>JAUBOD010000623.1:1992385-2003401 GCA_032353885.1 Nothura maculosa | reverse complement strand
AGATTTCAGTTTGTTCTGACAATTGGCACAAGTCGTGTTCCTGCTTAGGCACTGGCTGTTTTTAAAACATGCTTGCTGTGCATAAAATGTGCTTAAACTTTGCGGGTTTTTTGTGGCACTACAAGCTAAGTGCGTGTGCTGGTGCTTTGCAGGATGGAGTGTGAAGGGTTGCTAACCTGTGAGGTCTGACACGTGTGAGTCAGCAGCAGCCTTCGCGGCTCCTTGAGGTGTTGCAACAACAGCGATGACAGAGGCTTTTAGCTTCTCTTGCTTTTCTTTTTTTTTCTCTTTTTTTTTTCTTTTTTTCTTTTTCTTTTTCTTTTTTTCCGCTCCAGTTTAACTGTCTTTATTATAGCATCCAATTACTGGTTAAACTTAACACTCCCTTATTCGAACTGTAGAAATACAGTGGCATTTTACGTCTTCCTTGTAGAAATAGTTAGAAGATAAGTGGTGAAAATATAGCAGTTAAAATCCATGGTAACCTCTGCAATGTTATGTAGCTTGGTAGATATAATATCTTTAAAAAAAACTTTTTTTTACTTTTTTTTTTTAGTTAGTTTAGTTAGTTTTAGTTAGTTTTTTTTTTTTAGTTAGGCTTTTCTTAGTTATCCTTGATGCTATGGAGAAACAGGGACATGCTGCTATGCTCTGCAGCTCATCTCTCCTCTCCCATGCAAATATTATTGTTGAGAGTGAGCAGGCAAGGAGAGTTTGCAAACTATTTAAATTGTTTCTAAAGACTTGGGAAGATCTCATGTAAATTCATTAGCAACTGTGCAGCTGCCCACATAGCCTTTAAACTAATAAAAAATGTATTAGTTTCACTATACAAATGTATTCGCATCCAGTCCATACATAAATGAGAAATGTGTTAGCTAAACCATGCAGATATTACCTGAGTCTGTGTAGCACTTAACTGGAGCCACACTTCATTATTAATGCAACCTAAAATATACAATAAACGTTGCAAATACACTGCTTAAAGGCATTTTTAAGTGGCAAAAGAACTCAATGCACACCATGTTTGTGCATTTACCTTCAATATTCATCTCAGGTAATAAAAGAGTGATCCTTGAGGCCAGCAGCATTACAGATGGTGCCGCAGGGATGTTCTCACGGGTAAGAGCCGGGTTTGTTTGCTGGGGACTGTGTACTTGGGACTGGAGAAGCATTTTTGTGTTTATTTTGTAGCTGTCGTATGGTCACAACAACGTTTATGTACAAATATTTACTTATTTGGACTTGTGTTCATTACCCATCCAAAACCAACAAGGAGTGAAAGCCAACGAGAAATAACAAGAGCAAATGACAAAATTCCCTGAGGGAAGGGGCTGAAGGGTACGAGGTCCTTCTTTAAACTATTAGATCAAGAGTTATGAGGATACAGCTGTGAGATAACACAGAAAAAGGAGGTTCTGTTGAATAAGAGAACAGCAATGTTTGTGTTTCTCTTGCCACACTGAAGCTGTGAGCAAGAAGCATTAGAAGAGACTACAAGTTGTAGCCATGGGCTGTAAGGACACTAGGAAGACTGGGTTGGAGTGAGATGTAGTAAGTCTGAGATGAAATCAAATAAAATAGTTGGAAAGTTAAGAACTTATTCTGCAGGTTTAGACAAGGCTTCCTGCTTCAAAGCCAAGTTCAAATGCTTATTTATTTATTATTTATAAATCAAATCACCATATTTCCATAGACCTGGGAGCTGCCAGAGAGAAACTCTGCTCAAAAGCAGCTAATTGGTGAATTTCAGTATTTCCATGAAAAATGAGACAGACTTTTTTTTCTGCTGTAGAGAAATTGCAGACAGAGAGAACACATTGCAAAAGTGGTGATTTTTAAAAATACCATCAAATTCTTTAAAATGCAAGAGGGTGCATTTTGAGACTAAAAGTTTTACGACAGACAAGACTACAGGGCTCTTCAGAATGCTTGTTCCAGGATGCATGTCAGTAAACAGTATTTTGTGTGTTGTTGTGGGAAGTGGCAAGCATACGTATAGGAGCATAGCCATAACCTGCTTGATAAGACGCTTCAGCGTTAAGTGTTTATGGTTGAGCTCCTGCATTTGAAGCAGGAGTGTTGGGGTGTGTGCGTGTGGGCTGGTTAATTAGAAAGCTGTCTAATTTCCCTAAAGAAGCTGTGCTACAGTGATGAAGCTGTAGCAGGCTGCCCTGTGCATCCTCTGTTGGAGACCCGGCCATGTTCAGAGCCCATTGGATCTCCCTCAGAGAAATGCTGCAGCGGGCACATGCAGCCATTCTCCACTCACCAGCAGGACCCTCATGTGCAAGGGACTTTTCTCCTGAGAAATCCTGCTTCCTTTAACCATTTATCACCATAATTTTTTAAAAAGTATTTAAAGGATATATCCCATTCTGACTGTAAGTTTCATATTGTTCAAAGACTGCATAATAGTAAGATCGTGGTTTTGGTAAGTGCCATGCTAACATAAAGATAATTTGCCCTTTCTTATACTTTGGAGCATATTTTGAACTGTATTTACTGAAGGGTGATTTTATGTACCTGCTTTATGACCTAGAGAAGCAGAGGCAAGGTTGGGATCCTCTGCAGGCAGGTGCACAGGGACACTAGTGACTGTGACAGCTCTTCTTTAGCCTCATCATGTCCAGCTAGCTCATTGACAGTTTTTACCCTTACTGGGAAGACATAAATTGACTCTTTGTCATTTGATTCTTGGATGCAAAAGGCTAAAAATTAAGAGTTTCCTCCCATCCAACTGACATGGACGACGAGCACCTTGAAGGAACAGCCTTCACATGGTGCTTTGTTGTGCTACAGGTGGTTGTTTGAAACAATCAATTTACAAAGAACAATTTTTTTCTTCTTCATGCTGTTAAAGCAAATTGGTATGTAATTAGATTTATATACTGAATAATCTCATTTGCATATCCAATTAATTCTCCCTGTTTTAATTTGCTAGGGTTGGATTCACATTAGGAGCAAAAATAACACCAAAATCATCAAGGACTCATTTTTTTTTCTTTACTATAATTTCTTCAAGATGTTGTGTGGAAACTTGGTCCTGAGCATGTTTTTCTTTTAACAGACTATCAACTAATACAGAAAAAAAAACACTCAAAAGACAACTAATGTGTTAAAAACAGAATGGATGGTCTCATCTAGTTGACCAGAGCCAGCACATGGTGAATTTGGGCTGTTTCAGCATTTTGCTGTAGATGCTGAAAGCTGAGCGCAGTCTCCCTCGCTGAATTGCCACGAGTTTGTGAGCATTCAGTTTGACGCTTCTAACTTGTCAAAGCCCTAGAAACTTCAGCAGAAATAGGAGCATCTTCTCCTAACTCCATCTGCTTGTCATTTTGGCTGTTGTGGCTATCACTGCTGAAAAGCCTAGGTGTGGAATTGCATCTGCAGCCTATCACCCTGTACAACTCCATGAACTCATTTGTTTATTTTTAGCATTGTTATAAAGCCCTTTTACCTTCTTATAAAGCCCTTTTACCTTCTTTCTAACTTCAGCTTTATATTAAGGTCAAAACACCGTGAAAAAGAAGAGCCTAGCTTTAAATCAATGAATGCCTAGCTTTAAATCAATGAATTACATTGTAAAGACAGAAAATATTATCTTCACGTGCACCAATTTAATACTATATTACTACCATTTATCTTGGGTACTTAGAAAAAAAAAATGCTGAAAATTGGAGGCAGTTCTAAGAGGTGCACAGCAGTTTCCATATACTCACTGCATGTCATGGAGAACAGCTCACTCGTGTTTAATATTAAAAATACACTGGGTAGCAGGTCTGGTGCCTCTGTAAGCGACGCCCAGGGCCAGGAGGTCAGGATAGGTGCTCGCGTCACCAGTTTCTGTATTCTCAGGTCCGAGGTGTCCGTGCTGAGCCCCAGGGCAGGAACTCAGTAATGTCCGAAAAGCCACGAGAGAACAACCTCTAAGGCACTTACTGAAAACCTATCTTAAATTGAATATGCTAGCCAAGATAATACAGACTGTTTGATAAGAAACATTAGAGAAATCCATAACATGAGGCTTTTTATTATGGGTTTATTACATCAATCTCTCCAGTGGGTAATGGAACTTGTAAATATACTCTTATGTAGGAGTCTCCTTGCGGGCTTTTTATTCATGCTGAAGTAAGCACAGCAAACTTATTTGCTGTCAGGGTACATTGAATTTAAGATGAGTATTTATTTTGGTTCTAAAGAGGTTTTGCTTTTGTGAATTGGAAGTGGGAAGAGGCGTGCGGAGCTGCACCGTGACGGCCCAGCTCCGAGCGCAGGGCAAGGAACGTTCTCCAAAAGTTCAAAGGACCAAAGAGAGAACTCAAAACAAAATGGAAATGTCTTATCAGCACTTAAGTCTTGTTGGAGGATATAGTAATTAATTGGTGGTTAATTTAGAGACAAATCTGCTTAATTGTGGGATGTGAGTGCAAGGCCCAGAAACAAGTTAAAGTGTCAGCAAAGTCAGCGTTTAACAAGACTTCAGCAGCGTGACTCTTGCAGCTAATTCCTGTTGTAATTATCGGAGTGTATTTTCATTCTTGTAGCACCATGGCATAGCTGTTTTCATGGGCTGCAAATGATTGTAATTATATATAGAATAGTTTTATCGTCTTATTGTACAACTCAGATACATCCTTTGAATTGCAAAGCTTAATTTGAGACACACCATCTTCAGTCAACAGGTTGTTGCAGTTGAAATCTATTCTGTTTTTCTAAACCAAGGGTGGTGATACAGATAGAAAAATTGTCACCCAGGAACTTAAGTCCAGTTCTTAGGCAGAGGACTGATCCACTCAAGATTTGCTGTCTGGGAAGGATAAAGACTGGAGAGTGGGGATGTATTTAAGATTCTGGAGATGCAACAACTGGGAAAGCTCTTTTCCACATCCTACATAGCTAAGCAATGACAATTTTTAGACAGGCTTTTTTTTTTTTTTTTTTTTTTTGTCTTTTCACTCTTTTTGGATGTCTGCTGGATGCTCTTCTAAAGTTACCCAGTTATTGCAGGGTGCCAGCAGCCAGACCCCCTTGGATCTGAGGACCAACAAGGCAAGAGAGAACATCTCATTTGCTTTGGCTCCTACCACAGCAATCCAGACAGAGTTGCTCTTCCTTCAGTTACTCTACCCGCTTATTCTTAATGAGGGCAGTATGCTTTTACAATAACCCAAAGCCCTTGGTTCTGAAGAAAAGACTGCTTAGACATGGGCTTGTCTTGGCGGGATCTGAAAAACTGTCAGTATGTTCTTTGTCATGCTGTCCTCAATCCAGGATAATCCGTAAATGTCAAAGCGGAGGAACCCATTAGTTTTTTTAATTGTAATGAAAAAATTGCTGAAGCAGTGCACATTATTTTGCTTACCCATTAAGCCTTCTCACCACAGTGAAATTATATGCTTTAATTTTCTTGCTTTTAACTTCTGGCTTGTAATTATTAAAACTAAACAAAAAACCCTCAAAACTCCATCCTAGAGCTGGTGCTCGTCCAGGTGCCAATGGTCCAGCGTTGCAAATGGTTATGGTGTTCAGATCAGTAGTGCAAGTATGTCAGCCCGGGTGTCCCAGCAGCATACGTTCAATGCCTTAAATCCATCTATGTAACGTAGGCACCTGGGGATTATGGCCTTGGATCCTGTTGAGAGGATTAAACACTTTCTTGATTCAGCAGCAGTGGGAAGAGCTAGCGAAGCTCTCCCATGCAGAAAGTAGCTCAGGATTGTGGTCTTGTATAGTGCAAAGCCTGGTGTGTCTCAAGAGGGGATGTAGGGCAGCAAGGACTGAAAGAATGGTTCGAATTTACCTTTTTCCATGGTTTTATGGGGGAGGTTATTTTCTTTTGCAAGTCAGTTCTTTCAAAACTCCAGATACCTGGGATGGCGTCAGATTCCCTCCCAGGCAGCTGGGGATGACTGCAGGCTGCTGCTAACAGTGTTGCACCAAAAATAAAAATATATAATGTGTTATAAGCACCAGGTTTCCCTCCCTTCCTATTCTTTTGGTTGCACTGAAATCTATTACATTGACAACAGGCTGAACTTGCTAGAAATAGTATCAAAGAGAAAAATGCACAGATTGAAGTGTAATATGCCACGGGAAGGCTGGTCATGACGCAGTTGCCTAGAAGCTGCCTGTGCCTATAATAGTTTATAGAAGAGACCCAAATGAACACGCTCACCTTGCTCATTCCCATGCAGCTCCCTAGGTAACCCCCTTCCGTCCATCCATGCTTCTTGTCACTGCCTATCCATGAAGCATGTGGTGTATTTGAGGTAAAGCTTGTATTTGTGGTAGATCATCCTGTTGTGTTTTCTGGTCAAAATTGCCACATGTGGGCCCAGGGCATGGAGCAAACGAATCCACAGCCCTATCCTAACGAGCAGGGACAGGACACACCAGTGTTTTCTGTCCGGTGACACCAAGCGAGGTAGTTCCTGGTCCTGCACGTGGAAGGAGTGTACCAGACTGATCACCCCTACCCATTGCTCAACCCTACCCCAGCAAAGTATCGCCCTACTTACGAGACATGAGTGGTTCTATCTGCTTATTCACAAATATTTGAGAAAGAAATCCATTGTCTAAACCTTTCAGTAAATAGAGGATAAAGAATTGGCAGGAATCAGCTTTGCTTCTGAGAGTAGCTAATGTACTCCAACCCGAAAGCAGTCCCATCCTTCTCCTTGAAGTGGCTCACCAAAGAAAGTTGCTGTCGCCTTGAGGATTGCAAAAGAGTTGATTTCATAATTAATGTAGAGCGTGTACACATTGCTGGAGTTGCCTTTGTTTTTAAAGCAATAAATGATACAGCGATCATGTTTTATTGTCAGATCTTTCTTTCTGCACTCAAACTCCAGAATTTTAAAGCAAAAGGTTGTTTCAATATGACTACTGTAAAACTTTGTGCTATTTCTGTTATGGGGGCAAGTAGCATTGCTGGCCAGGCATTCATGCTCTGCACCAGGGTTGTGCCTCCCTTACCAGCTTTCAGTAAGCTCAGGGAAATGTGTGAATGTTTTCTATGTGAACACAAGAAAAATGCCCGGAGATGTATTAATTCAGTTGTTTTATTTTCATATTCAGCTTACAGTACCCACCATACTTGTGATAAGTGAAAATCTTGTAATATTGATAACTTGTTCTGCTTGGAAGGCAGCAATTATCTCAACACCTTAAATTTTACTAATAAATCAATAGTTAATTAGTACAGACCTCTGAAACATTCATAATACCTGATCTACAAATAGCTTTTGCAGGAGACCATTCAGTATTAGAGGAATCTGCAGCCTTAGGGAGAAGGTCTCAGGTGGTTGAGTGGAATTTGGTGTCAGCCAAGGCGTAGATGAGCACAGCCCTTCAGGGTGATGCAAACATAGCTGTTGGTTTCACTTTTGGAGGCGTTTTAATAGCCTCAGTACTTGGGTGCTACAGTCATGTTCATTTTGGCTCTGTGTTCACTGTTGAACTGTTTTCTCTTGTAACAGTATTACTGTGTAACCAATTAAACAATGATATAATAGCTTGACTCCTTATAGCAATAACATTAGGGAGAATAAATATGTGTTGAATAGCTGAAGAGCCAAGTCTTGGGTTTTGCTGTGGGCTTGCTTTGGCAACATGCTGGTGCCTTCTGGCCATTGTATTTCTGGGCACAGCTCAAATCCAAAAGAGTTGCAGGTGAGCAATAAGAACAAAGAAATGATCATTTACAATGCTTAGATCCAACAGTTGTGTCTCTAGGAAGAGATGTTTATGGTAGATTTTTAGATGATTCAGTGTGCTTAGGCCTGCTAATGGAGAGGGCTCTGCTTCATTGTCCGGTAGCTTCCAAAAACCCCATGGAAACTGATACAGTTCATCTCCTGAAAGCAGATTTTATGTTTATTTCTGTTATTTCAAGAAGGAAAATATGTATGCAATTTTTTGATTACTACCAAGGTTAGCAATTGTGGTAGTATTAGGACACAATTTTAATTTCCCATTGTACTCCTTAGAGGTTGGCTGTATACCTCCCTTCCAACATTTCCTCAGGGCTAAAGCTTAACTAATAAGACATCAGAAGAAATTGGACTTTCATTTATTATTAAAAAATATCTTTCAAAAGCATCCCTTTGGCCACTTTTAACCATTTCAGAACTGGAAATCAACACGTTGCATAATCCATATGAGTATATAGCAGGTTCTCTGTGACCTTTTATAACTGATCTTGTGTTGGAGGACCTGCAGGTGCCCCGGTCTCCTTACATTATTCATTCTTCACTATCTTTATTGCTGTTCCCCAAGCTTCAGCCTGGGCATCATCCTTAGCAGTCTGAGTGTTTCTGTTTATTTTCTGATGTCAGCTGTGATGACTCAGGGAGATGGCTTCTCAGTGAAGAAACTGGTGATTTTCTGCAGTAATGGAGAGAAATGTGCTTTTATCGTGTATAGAAGGGAACATCTGTGATCATAATCATAGTGTTGACTTACAAAGATGATAACACAAATTACGTTCTATTAAATGAAGTTTTTGTCGTAGGACAAGTCATTCATTATGCTGCATCGTGAATTGCCTCCTCCCCCGTTGTCTAGACCCAGAAGACTAAGCAAAAGCCAAACTTTCTCGCTTTTGCCTGTGCAGATCAGGTAACGACACTTTATGTGAGAAGTGCTGGCTTGTTAACATTTGCCGTAATTAATCAGGCGGCATTTCAGGAGGGGAAATGGGGCTGCTGCGCTGGTAGAGCCGTCAGGCGAAAGGAGAGGGAGGCTTCAAAGCCGAGCTGTGCCGGCAGGAGCCTGGCTGCGCGCGGCTTTCGCACATTTATTCCTGCTCTCACATCCCGGCAGAGGCGACGGCCGGGCCCCGTTCCTGACCTCCCGTAATTGATAGACTCTAGGCACTCCTCCAAGGTCAGGATGTACTCGTGTTGGGATGGATGGATGTGCCTAACCCTGTCTTTAATGCAAAATACCACAGATACATGGGTCACTCATCAATGTGCTAGTCAGACCGTCACTGCCTCTGAAATCCTGCAGTTCTTCCATGCCTAAATTTGCTGGGGTGAAGATTTGTTTCTTCTTACCTTGTGTGCTGGATAGGGTTCGGTGCTGGTAAGGAAAGGTCCTCCTGGTCCTCAGGCTGCATTATTGTTGGTGTGGGAGCTTTCCAGCTGTGTTGCCTGGTGGGGGAATATATCTATCTATCTATATCTATATATATCTATATATATACATACATACACACATATACACATAATGGCATAATAGGTAGCTTTGTGACCATTTTTCCTTTGTGGACGCAGGTTGGCCATGGCAGGAGCAGAGGAAGGCTCCTCTCCTCCTTGGAAACATGGTCTATTTGTGTTGGAAGTGCCTCAAGTGCATCTCACTCTCTAAATAAGTCTGCAGATTTTTTGTAGTACAAATATCTGGCACAAAGACTTGTTTCTTATCAAGCTATTAGCACCACTTGTGTGCACAGTTGATATACTGATGTTAATAGAAGCGATAGGCAAAAAGTATAAATAAAGAACCAGCCAATTTAGCCCTTCTGTACTCAGGAAGACAAAATACAGCTGAGCAACCTTGGAGAGCATTAGGCTGTTTTAATCAGGGGCGCCCTTGAGCTGTCCTATCTATTTCATTTTTAGTTTCCTGAAGAGCTGCGCTTCCCAAGGTGAAATTTTGTCTTAAAGAAATACTGACTTGTGGTGCTGGAGGAAGATGTGCTGTGTACCGGCAGAAACTAATTCCCGCAGCAGCAAACAGGGGAAGGATTTTTATCATTTATCCTGGATATCTTCCAAGGATCCTCTCTCCAGCTCAGTTATTAGCTTTCCCCACAGTGTGGAATATTCAATTAAGCCTTCTCTCAAATTGGCCATAACTTTCAATGAAAATTAAAGCAGTTCTATTTAGCTAACGATATCCATCACGGGGGCTGATGTTGGGAGGAGCAGGAGCAGTTTCACCTGCCTCTCAGAATTAACCTCGGCTGACGCTGTGTGTGTTGAGGACACCCAAGCATGTGCATTTGCCGTTCAGACCACGCTAAAGTCAGTACCTCATTTTATAATAAATGTTGCAGTATCAGCAGAAGCTGGAATAGAAGAGGGCTCTTCTCAATGACCTACTATCATACTCTAATGATGTATTTTAATACAACGCATACTGCACTCAAATGCTATAGAAATCTACTGAAATTTCCTAGGAAATATTAGGGAAATAAATGTACTTTTCTAGGGAGTAAAGAGTAGATTTCAAGTGACAGAGGATAAAGGAACTAGACTTGCTTGCAGCTTGTCCTCAGTTCTGGGCAGCAAAGCACTTGCTCTGGGTCCACTCATCTCTGCCATGAGCTTGTGGAATCAAGCTTTGGGAAGTGCTGTTGCAAAGCGAATATCTCATCATTAACTTGTTTGAAAGTGAGCCTGGTGAATGCAATGCAGAGAGGGCAAGGGAAGAGCCCCCAGACCACAGGAGAGGCTCTGCGTGGCACTGCCAGGTTGCAAATAGTATTCAACTGAAATAGCCAAAATGTGTTATTGCTGCTCCGTGATTGCAAGTCCTGAACATTATTGCAAGAGAAGGGAAGTTCCTGCTTTCATAAAAAATGTTTACAGTTCATGTTTAGAAGTTGGATAGCTAAAGTTTGCTCTCAAAACCAGAAGCTGGGATATAGCAAAATGCATTTGCTGATGTTGACCTAAACATGTTAGATCTGTTTTATAGCCACAGCATTGTAAATTAGTTGAAAGTACACTATTTATGGTGGAGGTACTCTTAGTTTCTACCTGCAAGAAACTGCAGGACATTTTATTTATTACGGAATATCTGCCGTTCTTCGGATCAAATTCTCATGTGCTATAAAGTGCTGTGGTTCTGCTACTGTCGCACACTGTGTTAGGTGGGATCTGGTCTGCAGTGATTTCAATCATGCATCAGACTGTAGCAACAGGACTCTACAGGCTGAAGATTAAATCGTTCTGACTTGCTTATCTTGGTTATACACAGGCAGCAATAAGAGAAAGAAAA
>JAUBOD010000623.1:1973805-1983882 GCA_032353885.1 Nothura maculosa | reverse complement strand
TCCCGGCGGGTGGCTGTCATCCGTGTCCCTGCTGCACCACAGTGAGCTGCCACCTCCGCTGCCTTTGAACTGCAAAACTCAGCTAACAGTAGTGCACAGGTGATATTTCTGCCCTGTCTCTATCCATATTTATTAATTTTACCTTTAGTATGCAAAATAAGTGATAGTGTATAATGGCAGTGTATGAGCAGGCTCTTGAGGAGCAGAGCAGAGCTGCGGGCAGCACCAGCGAGGCTGAGCCAGCAGCCCTGGGTGCCCGTGCTACGTGCTAGTGCAGAAACACCTCCAATTTTAGACAGTTTTGCTGTAGCTGCCCTTTTGCTGGGCTGCAGGAGAACATCTGGCAAGGGGTGGAGACACCCTGTTCACTGTCGTTTAACTAATAATAGCTATTTTAGCAATAGCAATAGCATAACCGTTAGTGCAGCCACCAGGGCAGAAGCTCTGAAAAAGAGCCACACTTGTGGCAAGGTGGTACAAAAAGCTCAGATTGAGATCAGATTAATATAAAGATTTCCCCCCCTTTTTTTTCTTATGTTTCTGAATGAAACACTTAAGTATTTGGATTCTGATATCAGGAATCAGAAATATCACTTTAAAATTAGAATAGATATCTATGCATTTAAAGATTTTTTTGATACTAAGCTTAATCAGTCGTTCTGACTTTTTTTCCTGCTTAATGCTACCATTCCTTTTATGCACTCTATGCATGGTCATAAAGAAAACGTGGAAGTTCCTGCCGACAGTCTCAGGAGAGATCAAGATTTGTCTTCCATTTCTTCCTCTCCCCTTTGTTAGGTGCAGAGTCTGGTGCCGTGCTATTTATCGGCAAAATTTCCTGGTCTCTTTTATCGCAATCCTGAAGCCTTTGCAATGCTCTTGTATTACCACCGAGTTCCAGTTCATGACCCATTTGCCTGGTTACCATGAGGATATTAGAGAATCAGCGGACTTCATCTGAAATCTGTCCCATTCTTTGAAAACTAAAAGAGCAGAATAAAAAAGAGCATGTTAAAGAAGTCAGCTGTGACTATTAATATATCCTTAGCAGTAGTACTTATCCTCTGAGTGTGAATATATTTATGGAATATTTTCCAGAGCACTTTTAATGAAAGTCCTGGTAGATAGCAAGAGAATAACTACGTAGTTGCTCTTAGAGCTTTATTTTGGCGTTCCCTCAGCATACAGCTCAGCTATCTTCACTAAGCACAACCTCACCTTTGCACATCACTGATGTTCAGTTTATTCTGATCATCCTTCAGATAGAAGGATACGAAAATAAAAGATAGAAATGCACCATAAATTTAAATTATTGTTTTGACAATAAATGGAATAGCCTGGAAACATAAAGAATTACCTTCAGGATTGCAGTGACCCTGCAGGGAACCTGCTTATCCAGTAGAAGACTGACTGATATTTTCCTGAAAAAACAAAATGACATGTTACCAACTCAAAATCTGTACATTTGATAGAAATCTTTCTCTGTTGTCTTATAGATAATTTTAGAGTTTGTAAGGATATTTACTTCCAATATTAATGTCCTGAAATCGTGATTAAAAATCTCATTAAAAGTCTTGTACAGAATTCCTCTTCATGATTTCATCTGGTGGGAGCCACCTTTTATCCTTAAAATCTGAATGCTGATCACTCTCATCATAGCCAGTCTCTGCCATTAGGAGCATTAGCAGAAATGTGCTGTCCATGCAAGGTGCAGTGCACCTCAAAGGCAGCAAACATCTGTGGTTTCAGCTAAGGTTTCTTTAGGTTCAGGTTCTTCTCAGTTATTTTGAAATATCTATGTCTTTGGTTCTTTTGTAGACATAAAATTTCCAGAGCAATCTTACAACAATCGTAGAGTTTCACAGGAGCTGTGGACATACCTGTTGGTGGTAACTTCTCATAGCTTTTTCTCTGCGGACTGCGGTTAGACAACTGGACTTGGGATTAGGAGGTCTCTGTTATTTTCTACATTATTAGAATAACTTCTTGTAATACAGCCCTTTTTGTCTCTGAATTCCCTTATCTGTCAAACAGAATAATACCATTTACCTATATAGAAAGAATTGTAGATTATCCATGAAAAAGGGTTATGTTTGCAGGTGTTTGGGAGGCAGCAGGGCTCCCAGAGCTGCTGAGCCCAGCACAGAGTGTGTCTGGAGGCTGCTTGTGCTTTTATTGCAAATTCATTTCCTATAGATGGGATGCAAGGCCTATATGCATGATTTCCTAGTGGCTGCTTTCTCATACTTTCATTTCATATTTTCCTTCTGAAAAGCAAGGAGAAAGGAATCGTAAGTGGCTGCATGCAGAGGACAGAGTGGCTTCAAAGATTCTCTTGTGCTAGTGTGCCCCTCTGCAGCCAATGTGACCACATTTTATAACTCATTAGAGCTGAGCTTTGAACAGAATGAACAAATATGTCCCTCTGCATAGTGCTGGGCTGCATAATAATCTACATTTTCATAGATGAGCAGAGTCGCTGGATAACCTCTTAGGACCACGATCCCATGGGGCATTTTTTGTTTGTCTTTCCATGAAAAAAAAGGGAAATTATTCTTGGAATATGCCAGCTCAGTGAGTGCGTCGCATCGTTTCACCCTACCTGGGGTCTTCCTTTGTGTTCCTTCAGTTGCACAAAGCCAGGAGGGTGGCAGAATGGTCCAGAAGGGAGCTCAGGGTGGCAGTGATGCTCGTGCCCGGGTACCACGTGGGAAAGAACCCTGCACAGCGCTGCCCAACACGGATGGAGCCACCACGCTCTGGCTGTTATGACATCTGCTGTGCAGTAATAAAATGTCAGAATAATACATTGTTTTACTAAAATTTTTTTTAAAAAAGATCAGAGAGTGAACTAATTCCATTGAAGTCAACCCAAGGGAAAATATCTGCCCAGATTTTCCAGATTAAGGTAATAAAATTTTCCGAGTCCTCAGCGTTTTGTCTCAAACAAAAAGCTTGCTTCAAAATGAACTTTTTGAAATATTTCCTGTAGAAAGACAGTGAACATGTGGTTCTTATGAAGTGGAATGCAAAGGCAATGAGGGTGTATTTGGTGCTTTTGGTAACTTCATAGAGAAGAATAGTTTGATTCTGGAGGGGAAGCAGTGCTGTGTGTTGCAGGTACTTAGGAGACCTCCTCTGTGTGGGTAAGATGCAAAGCCTGAGGAGTAGTTTTAGCCATGTGAGTAAGCAAATGAGCCAGGTTTTGGTAGAGTTCAGTCAGAAAGACTTGGCAAGATTTAAGTATAATGTCCCTGTGAGAAGCCAGGTAGAGATGTTGCCATTGGAGATGATGGAAGGCTCTGAGCAACAGGAGGATGAAGCCCTTGGAGACTTGCAAGTGAACATCTGTTCTCATGGCACACTTTGATTCAGCTTTCAGGACAAAAGTTCCACATGAAAGAGTGAATCCCTCACCCAGGCCAGGCTTAGCAGGTTGGAAAGGGTGCAGATCGAGTTCATGTTCCTGCCTGTGGCACTAACCAATGCCCAGGGTCACAGCTCCGAAGTAAAGTCCAAGCAGAATATTTCCAGGGGAGGAGATGGGCTGGGAGAATGACAGGATGTTTACCTCTCAAACCTTTTTTTTTTTTTTTTTTTTTTCCCTTCAATTAAATAGAAATCCCAGTGAAATTTCTGTTCTAAAGGTCAAATTAAACAGCACTCATCCCCAGACTTGTAAACTGTTTCTCAAATCACTGATTCTAAAAATTATTCATTAGAGCACCGGCTCTTAAACTAAAATTCTATTAAGCTCTGTATCAAAGGGCTTTTATTTGAGGCTACACAGTCGGCCTCGTGGGCTCGACGCAGCAGCAAGGACACAGACAGAAGAACTTAATCTTTGTGTATTTGTGAAAGGGATAACATAAAACCCTGCTTTTAAAAAGTCAGGCACAGGTTTTATAGAGACAGTGTTTAGAGATATTAGAGCCATAAATATCAGGAGGCAAATCTTGTCAAGTGCTTCGAGAGCAAAGAGCTCTAATGCTTTTGTGGGTGCTAGTCATCAGTTAAAGTGCTTTCAGGCTGCCTTCATATAGACAGGCTATGATTTCTTCAAAGCAATGTCCTCTAAAGTCTGTAATTGATTGAGATGCACTGGAATCTCATCTTTAAGACTTTTTTTATGGCCCAAATTAGCATAGTTTATAGGCTACATCCAATGAACTCATATTATTCCATGGGCAGTGATGCAAATTACTTCTTTTTCCATCTGTTTGTGTATTTTTGTCCAGGATATGAAAGCATTCTCTGTTATCTGTATCAGAGTTAATGCAAATCTGATGGAAGCAATTTGGAAGACGGCAGATGAGCCCTGCCTTGATAGCCTGTTCTTCAGTCAGTTGAAAGTAGGAAGACTTGGCCCCCACTTTCATTCAACAAAATGTCATTCCCAACCTGTTCAGAATCCCCTTGAGATGAAATCATGTGGGCTTTAATCAAAAAATCCCATTGACTTTGATTCAAGGACTAAACATGACCTTAAACATCATTTGAAATTTCAGACTCTCGGGATCATCTTAAAATTATATCAAGGGTATGAGAATTATGCTCTGTAAATCTCTTTAGATGGTGAATGAAAATTGACTTTCGTTTTCTTGGCTGAATGTATGTACTTAAGTGGATTTTAGGTTTCTTTCACACACATGAAGAGGTAGCTGCCCTATTCCTGCATCATTACATTATTCCACACATTTTATAGTGGTTGGATGCTTGCTCGGGGGGGATGGTGACATTTCTTTGCTGTCACTGGTCCTGCCTGGGGATAATATTATACATTTCCAGTATAGCCAACTTACTTGCTCTTTCTTCATTTATCCCTAAGTCTGTTATTTCTGAGTTTTACTATATATATTTTACATATATTCTTATTGTTGGTTCTCTTTGGTTGTACTCAAAACCGTAATTGCTGCATCCCAAACTTGTATCGTTCAGGGTGACTGAGGACTTGGTTTATAGCTTTGAGGTTTGTTTTCAGCCTTCCTCTGCTGTCAGCTGGTGCTGATGCCCAGGTTACAGGCCCTTGATTTTCCTTCCACCAAATACATCCTTTATAGAAGTTCATTAAATAGCTCTCTCTGTAAAAGGAATAATCCATCTGATGTTTTTGATAGACATAGACATTATGCTTTGGTACTCACTTGGTATTAACATTCATTCGCTACAACAGTAGCACTGATATGTCATCAAATTCCCTTTACAGCAGTCTCTAGAGATAGACATTAAGTAAAATATAAGAGCATAGCAGCAACTAATATTTTTTCTCTATGCCTGAATATTAGTCATATTTGCTTTTGGAAATTAAGATTCAGTGATGTATAAAGAAGTGCTTGATGGATGAATGTTTTCAGTAGAGTGTTGGAAAAGGAGAAATTCTTCTGTATCAGTTGAACAAGCATAAGGATAATAGATTTAAAAAATAGCTTTGACACTGCTTTCCTAATCAGTAGGAAAAATGTTAAATGTAATGACAAAGGGCTCACTAATGGTGTGTGAGTTTTTGACAATGTGTCATTCAGCCAAATGTACGGCAGCGCTGTTTCCTACATGGCAGAGTCACAGAAATTGGCTTTCCAAAGGACAAGCAGACACCTGTCACCATGGATTTGAATCATTTACCACTCGTGTAATTTTCTGCAACATTTTGGTAGTTCTGAAATAGCCCTCCTCTATCTAGAGTTCTTTCTTAATTTGAAAACTGGCATAATTTCGAAATCATTCTGAATTCCAAAAATCTGCTCTGCATTAAGAGATGGGGGAGGGAAAAAAAAAGCAAGCAAGCTTAAGGAGAAATGTGGAAATGTTCTGGCAAACAGAGAGAGAGAACTAAAGCAGAGCTTAGCTTTCATAAAAAAATAGGACTTTCTCTGTCAAATCACCAATGACCTGAGACTTGCAGCCTCCTAAGGGAAGTCTCCTTGTTTCGGTCGTGTTTCCAGGGCGCGCCGAGTTCAGCACTGAATTATTTCCACATTGCAGCCAATAACAGGAAGCAAGTGGACCTGCACACGGGCACTGTAAACTTTCTGCTTGAGATCTTAAAAACACAGCAATCAGTAGAGCTATAAGTGAAAATGCTTATAAACACTCACAGCAGAGGTCAAATATTATGCTGCTGAGTGCTGCCCTGGGTTCCCAGCACCATGCAGAGAATGGAGCTAATCGAGACTTGCTTTCTTGCTGGAACTTTGATTTAGCCTATGAAACCTCGCTTTCAACAGGCAGCCTTTTTGCAGGACTTACCTAGTAATTGAGGAAAAATTACTTGATTTCCTGTTACTTTAATTTCATAAATGAAGTACAAGCCAAAGTAGGCCCTAATAAAGGGTAAAGGACTGTAACTCTGTTTTGCTTATAATTCAATCTTCCTTGCTATAAAGACTGATTTTTGTACTTAAAAACTTGGGGAAATTTTTAATTACTCCAGCCAAAGTTGGATAATTGTAAGTATGAAAAGCCATATGTCTCTGATTAAAATTTCCATATGCCGTTTACTGAGACAAACTACTAAGTCTTGAGAGGCTTTGGATCATTTCACATTTTTTAAGCTTATATTAAGCCACAGTGGAAGTCTAGAAAGGAGATCATTCAATAGCCTACACAAAATGGATTGGTGCTAGGGCTAGGTGTGTGAACAGCTGCTGCTGGTGACTTCTGCCCTCTTGAATATTTCTGAGGAATAAGTATCTAGATCAGTCTGACGTCACTGTCTTGTACCAGCATAAGTTTTATTACTAAACACTAAAGCAGAGGTTTTATGAAGGTTACAGGAATCTAGTAATACAATAAAGAACATTGTACTTAAAAGGACAGGTCCTGGTATGCCTATGCTAATAATGCATGGTGCTCATGTGTGCCTTTTGACATTCCATGTCAGGTTTTTGTACAAATATTAGCTGTTTCCTTCCCTTTAGAGACACGTGCTTTAAGCATTCGGCCATAGAGATGTTCAAACGTCAACAGAGAAAATTCAAATGACTTCCCAAGGTCACACAGTTGTTGGCACAGAGTCAGTGACGCAAATCAACATAATGTTTCACAAATTAAGTGCATGTAGCTTTATATGCACAGGAGTCCATGAAGTTTGATTTTGTGTTGATTCTGTGGAGAGCATCCTTGCTCTTGCTCACGAGTCCTGAGTAAGTGTGACTGGACGGGACCTGCTGCCTTTTTGCTGCATCTCTCTGTTACAGCCTTTTGTTTCCACTGAAAACATTGTTAATCTCTCTGGGTTTTTTATGTATAGCAGAGTGCTGGTAGCTTATAACATTTTTTAAATTATTTGATATTTCAATGGAGTCCTTTGTATAGAACCATGTGCTCCCAGTAACTTTTGGAAGATATTAACCACTGCAATTGTTAAATTGTTACTGTTTTCTTCCACAATAATTTGTCTTAATTTGACAAATGTTCGCTAAATAGAGAGAAAGAACATTCAAATTAAATAGGGCAAAAAATACATATGCGGATGTATTTTTTTGTAACAATCATGCAGCTATCTAATCTTAATTATTTGAAATCAGCATTAAAACAAAAGCCTGGTTTGAGCTATTGATTGATGTATTTCTTTTCTTCTTTGTCAATCATTAATTATCACAACTTATGAAACAAGACTGCACAGTTCTTGCAGCTCAAAGGCCATACAAGTTTGCATGCAGAACAATTTATGCAGATTTTATGTATTTGAGAGATATTTCTTCATTTCTGTATTTTAATGATAGCATCATTACTTTTACTATAACTTTTAATTACTCTTTCCTTTTATTTCATTTAAAAATAACCATTTAGTAATAATGGGCAATTTTTTTATCTGAATGTATGAAGAGAGAGTCATTATTGGCAATTAGAATTTTGCTGCCATTTAAATGATTTGCTTTTGAAAAAAATGCACTTTTTTGTATCACAAAATGTACTTGTTTCATACAGATTTATGCTGCCTTGAGTAGTTAGGTTATCTTTACATCCTTCTTGCATCAGCTACACTGTGTAATTTCTTTTTGGATTCTGTGAATAGAAACAGTTATTTCTTAATGCTGAGATATTTATTACCTTAGAGCCACAAAAATATCCAAGGCAAATGGGTGTTCTTTCCCCATGAGCCCTGGCAGGGCTAGTAGCCCCAGCAAGAAGTTTCAAATTGTGTTGGCAGTCCTCTCTTGTTTAATTTATAAATATTTTTATGTATACTACTTTCTATTTTTGATCTCTGCCATGGTAGATCATTCTAATTGAAGTAATTCCCACCCTTAATGAACTTCCCATCTTATTGCTTCCAGTCATTGCTGTGCCTCATCTTGCGCTCTCCTTTTGTTTATTAAGTCCTTGTTGCGTTATATCTAAGATTTAACGGTAAACTCTTAAAATACCTCTGTCTTTTATATCTATTATAAAGTGTTTAGCACCCTGCGGGGAACTGTGAAATAATTAATCATAGTGTGATTATTTGCGGATTTCTCATGTGCTGTGTTGGCAAGTGCCAGTGGGCACATCTCCTGAGATGTCGGGTGTACTCGTGGGCATCAGGCTGAGATTCTTACGCTTTCTTCATGTCTTCTTCCTCCACGTGCCTCAGGTGCCTCAACATGTGATGGACGCAATGCCCTCTGCTTGTTACTGGCCATATTTCCACTAATTTATCCTTAGTGAAGCCCAGCTACTGAAGCATAGCTTGTGCTTGCACATCTTCTAGAAAGATCATCTAGAAAGGTGGTCCTGATAGGCAGGCACCAGAGATGGTGACCCACTGCTTGCCCTTGCAGTTCATTCCCATAGCAGATCTGCTTTGCTCGCGGCATGTCTCATGTCTCAGTTTCTACAATTTCAGCTTCCCAACACTAGTTTTGGTTCTCTCCTCCCCCAGGAGGTTAGCAGGCACTTTAACAGATGGTGTTGTTTCCTCGAGGAGATATTTCTGCACATAAACCAGGCCGTTTTCATTGCCAACCTCCCCCTCCCCCTGATCACAAATCATTTTCTTCTCTTTTTGTGCTCAGCAGTTTTCTTCCCCAAACACGGGTCTGCCAGGAGGTAGTGATCTCATCCGCACAGTGTGCCGGAGAAAATTGCCCCACTAATCCTTTACTCCTTCTCTTTAAATACATTGTTAATATCATTAAAAATTCACTGGATATTTGTATCTTACAGCGCTAAGGCCTGTTCCTGGTAGAAAACTCATAAAAGCTTTTGTGGTTTTGATGTATAACTTGGTTCTCAATGTAATGCTTGATAGTGGCTTAAGTCATAATGCTACTGCAGTAAATGAAGGCCAAATAATTAAATGATACGTCACTGACAGCCCCATACAAGTGCTGCAAGGTTGCTAATCATTTCTGTGTAGTTGCATGATGTTTAATATTTTGTTTCAGTCATTTCATGTGATTTTAGTTCTTGAGCATGGAAAGCTGCTATGCTAACACATGGGGAGGTCTACCATTTCTTGCATGAGAGTATTTGCAATTTAAATGCAGTAAATTACCCTTTAAGATAAAATACGAAGCAAAATGCTAGTCCCTTCCATTTTTGTTTCCAGTATAGGTCAGACTTATAACCACATGCCAGCCAGAGGTTTAGTGTTATCTTAACGAACAGCCACCACCAGTCTGTCATTAAGAGCTGGAGTGCCAGAGAAGATAAAGCTGAAAATGGCAATAAGATATTTGGTCCAGCCTCTGGGCGAGATAGCTGCACCTTTGGTATTCTTGACAGCTTTTTGTCTAACCTGTTTTTGATGACATTGGTGACAACTCTTAATTTTATGCTCAGCTCTCCACAGTTACAGAAAAACATTCCCACTGTGTGACCTGAATCTCCCTGGTTGCAAATTAAGCCCCATCTCACCCACACTGGGGATATATTTGTCCCTTTCTCTTTGCAGCAAACTTTGAAGACAGTTGTTAAATCTTCCCTACATCTTTTCTCCAAACTGAATAACCCTAATTTGTTCACTTTTTTTTTTCTTGTAAGCTACATATCTAAATTTGAGGTTGCTCAGATGACCATCCACTGCTTTCTCTCTAATTGATCCCTTCTCTTCCTTAACTGATGGACCAAAACTAGGGAAAACAGGCCTCAAGC
>JAUBOD010000623.1:1947449-1958301 GCA_032353885.1 Nothura maculosa | reverse complement strand
TCCACTTGCAGTATGCAAGTGATGAGCGAGCAGATCTATCATGCTCTTCCCGATCCTTGTTCTCACCTTCATTGCTCTAGACCCTTAGAGCACTTCCTAGTATCTTGGGTATGGATACTTGTGTTCTTTTGACAAAAAGAGAGGTCCTTCTTCCAGCAATGATCATGCCATGTCTGTGCTGAGAGTGTGTAAGCCATCAGCAAAGCAAGGGTTTGAATAGATCAAGGTACCTCTTCTTTAGCAAGCCTTTTGACACCATCTCCTATAACATCCTCGTGGGGAAGCTCAGGAAGTGTTAGTTAGATGAGTGGATAGTGAGATGGATTAAGAGCTAGCTGGATGACAGAGCTCAGAGGGTGGTGATAAATGGGGCTGAGTCCAGTTGTAGGCCTGTGGCCAGTGGTGTCCCCCAGGAATCAGTACTGGGCCCAGTGCTGTTCAACTTGTTCATCAATGACTTGGACAAGGACTCAGAGTCACCCTGAGCAAGTCTGCAGATGATACCGAGCTGGATGGAGTAGCTGATGCTCCAGAAGGCTGTGCTGCCATCTCGAGGGACCTGGACAAGCTGGAGAGATGGGCAGAGAGGAACCTCATGAGGTTCAGTAAGGACAAGTGCAAGGTCCTGCACCTGAGGAAGACTAAACCCAGGCGCTAGGACTGCTTAGGGGTTGACCTGCTGGAAAGCAGCTCCGCAGAGAGGGACCTGGGAGTCCTGGTTGACACCAAGTTAACCATGAGGCAGCAGTGCCCTCATGGCCAAGAAGGCCAATGGAATCCTGACCTGCATCAGGAGGAGCACTGTCGGCAAGACAAGGGAGGGGATCCTGGAATCCTGTCACTCTACTCATCTCTGGTGAGGCTGCACTTGGAGTATTCGGTGCAGTTCTGGACTCCCCAGTGTAAGACGGATGTGGAAATGTGGATATGGCTCAGAAATCTGCATGCAGTACTCTTTGTTGGAGAAGCCTGGTTGTGTGTGCTTTAAAGGCGGAATTAAAAGAATAGTAAATTAAGTAAAATTGCATGAAAAGAGACCCAAATTAGAAGGAAGTTTGTAATATGCCCCTTAAGGTTGCATAGTTTAATGTGTAATTAGAGAAGCATAAATTGTTTTGTTGCTCCTCATTCTTTGTGCTGCAAGTTTCCTTGTTGATAACTTCTGTAAACATTTCAATCACTCCAAGTCACCAAAAGCCGTCTCCGGCTGTATTTTAAGTGTCTGTTTACAGAGTTGTTACAAATTGCCTATGGGATGTGAACTGTCTATCGCTTACAGAGCAATTAGTATGTGAAACCTTATCAAAAGAAATCCGTCAAGTTTGAAAAGCCATAAATATTACACTAAGATCTCTAAGGAAATCAAAGTGAGTCTGATACAGTATTTATTTGCATGTTGCTACACAAGCAAATGCACTTCTAGATATTCCAGTCTGCTTTATTTCCCATACTCTGCATTTCATAAGTCCCATGATAGGGAATTAGCCAGTTGCTTTAAATATATTGCAATAATGCATAATATATCTAAGGCTGTGTAAATCAGGCAGTTGTATCTTTGTGGGAAATTATATTGCTTCAGTGAAGGGAAAGCAGAACTATTTAACATTGCTTCTTTATTCTGTCCAAAATTTTGACCCTGAGGTTCTTCAGCTTCGTGTAGCTAAAATTAGTATAATCTGAAGAAGACATTGGGGGAAGTTTTGAAATTTTGCAATCTAAAAATGGAGCACTTCAGTTTTGCCTGGACTGGGCACTTCTATGTGGAAGAATCCGGGATCCCAACCTTGCTGTGCTCCCAATGATCCGTCTTCCTTCTGTTGCACACTTTGTGTCTGCTTCTGCTCTTACGGTGTGCTTGCCTAGGCTTTCCAACCTCATTCTCAGTTTCAAGGACACAAGTTTTCAAAACGTTCTGAATGTGATGTATAATAATGACAAGGCTGGAAAGGTAGCCTTAAAAATGAGGAGAGAGGAGCTGACAACATGGAGTTTGCACAGAGCTCGTGCTTGTTCACACCAGTCAGGAGGCAGGAACTCTGCAAGTTAAAAGCATTTTCGCTCAGAAACAAATGAGTAGAAAGCAGTAATGAAAATACTTGCCCTAGATGTCAGAGAGTAGTAACACTAAATTCCAGTAGAAAAGCAAGAGTCAAAAAGCTTACTTATCCTGAAATATATTTATTAATGACACTATGCAAGTTTGGGGGATTTTAATGTGAACTTGTTGTGCAAAGAGCTGCACATATATAAAGGTATTCTAGACCAGGAATGGTTATGTACCTATCGCTGGCTGCTTCTGGAGCAGCAAGTTAATTTTCACCAAGAGTAAATTAAAAAATAAATAAATGATTCCTTGCACAAAATAATAAGCCAGCTGAGAAGTGCTTTCTTGTTTGCGCTGAGTATCCTCTTGACATCAGCATGAGGTTACTTATAATTAGATGCACATGTGTAAATATCATGATTAGATATTCCCACATAAACATAATTATCATATCTTCCTAAAAGTCGAAGCAGGCATTTTATAATCCTGTTGTTAAAAATAAAGAAATAAAAGCCAACACTCTCCATTTAGCCTCTTATATGGATAAACATTGGAACACGAGGGCAGAATATATTTTCAAAAGTATCTAATGGTAGTTGAGGTCAATTACAGTTACAACTCATTAGAGTATTTAACTATGAATATGCTTTTTAGGATAATTAGCGTTCCCTTAGAAAACTACAGCAATCTTATAGTTCTTCAAGTGTTTTTAGTGTGTTTGGGCATTCGTCCTAGGCAAATATAATAGGGTTACATTGCATTAACCTCACTTAGAAACTCTGCAACCACTTGTGGCATGTGTGTGTCTGTTATTTTTTATTGCTCAGATAACTTCCGAAGAGCTATTACAAAACATGGAATATTTCCTAATTAGTCACATAGAAGATTAAAGCTACTTCATTGAGGGTTCTACTGTTTGGGGAATTCCAAGGGGATAAAATGCTCAGAGTGTGCTAATAAGGCTTGGAGGATCCCCCTTGAAAAGAGAAGGAATGGAATGGAAAACCATTCCATGAGAAAGGGTGAAGTGCTTGTGGCAGGATGGTGAAGTTGTTATTTTTTTTCTGCTGGATTTGATGGAGCTGTTGGATCCATGTGCAGGCTTGAAAGTACCTTTTTATAGCCGGAGTGATGGGACCTGGGCAAAGCCAGGTGGTTTTGGCACTCACGCCTTGCCTCGTGTTCTTTCAGAGCTCACCTACGCGTGGATCTTCAACGAGTACCCGTCGTTCGTGCAGCAGGACCAGCGGCGCTTCGTCTCGCAGGACACCGGCAACCTCTACATCGCCAAGGTGGAGGCGTCGGACGCAGGCAACTACACGTGCGTGGTGACCAATGCCGTGACCAACAGCCAGGCGCTGGGGCCCCCCACGCCGCTGCTGCTCAGGAACGATGGTACGTGCGGGAGCCAAGACGGGGCAAAATATCCAAGTTCAGGATCCAAGAACACTTCAGAATTTGCATAGACGCTAGTTTTGCTTATTTTATGCAGCCCAGAAGCGAAACAAAGCACTTTGTTGTTTCAGTAACTATTAGCACAGGCTGCATTTCCCAGCAGAGTTAATGCTATTTTTAGTAGTCTGTGCAATGGTACAAAGAAGTTGAAAGAAACCAAAAGAGAATTTCTAAATTTATACAGAGAATTGATTGGTATCATAGTCATTTTTGAGTAGATAAGGAAAGCAAATTTGCATATTAATTTGCAGCATCTGTTTAAAGGATAACTTTTAAGATGTTTGTTCCAGTAATAGAAATGCAGTATTGGGCCATATTCCAGGCAATGATCCTTTGTCACCCCAAGGCTTTTTACAAAAGTTCCTCCTTCCTGGCATAGATATCTTCTTGTGGCCGCTTTTCCATGTACCACTCTGATCTCGTTTATATTAGGAACCTACATTTCATCTAACAAAAAATCTGTAGTTTAAATTAAAGTAAGTTTGGCCTTGCCAGCCATATTTTATTTAATTCTTTTTTTTTTTAACCATATGCAGTCAATCTATATGATGTGTTATCTCTTTTGCAACACTTTATCCTTAAATTAGCTGCGAGACTGGTCCATCAGCAGTTAATGCTCCCGCTGTGTTTCATTTCAGTTAGAGAGGTAAATGGCAGGGAATCCATAGCATGCCTCTCTGCAGAGTTTGAGTTCACCGAGCCTCATCCCTCCAGTGTGGCAACTCTGCAGGACTACAGTCCATACGCTCCATTCTTCTCCAGGAGAGTCCAGAACGGGGCTTTTTACAGTTCTTTTTAAAATTATGGCAACTCTTTTTCTTAGACTGAGTCAAGAATCATTTCGACTTTTGATGCTGAGTATCTGTCACCTCTGTCACAGGTTTACTTGCATGGAATCATTCAGAAAAAATGCCCTTTTCCTATTTTTTTTTAGTACCACTTGCTTCAAAATGCCAGCCTCTGGCGCCGTACTGTGAGGAGAGGAGAATGCAGGTGTGCAGAGCACATCCCATTCCTCAGGCTTATTGCACTGCCCTTACTTTGCACGCTAAGCCTGCTTCGTGGCTTAGCTCCGGAGTTATAGATCTCCTGATGTTATTTGCAGTGGCTTTTTGCAACTGATAGTACATTCTCCCAGTGACAGAAATCAGGTTTCCTTTCCTGTTGTTGTATTGTGGAAACAGAAGGTGCCTCTTATCCCATTACTTTTCCCCAGACTGCATTTTCTCAGAGGGGCCATAAATCTCTGGGGGCTATAGGTAGAGGCAGCCACCTTGCTCAGTATTAGCCCCCAGCTCTGCCTCTGCAGCCGGAGGTTATCTGATGATGATAAATACAGAGTGCAAGTGTGTTAGGTGCTAGGAAGAAGAAGATGCTTTTCCTCTATCCATCTTAAAAATTCCTTCCCACAAATGCATTTCACCCGGCCCTGTTTAAGTATTTTAATCTGTGAAGCTTGAATTTGCAATGGTAGCCACATCAAGTAAAGCGCTCCACAAAGCTCCTCAGATTTGTACATCAAAGATTTGGCAGGTTTTCTTAGCCTGATGACAAGTGGCATGAGCAGCCCTTACAGACTGCAGCATGCACATGCAGAGAGCTAAGCAGTGCTGCAGTTCTTTGCATGACACCGAGTGCCAGGATACTGGCGAATGGGGTTCCTGGCAAACGTGCTTGCCAGGACACGTATGGAGAAAGAGTATCCGTATCCTTAACAAACACGTCTCCTTTGGATGAGGGATTTTATGCAGCAGCTGCTCTCACGGAGTGTGGCAGCCATGCTTGTTTGACAGCCACGTGCTGAGCAGCAGTGACGTATTACAGCAGAACAGGTAATGTCAAAGTCAGCGAGTAAAGACAGATCCATTGTGAGTGTCATACTGAGCACTTTTAGCTGCAAAAGTCCCCGACGGAGAGAAAAGTAAAGCAAAAAGGCTTTTCTTGCTGCCTCTAAAAGTGCGTATCATGCAGTGCTTTGGACAGCAGCGAGCAGCACAGAGCACCCACAGCCAGATGCTCCCAAAAGGCACCACATTTTGGGGTTGCCGCAGAAACCTGCGGTGCCGCTCGGGTGTTGGTGCTGGGCACAGCGCTGCAGCCCTCGCGGCCGCCTGCTCGCTGGGCAGGGCTCCAGCAGCGCCACGCGCTTGGGCTCTAAACTGCACTCATCAATTAGCTGGTAATCACTATTGGTGGAATTATATGTACCAGTTTTAAGACAGTGCAGTGACTAGAAATGTAGCAATTTATCATGAGTATAATGGCCTTTTTATGTGCACAAATTTTTAAACACAATTTCATAAAGAGACTGCCGCAAAGCATGATTTACTAGGGTAGTAAAAGATAAAGAAATTAGCCAAAGAGTATATGATCTCTGAGCATCTAAATCCTTGAAGTTAATAGAAACCTTGATTAGCTTCAGTGCTTTTAAAACTTTTCTAATGGCTATTTGTTCCGCATTTTATTTTGAAAAGGTGGTGAACCTGGCTTCTTATTGCTTTCCTTATTTTACAAGTTACCTGCAAAAATCCTGAATATTCAAAAGCAAAAACTAACGGAGCCATGAAGAAATTTTAATCTTCGGCAGATGGTATGGAGTGGTGGTTCAAATTTTCCTCTGGCAATAAATGGGAAGAGAGCTCACAGTACATGGCTGTTAGCGACAGGCTGTGCTTAAAAATGAATGGATTAATTGGGCAAGTAATGATGTATAGAACGGCTCTGCATTAGTGCAGGAACACTTGCGAATTTATTGCAAAAATTCAGCCAAGCTTTAGCATCTATTTTATGTTCACAGGGGTGATGGGAGAATACGAGCCAAAAATAGAGGTGCAGTTCCCAGAAACCGTTCCCTCTGCGAAAGGAACAACAGTGAAGCTGGAGTGCTTTGCCTTGGGGAAGTAAGTTCTCATCCAGCGTTGCTGCCTCTGCTTGCTCAGTTTTATTCTGCTCTATTGTGGTGTTCGCAGGATGCACTGATTGCTCACCTTGCTCAAGAGGTGCTATTTTTTTCTAGTGTTTGTCACTTGGGGTGTGGGGACTTTGGCTCCCTTGGCTCCAAAGTTTAATCTACCATGGAGAAGAGCTGTGACTTTCTTTGTTAATATGTGTCTGGGTGGCTTCTGTTCCCAGGAGCACTTAAAACAGATCTCTTTCTGTTGGAGTATGTATCTCCAATGCTACTAAGATGCACATACACGACTGGCAGGAAAATGGACTACTTTGGCACCAGCATCTACCAAACTTTAACTTCATGGAAGCAGCATGTTTATAATGTAGCATCTCCTGCTTTTAGCACTATGTGGGTGAGGCATCACTATACAAATATATAGTTTGTTTTTTTCTGTATATAAACATGCACATCACTCTAATAAAACTGCCCTGAACCCTGGCAGAGACTTCAGCTTCCCCATGTTTCTAGCGTTCTCAACCATGAAACAAAATCAAGTTGATCAGACAAGCGAGCATCAGGACAGGACCCTAAGCTGTGATCCAAATGGATTCATGTTGTATTTCCCTTCAGATAATCTCAAACATATGGAGGATGCAAGGAGATATGCAAGGGTCGCTGTCATCTTAAGCAGTAGTAGAGGTTGGCTTTGCTGCTGGACCGAGATTACAGCCCAGGTTTCCAAACGAAACCTTGGTTTGTCTGTTTGCAGGATGGATTCAGGGGATCCTTTGGAAGCTATTTTTCTCCTTCTGTAGGCATGAGTTAATAGTCAGTAACAGGACACAATTTTTACTCTGAATCTTATTTTGCTATTTTCTTCCCATTTAGTCCAGTTCCAACCATTAGCTGGAGAAGAGCAGATGGGAAGCAAATACCCCAAAAAGCCAGGAGACACAGGTCAAGTGGAGTCCTTGAAATCCCCAATTTTCAGCAGGAAGATGCTGGACTCTATGAGTGCATAGCTGAAAATGTGAGAGGGAAGAATGTGGCACGAGGACAGCTGACATTTTATGGTAAGCAGATTGCCTGTATTCAGAGGGTTTTATAGCATGAAATGCAATATGCAGTAAATATTTTGTGAGCAAGTCATTTGGGGGGATATTTTTAAAATTACTTGCTTTACAAACAGCACTTCTCAGAAAGGGTGTAATTTGAAATAAAGCCTGAATGGTGCATATTGATTGAGGCTCCGATCTGTTGGAAAACAAAAATATATTGCTGGAAGGACATTGGCATGGTAACGTGCAGCAAGCGCAAGCTTATTTGCCTCTTTCCAGCAGCAAATGTAAAACTGGTTCTGGTGCAGCATTTTGATGGTTGCAGCTTGTGATTTATTACATACGTGTTGCCCCACACTGTAGGTATCATTTCCAGGTTGTGTTAATAAATGGTAGTTGCTTATACATGGCTTGGGATTGCTTTCAAGAGGGGTCAGTGGTAACTGCTGCCCATGCTGAAGAAGTCAGGATTTAACCTGCAGAATTCTTCCCACCTGGAGACTCCTCGTTGCTCCCGGTGCGATTGGATTACAGACATCGATCCAAGCACAATATAAATGTAAAACTTCAGCTCTGTGGGCCTTCTATTTTAAACTTGTGTTGGTGCCTCTCAGTCCTAATAGAAGTGTGTGTTCATCCACAATCTTCTATTGGAAACAGCCCCATCTCTCACATTGTATTAGCTTGGGGGAAATGGATTGAGCTGGCAGGAGCCAAGTTTGAGCTGTTCTGAGGCACAGAAAGTTCCTTTAGAGACAGGGTTGGCCTTTGCTTTGGTATATAGTTTCAGACTTATTTTTTGGAGAGGAGAAAGTTACAGATTATGCACTCACCCTACATTTCTGCCTATAAAGACCTCCCTTCAAGTAATAATATTTATTTTGTTGCTACGATGTTATTGGCGTCACGACTGTCAAGGCAATGTCATTCTGTATTGAGAAATACAGTGTTTTCTGCACCAGGAATGCTCCTCAGGGCCCAACTCCTGTTAGATGGGAAGATTGGGTTGAATGGTAGAGGTAGGAAGAATGTATTTTGATTTGTAGGAAATTTGCTACAGGAAAAAAAAGAGCAAACCACAAAAACTGGTTTCAATATGATAAGCAGTGCAACCTCCCGTCTCCCAAAATATATAGGGAGATGTTTTAGTTTTGAGAGGCTTTTGATTGTTACATTGCAAAATATTTTGATTGTTACATTTCAAAATAGCAAGATTTTTTCTTTGAAATTTACTAAAATATAAAATGAGAGAATGTAAAAATGGATACAAATGGAAAACAAAATATTTTCTCTTTTTATTTTAATTGAAAGAATTGCAGATTTTTGTTTTCTCCACAACAAACTGCATTTTCGTCTTGATTTTTCCGAAGTGGAAACTCAATGATAAAAGTTGTTTTGTCTTTACACCCCAACACCAAACCTGGCTTCTGCACAAAGCAGCAAATCAGGCCTTTTCTATGCTACTACCAGAGCATATATTGGATTACAGCCTAAGTAACTGACCAGGGTGACATTGCAAGAGGACAGCCACTAGCCATGGCTGTTGCCCGTTTTCACACATGCAGGTAATTTCAGCAAAGCAGCTAAGGATTTTATGGAAAGAATAGCGAGTATTTGTAAGGTTGGGAACTATCTTTGCATCTACTTTTCTTCAGGTGAGCAAGGGACGACTTTAATTCAAGCTGTTAGCCTGTAACCTCTACCAGTTAATATTTTTTAAGATAATAGATTGCAATATTGTTTTCACTGCTGTGACCTTCAGGGTGGTGAGTTCCTAGTCTGTGTGTGTCTCATTTTTCAAGGGTAACTTATGTTTGGACAGAATTTAATATTGCAAATGGATTGTTTTTTAAAACCTGCCTTCTGCAACTAGACTTAAGTTTCATGTGGCGCTGAAAATTTCTTTGGAAAGCAACTTCCTACCAATATTTTGTATGAATACCTCAAGCTGAGAGTATCTTCCTTTAATCATTTTTTCTTTGTAGAGCTGAGAAATACTATATCTCTGCTAAAATATGATTATAATGCTGGTGAGGCTTTTCAAGTTGTTTTCGGGGGTCAGGGGTTCACGTCTGGAGAAGGGAACACTCCAGAGGATTTGATACAGAAAATCAGACTTGTCACTTACTTGCAGCATTGCTCGGTGAAATGCTCCATCACAGCGCGCGCCCTGGAGATTACGATCTGCCTCTAACCATGCTACTCTTTTAAATGGAGTTATCTGCCTCTATGCATAGTACAAAAAAGAAGAAAAAGAAAATGAAATTCACATTTGCCTGCTTGCTGCAGATAACCCAGCCATGCCTCCGTTGTCAGCGTCTTCCAGGGCTCCTGGAGGTTGTCAGCAAAGGTTGACTTTTGTTGTATTCCGTTCCTGTATCGATGTTTATTTTTCTCCCTCTGTTAGCATATCAGTGACACTGGAGTTGTTTGATGTTCTCGTTACAGCAGGAAAGGGTAATTAAATGTGAGAGATCCTTTCCTCCTCTAGTTTCTGTGCCTTGTGCCCCAATGAGAGGTTGTTCTCCAGCGGCACATGTTCCAAGTGCTATAGGAAAGGGTAATTAAATGTGAGAGATCCTTTCCTCCTCTAGTTTCTGTGCCTTGTGCCCCAATGAGAGGTTGTTCTCCAGCGGCACATGTTCCAAGTGCTATATGTCTTGTTTGATAGTCCTACACAATGGAAAATGTACTAATGTTAATACATTTTTGGTGGTAAATAGCCATTTCCTTGATTATTGTACCTCTTCTCAGTGGGATAGTGTGGGTTGCTGTGTCCTTTGGGTTCCTCGCGGCACTGGAGGTCCGGGCTGCAGCGCGCTTAGATCCATGTTTCAATGCGCACCCTTCCAGAAGCACCGAGTTGTCCTGTGGCTGTTTTTAATCTGACTACTCGTACATTTTAAACTTCAGAACCCTGCATCAGGCAAGGATTTATACTCTAAGCAAAAAGGAAGCAGTTGTTTGGGACAGAAGTGCAGTAAGAAAGATTACCTTCCCTAGCTAATTTCAGAAAAGAAATACTTTTTCTTTCTGAAAGCCAATGTCAAGTAGAGGCTTATTCGTTATCACTGAGGATGTTGTCTCCTTGGTATTGAGTCTGTAAACCCTTCCTTGGGATGGAGATTCAGTGAGTTCCTGCTTGATGGGCTGGTGCCAGCCCCAGATTTTCTGAAGCGCGGGCCAAGACGCTCCGCTGGCTCGTGCATCCAGCTCACAGGGCCCTGCTTTTGGTACAAGTCACCAGGTACTTCTTTTCTTTTCCAACTAGATTTCTGTGTACAAAGTGTCCCCTTCAGCTGCACTTCTGCGTGCCCTCTGGCTTTTCTGTGTGGACTGTGGGTCACCAAAGAAAATGCATCCCTGTAAGGAGATGAAACACTTTGATATTTCCCATTGCCC
>JAUBOD010000623.1:1930771-1945651 GCA_032353885.1 Nothura maculosa | reverse complement strand
CATCCTTTGGGTGAGTGTTGTAACGGATGGTCATTGAGCCTTCCCTCCGCTGCTAATGATGAATTACGCAGCCTGTGCCAGGTCATCAGCTGCTATAAATTGGCTTAGGAGCACTGAAATCAATATACACCAACCAAGAATTGGATTCTGTATATGTATTAGTACCTGATTTGCTTTAGTCTTTTTGACTGTTCTGAACTCACAGAGGAATACAAAGATACAGATTTATTACGGTTTTATTTTTCACATTGCTCCCATAATTCTTTGTTTTTGTTACTTATTTCTGATATGATGTATCATCATTGGTTGCGTCTTTTCATTTTCAAATGCCTTTTAGGATAAATTTCTGGTCCAGCTTTCCAGTGCCTGCTTTTGTCTTTCAAATTATACAACACATACAGGCACATTCTAGACTTTTTTTTTTTCTTTTAGGAATAAGAGAATATTTGGGTTAACTTTCTTAATACCTGGTCTAAAGTGCCCCACTTTGCATTTGTGAAGACTGCCAGGTGATAAAAGGTAAAAAGATGTTTTTCTAGCCCTGGCCGTCATTTTTATTTCTGTCCACCTGATGATGAATTCAAGATTGTTCTCATGAACTTGGATAACTATTTCTTTCTTTAAAAATATCCATGTATAAGGGTCATTGTTATATTTCTAAACTCTTCCCCTTTGTGCAATTAGCATGTGATTGTTTCTGCAACTCACACAAATGCTTTATGAGCTTCCTTGTATTTTTCTTTCTTGACAGCCACATCTTTCCTTCATAATGTTTCCAACCAAAGACAGTAATGTTAAAGTTCTCCTTGCAAAGCCAAAATATTTCCAGTTCTATCGCACAGCAGATTTCCTATTTTCTCAGCACCACTGCAGTAGCATGAAGGACTTTTTTCCAGCAGAGCGCTACCCATCACCAATTAGACCTCGTCATCGTGTTGAGTGATGTAGCTTTACTCAAATACATTGTCACGTAGGCCTGGTTTCATATCCTCATTTTAATTCTTTTAATTATCCTGCTTGAAATCTTGTGTCACATTCCTCTGCTTTGCTAGGAGCCCCAATGGGAGGCTGTCAAATTTCATTATATTATGGCAGCTCTCCTTCGGTGGCTCAGACGTATTTGCTGCATGAACCAGCCCTGGTGTATTGCTCCAAGATTAAGTGAGGAGCGTGCCTGGTGGTGTCACAAATGAACTGTAGGAAGGAGAGCTTGACCTACTTAGAGATGTCTCCCGAAGAGAAGCAGAGGGCTGGAGACAGTCCTGGGAAGCGATGGGCTCTGCTGGATTTTGGTGGGATTTAGTCCTGGGCTGTCACGCTGGCTCTGGAAGGTGCCCGCGTCCCCAGTGAGGAGTCTGAAGGGATGGGAATGTGTGGGTGATTTGCACATGTCCTTGAGCCTGGAAGCTGCTGCACTCAAGGAAGGAGAGTCGCGGTTCAGTGCAATCCTTCAGGCTCTTATTCCAAATGACAAATTGACTTTCATCCTGCTACGTTTAAACACTTTTCTTTTCATATCTCCTTAGGTACAGATAATAAACAAGCTTAAAATATTGCCAGGTCAGGAGGGGCAGTCAGGGCGGTGAGGACTGCGTGCCCCTCGTGTTCAGCAGCTTGTGTACGGTCCATGGCTCCTGCTGCTGCTGCTTTCCTGGCAGCCCCTTGGAGCGCTGCCCATGGAGCATTTAAGATTCTGTGCAAATCTTTGCAGCTCTCATCTGTGCTTCATTGTTTGCATATACTGTGAGCAGCGCAATACCCTCCACAAGAGCTGCAGGACCCAGCGCACATCTGCCGTACCCTGGGCAGAGCCCAGCACTTAGAATATTCGTGCAGTATTTTAGAGCATCTATACCTAAAATATTAGAATTTTAGATATTGCCATACCAAATCTGTACTTGACATAACATTTTTATACAGTATTTTTAAATTTTATCCTTCCACGCCTTTCCATGACTCCTCATCCAAAGGAGACACAAATTTGCTGTCCTTGTTTGAGTTGTCTTAGATGTGTTTTATCTGATTATATGGGAAGAGCATTTAACCAGGTTCTTGGAGACCTCTGCTGGCACTAGTCTTCTGCCAAGTCTCTCAGGTTTTCATATCTTAAAATGGGGCAAATGACCAATTAAACTTTCTTTTAGGGGAACTTTCTGAGAAGCATTATAGATAAATCTGAACTGATGAGGTTTGAGAAGGTGTTATAAGAATCTCAGCATGGTCTTTAGAAACACTTGGGAGGTTTAGCTGAAATATTCTCTACAAGCTTCAGCTGTATTATTTTTAAAAAAGAAGAGATAAAAATACCTGAAACAACTGAAAATATAATCATGTAAATATAAGTGCATGAAAACAACTGATGATGATTTTCACCAAAATCTGTCAAAATGTATCGAAATGTATCTGCCTGTTTTTTGTTGTTCCACTGTTGTTGTGTGTCATTAATACAGTCGTTGACTCCACAGACTTCTCTTACATATAGTGATACTTTGTAGAACCCTCTGTAAACTAGAAAAATGAGAAGGTAGGAATTTGACCTGAAACAGTGCAATATAGCCAAATAGTCCAAAGTGCAGAATTTAACCTTCATTTCAGTGCAGAGAAGATGCTAGCTTGCAGTTTTTGAGGCTGGATGGTGAGGCTGAGAGCTTTGAGGGATGCTGAAGGAGGAGCCCTCCCTCAGCACACGGACTGGGGCTCGGTGCCGCCGCTCGCTCCCCGGGCAGCGCGGCAACGCACAGCTCCAACTCGCTGCTTCTGCCTTGCAGCTCAGCCCAGCTGGATCCAGAAGATCAGCGACACTCGCGCAGCCATGGAAGAGACGGCGACGTGGGAATGCCGGGCCAGCGGGCGCCCCAAGCCCTCCTACAGCTGGCTGAAGGACGGCGAGCCCCTGCGGCCCCAGGTGAGTGCGCCGGGTGGCTGGGCGGAAACCGGAGCCCGAGGCCACGAGGTGATTGCCCTGCGTTCCTCCCGCTCCCCGTTTTGTTGCCTAAGTTTGATCAAACCTTAATAAAGATTGCACAAACATTAAGTTCCCACCCTACAGCCAAGTTACAAGCCAATAACTCTTTATATTACATATATATATTAATGGCAAAACTCCTGGAGAGGGAGGGAGAAGCACTTTGTTGTACTTATTAAAATTGATAACATGACTTCCATATCCTTAGGCTGACAAATGATAGCGTGGTTGTTGGTTCCACACACTAATTCTACTTGCTTCATGCTGGTCACTAGCATGATCCTTTACTTAAATCACATTAGTGGCAGATATGAAGGAAAAAGATCATTAAATTATAAACATATATATATGTATGTTGCAGTTGCAGTAAACTGCAGTAGATTTAAATATTTATTTCTGGGCCAGCTTACTACCATTCTTAGTAGTTTCAATTGCCATATATGCTAATAATGTTTTTTTAAAAAATACATTTGGCAGTTATACAACGCCATAGAACAAAAGTGCATTTTCAGATTCATCTTTTAGCTTCTTGAAGGGGATATTAATCTAAATGGTTTGGCTATTAAATCAGTTCAAGGAAAATCCTCCAATTTAAATTGCATTTACCAACTACTGTATTGGTTTTTCCATTTAGTATCTAACCTGACATAAATTTAGTTGACAGACAAATAGATTGTAGCATGCAAATTCCTTATATGACTGCTCTTTTTTTTCTTTCATTTTTGATCAACTATGTTATAAAATATGACATAACTTCTGCTGAGTGTATGCTCCAAGGATGGGGCTCTTGGTTTACTTGCTTCGTTTTGTTTTTTCCAGGGGAGAATCCGGATCGAGCAGGGCTCACTTACAATCACGAATGTGAGCTTGGCAGACGCTGGCATGTATCAGTGTGTAGCGGAAAACAGACATGGTGTGATTTTTGCCAGTGCAGAGCTGAGTGTCATAGGTAAGTTTAATTTCCTAAACAGCGCAAGCTTTACAAAAGCAGCAAAGACTTAACCAAAACTGGTTTTGCCAAGTCACAGTATCTGCCTCAGGAGAAGTGTTCTAGAGCATCTTTTATGAGTTGTTACTTACTTTAAGGGATGCATAAAATGAGCATTCAACAAAGTGGTTATGTAGAGAAGAGATTTTATTTACATCATCCCATCTTCTCATATTCATCCAGGTAGCTGAGGACTGAGTGTTGGCAAGCTCGTGCATCTCTTGATGATTAGAAATAAATTATGGAGAAACCCTAATATTGCCCCATTTCAAAAACGTGTTGGACAGTGACTGCCTCTATACTGGCTACAGACACTGACTCTCTTGAGGAAATGTCAGAAAACCTTCTATTTGAGTGGGCCTTTCACCATTCAAATGACAATTACAGCACTTCAATCCCACTCCCACCAAGAAAAAGAACTTCTGCCCCATCTGTTCTGCTGGTGGTGCAGAAACAACAGAGCCAGACCTTCCCAGTGGTGCCCAGCCAGAGGACAAGAAACAATGGGTGCAATCAATCACAGGAAATTCCACTTAAAAATTAAAAAAAAAACCAAAAGAAACAAAAACAAGCCGAAACTAATTTTAAGCTAATGAGGGGGACTGAGCACTGGAGCAAGTCACCCAGGGAGGTTGTGGCATCTCCATCCTTGGAGATACTCAACATTAAGCTGGACTCAGCTCTGGGCAACCTGCTGAGTTTCCCCTGCTTGAGGAAGGGGCAGTTTGGAAATCATTGGTCCACGTGATTTCTAGAAGTCTTTGTCTCCCACAGCAGCTCTGGAATTCAGTCACTTTACTCCTAACTACTTCTCTTAAAGCTCTTCTATAAGTAAGAGACCTGAAGCTAATACAGGTGTTCTTCAGAATGCAGACATAGTTTCATAGTTTGAATGCAATTTGTGATTAAACGGTGTTGATTTAGTTGTTTTCAAAGAGAATGCTCAATCGCATCGTGCCTTGCTTTATCTTGAGGAAAAAAGCATAAGGTGTTTTCTAATTACAGTGTTTTCAGTAATGGTCATTTTTATCAATAGCAATAGATGTCTGCATAGGAAAAAAAATTGTTATTGTTGCTGCTCAAGAAAAGTGTAATAATCTTGAACAAATTAGGCTTCATGGTGTTAAGACTTATTGGGTATGTTTACTGCGTGAAAAAAAATCCACATAAACCCACTGGTGCCTTTCTTGTCTGTTTTAAAAAAAAAAAGAAAGCCTATGAGAACAAGCCTTTGTTGAGAAGGCAGCTCCTCACAGCAGAGAAAGGCTTCACATCTTTCGTTGCACCGTTTTGGAGGTTCTGGGGACCTCCATAGTGTTACCCCTTGCAAAAAAGAGAGCAAAGCCATTTTTTCAGCTGTAGTTGTTGGGTGCAGTTGAAAGGGCACCCAGTTAAGCCCTGGTGCAGTCAGCAGGACTGCTGCAAAGCAGCATTTCACATATCTGCTTGCACAACCTGGAGGCCAGAGAGAGAGCGAGGCAGCAAAGCCTGCCAAGAAACACCAAGCAGATGCACATCCAAAATAAGACAATTGGTGCCAGTGTCCCACTCAGATGCACATTGCTCTGACATGTGAAGAAAACACTCATGCTTGAGAACAGCACCTTGCAAATCATCATAGGATGAGTCCTGCCATCGTTCCTCTCACTCACACCATGCTATCCTTCCTCCACACTGACTTCACATTAAGTCCCCATACAGAATAACTGCAAACCAAGAGGGGGTGCACACTTGCAAGGAGTTTGGTTTCTACCTTCGCAGTGCTATCAAGGTGAGAGGGGAGAAAATCTGTGCTCATTTATGCACAGAAGCAAAAAACATGGAGAACCTGGACTTAAAAGCCTGCCAAATAAACTATATTTGTCTGACTTCTCATTTTGGTTATGTAATTTTGCTTCTCTGTGTCACGTGAGCAGTAGCAGAAATGGTGTGCTGCAGGTTTATTTCTATGGCTCTCTGACTTAATTTGGCATGTTTTTAAAGAGCAACAGCTCTGTTTTGCATTTTGCCAGCTCTTTCAAAGCAGTTCGATATTCTGAGCTCTTGCGGAGAACTGTTGGCTTTTAAAAAGATCTCAATATAAAAATGGTTATTTTAAAAGGTCCTGAATTTAGCACTTTGTATGATTAAACACCACTAATAGCAAATGAGGCTTACAGAAAAATTAAATGAAAAAGAAAAATGGAATATTTGAGCTTTTTTCAGAGTGATTCTCTTCTATCACTGTTAACAACTGTAATGCCTGGAGTCTTCAGCTAGCATCAGGATCCTGTTGGGCTGGGCGTTGTAAAACCATGAAGGAAGGTGCATTCATTGCCTTGAAGAGTTTTCAGACTGAATTCCGGAAAAAGAAGGGGAGGGAAGACCTGAGTGAAAAAAAAGTAATGAAACCCCTCATTTTGCAAAGCAGCTGTGAGGACGTTAGCTGTGCTGCCCCCGCAATGAAGTGCAATTCCTGCAGATTTTTTCTTCTTTTCTCCTGATGATTCAGTCCATGGCTGAGTGCTTCAGCTTCTTGCACATTTAACATTAGATTTTTCCTTCTGTCAGCAAATTTCACGAATTGTTATGTCCCAATAAGTGCCTGTACCTATCACTCTTTACCAAGCAGGGCTCATATCCTGCAGTTCATGTCTCTTGCAGAAAGCCCCCAAAGGGTCCCCAAAAGCCAATCTAAACAATTTTTTTTCAGAGATGCAAATATCAATTTTTTAAAAAAAATATTTTATACACTATTTTTGGACAAGGAATCATGTGAAAATTTATTTCCAAAAGTCATAATGTATAAATTATAAGTATATGGTACAAATAATAACTCATCTAATACTGGGAGCAGTGATGAGTCATCTGTGATTGAACATAAGCAAACAGCCAGCTCAGAGACAAGCAACCTCTGATTCATAGACCTGAGAGACGGATGAGATCTGAGATGCTATGCCCCATCCCAATGCCACTGTAAGGTTGTTTTCTGTTTTTCACATCCTGCCTTCTCATGCTTTGTTCAGGGCCTGCATGATTTAAGGTCTCCCTCCTTTATAGGAGCATAAAGCTAGAATATTTGAATGATCAAAAGAGCCAGACTTTGTTTCTCTGGAGTTAATGCTAACCTGCTTTTATTTTCTTTCTTTCAGCTGTCGGCCCAGACTTTTCCAAAACCCTCGTGAAGAAGTTAACTCTTGTTAAAGTGGGTGGTGAAGTGATCATAGAGTGTAAGCCAAAAGCTTCCCCCAGACCTACTTATTCTTGGAAGAAAGGAAAAGATATCCTACGGCAAAATGAAAGGTAATGTCTTAAAGCAACCGTTTCTTTCATTAGCTTGCGCCAACCCAGAGGCTTTCCGAAATGAAAGCTAGATTTGTCATTAATAGCTTCCCAGAATTGACTTGCAAATAAATGTGAAAACAGCTAGCATTCAATCTCAAGGAGCCAGGGTGGATTTCTGCTCCCGGTGTGTGCATCCCAGGCTTTGTGTACTTCTAAAGCATTCCTGCCAAGAAGCTGATAAAGATGCATTCTAAAAAGCAAATATTTTACCTCTATGGCTCTAAATATCCATTGTTTTTTTAAAAAAAAAAATTCCCAAGAGATAATATTCCTGAAATTCTGCACTGCAAATTACACTGCCCTGGTAAATTAGTCTGTGTCCCAGCAAATAGGAGTTATTTGGGGTCAGTAATTAATTTGGCAGCCACGATGCCTAATTTGGAGACTACTTTGCTAGACTGGCCAATTTCTTTTTTTTTTTTAATTTCTTTTTTATTTTTTTAATTCAAAAGAGACTCTCATTAGAAATATGAACCTACCTTTTAAATTAGCTTACAGAGCTAATTTTGATTGTTGCTGGGTAGAGAAGTTTATCTTACTTGCCCAGCTTGGGTAGCACCTGGAAAAAGAAACCTGGAGAGTTTGCTTGGATCGTTCTCCGTGGCCCCTCTCAAATGTGTTGCACTCCCTTTATTCCCCCAGGATGATGGAAAAGATTCTGTCCTACTAGCAAAGGCCAAAGAGGCAGGAATGACAGGAAAAGGCTATTTTTAAAAGCTTAAACGAGATCTGGTTTTCATCTTGGAAAGTCAAGTCTTGTTTCATCAAGTTTGCCTGCTTATAATGAACCGTGAAATATTTAGCATGATCATGGAGTATGTGAAAAGCTGCAGTTCATTTGGAGCCAGATAGGTAAAACAATGAACATATTTGTGATTTATATAGCTTCTGTCATCCCGCCTTCAGAAAGCTGTTATCTCCGGACTGTGTGACTTTACCTCTTGAGATGAAAAGAGCCAGTTGACAAGTTATGCAGAACTTCTTCTACCAACAGGGTACTGAGTTAGGGCAAGGGTAAAGTTATAATATATCAAGATACATTGATTTTTAGAACTAGAATAGCTTGTTCTTGTGGTAAAGACTGTGAAGAAAGGAGAAGTATAAAAAAGGGATTTTCAGAATCTCACTCCTGGGAGTTCCCAACCTTCCTAGACTTCATAACAAAGTTTGCAGCTGAATTTTACTCTTTTCCCTGCATTATATAATTTTTTTCTCCTTCCTCTAATTTAGGGCTAGGAGATGAAGGATTAGTTTATTTAAGCAAGAAACTAAGAAAGAAGAAAAATATCAACAACTCTGTTTCTTACTTTATCATCATTACATAATGCTGGCAGTGAAATGATTTTTTTTTCCTAGCACTATTCTTTCACTCACAAACTTCCTTAAAGTTTGGCTCAAATAGAAAATACTATATCCTGGCTTCCCCGGAGAATGCAGCCAGGCTTTAAGTCTAGGCTGTTCTGTTTGCCTGTGTCTGTCCTTCCCAGTAACTTTTGAACTGGTTACTGATGTTTTGACAAATTACCACAAAAGTCAGGAGAGGAAGAGAAGCATCTGAAAATTAACAGGTTTCTTCAAAGCTTTGTGGAAACGGGCAGCAGGGGACAGGAGATACTATTAGTTCCCCTTGCTGAGACAGTCACAGCAGACAGAGCCAACAGAATCCCCACCGGAGCATGTCCCCAAGAGCCCTCATGCTGTGAAATCATTTTGAGGCACAATTCACTATTCTGTGTTAACTACTGACTCACAGAACATTAGAAAATCCTGGTGTTGTATTCACTGCAAGCCAGTGACCTAAACTATGACCCGAGACTTGAAGGCAAGAAGCAAGAATCATTGTAAAAACGTGCTAAATAATGCAAAAATCTGAAGGAAAGCATTACTGGATCCTGTTACATGGGCAGAAAATATGTGTTGGTTTTCTTGGTGAAGCAGTAGTTAGGAGAAAGTGTTGATTTTACATGTAGGTTTTCTAAACTGTGTATGTGACTGCAAGTTTATCCTGCTCCCCATGCCTAGGTGTGTGTAGGACACCTGTGTGTTGGTCCCTCAAGTGAGCTCAGATTTGCAGTTCGGGAGGCAGAGGGTTTTTGCCCCTGTGGCAGCAGCAGACCGGCTGCTACTGTCCCCTTCCCACTCGTGCTGAGCACGTCGAGTCTCCAGGAGAGAAATATTGTGCTCGCTGAGCCCTGGGGGATCATCCTGCAGGACCTATTTGCATAAATGTCTTGATGAACTTGTTTGATGTGGCATTGAACTTGTTTAACTCCTATGTGCGGGTGGGTGAGCATGTTCAATCTTCTTCATCACGTTATTAGCTGAGCGATCCCTGGAATCTGCAGCTGGATATGGAAACAGGGAATTCATGAATTTTGTTGTCCTCCAGGGTGGTTTCAGCAGCTCTATGTCTGGATTGGCAGATACCCAGGAGGCTGAGTGGCTTCTGGTCTGCCATCCTTGGTGTGGGCTTCAACGGGCAGCTTCATTTGCTGTTGGAAAGATCTCTTGAAATATGTGAAGAAAGATGGAAGGAGAGAAAAAAAAAGAAGCTCTTGCTGCAGCCTTTTCATATAGGGCAGAAAGCCAAACCTTGCAGCAGGCATGAATGAAGCTACTTAAATGAAATCTCCAACTTGGCTGACCTTAAAAGGTCCTTTTGAGCTTCATAGAAGCTCTGGCACATCCGAATACTTTTCCAAACCAAATTTGGGCGCATGCAGGTTAATCAGGATAGAGGGTCTCCCAGTTCCAGGGGAGCTTTGAAGTGACATTAATGTGTCAGCTCTTGCGTTGGACTCTGATGTGTGTCCTCCCTTGATTTACACGGGGGCAATCACCCAAGCCTTTCTCCTGGGGCTCTTGGGACTTTTCAGGCTTGAGTGTAATATCAGGGTTGACTTTCTGGAGACAGAAATAACATGCATCACATTCTGCTGCTAGGATTCCTGTCTGGAGGCTGTGGCTATCCAGGAGGCAAAGCGATGTGTGGTGCTGGATATTTGCCCAGAAGGCAGAGTCGATCGTGGAGAAAAGAGCTGTGTTGCTCTAGGTTTCCTATTCCTCTCTGGAGGCTGCGCAAGTGGCTCTGCACCCCTAATGAGTAACCTGCCCTCGAGGTATCTCTTGCTGGTGCTTGTGAATTATACAGTCATGTTATTAGGAATTCCGCCCTGGGGTACAATTACATTATTGCAGTCATTAAAGGCAGTTCATCTCCATAATAATGGAAATCCTGCCTTGGAGGCCTAACTGAGTCAAAGTAATGTTAGCAGCTCAACTCTGGAAGGTAAAGTATATATAGATACAGTTATAGCCAAGATACAGATATATTGCAAGTTGTGGCCTGGAAATAAAGACTGTTTCTATATGGATAAAGATACAGGGTTCATTAGCTATCCCTAGTGTTCTCTTCACCCTTACTGGCAAGAAGGCTGTTACCATCTAAGGGAAAGGTCTTCATTCTTATTAATGTGACCCTACACAAACCAGCCTTGTGGGACTCGCATGGCCTTTGACAGCAGAACAGCAGGTGAATCTGCTAATCATGGAGTGAGCACCATCTTGCAGGGCACTAGCATAGGAACTGTTACCAAAAACCATCTCCCTTGGGGACAAACTGAGCTCGAGTGCAGGGAGCACCTTCTTCTGCAGGAACACCTGCAGATTGTGGGTTGCTTCTGCTGAAACAAACTTGAACCTGTGAAAAATCATCATGCCCTGATACTGGTGTTAAAATAGTGTCTAGGCTTAACAGTGTCATCTCCAGCAAGGGATACACACTCAGTCTGAAATAGCAAGTCTGAAATCAGCTTTTTTTTGCATTGCACATATGGATGAAACGGTTGGTCCTTTAGATACCCTCTGTAAGGTTAGCAGTGGCATCATTCCAGGAAGCAGCACAATCTCAAGGCTGAGGTGTCTTATAAGAACTGTACAGTTACTTGTCTTTTCAGGGCTGCATCAGATTATTCCATCAGAAAAAAATTTAAGGAGGTTTCATAATGGTTTTGATTAACCATTTGGTTCTTTTATATTCGTATTTCCAAATATGCTTGGTCTCTGATCTCTCTTTTTTGAATCATCAGTAGGAGAATAGAGGTTCTGGAATGCTGAATGCCAAGGGACTTGCACAGTCTTACTGTAAAGGGTAATTTTACCAATATAAACCAGAATTACATAGTTACCCATCATCCTGGGAAAGTTCCCCTTAAGCAATGACCCCTGTATAGTGCTGGTGTGAGTGAGGCTGCTACCTTACTGGAAAGCCTTTCCTTGAAATTCCTGAACTCCTAATGCATGCCACAGATCAAGCATCTTGGGTTTCGCCATATTTCCCATTTGTGCTAATTATTTCCTAGCATTAAATTGCATACACTATTCATCAGCAGTGGTAGGAGGGGAAGTCACAGCGGCAGATTGTTCCTGCAGGATTTTCTTAATCCTCTCGTAATAATTCAATTACATCTAATGCTACAGCGTTATATAAATTAGTTACTAAATCTTGTGTTTTAAAACCTTTATTTTCAGGTGATCTTATTATAGGAAGCTTTTGATTTCCTCATAATTAGAATGTGGCTCCCGCAGAGGATTGTGCTCGGCTGTAAGTGCAGGCAGTTCATCCTTGCCCTCGTGAAACTCCGAAGTCACTCTAGCTGTTGAATAGTTCGTTCTGATTTACGGGTCCAGGAGACAGAATCAGGCTGTGCATGATTAGAGAAAATCCTAGAGCTACAGAGAGCGCTGCCAGCTGAAATCAAAATAACCTCTCCCAGCTGCTCCTGCACTCTCAGCGTTACAGGAGTGTCCTGGCAGTGAACTCTAATTTCTCTTGAGCTATGTAGCAAGAAGCATTTTAAAAATGATTGAAAACAGTTAAATCATCCTTAATTGTAAAATAATTAAATTGCCCTTCATTTTCCAATGTTTTTTGCCCTGTAAATAGCATTGCATCTATTTACACTGCAATGCTATTTACTGGCACTCTAGGTGTTCTTATGCAGTTCAGGGTTGAGCTCAAGCTGATGCCATAATCTTAACAGACTGGGGCATTTTGTCACCCTGCTCTACAGGCAAAACTACCTGTTAATAACACACCAGAAAGGCAGTGTTGGTGTGATGTCCTAAGCAAACTCCTAGCTGAAGTGGTGCAGAGCTTCGTGGAGCTGCTTTGCCAGCCCTGATTGCAGTGCAGGGCTTTGGTAATAATTGCATTTATGTATTTCTTAGGCAATAATTTCTTCCTACTGTGTTCCTTCTTGCTAGACTCCTTGCTCCAAGGCGCACGCAAGTGATGTGCAGCAAGCGCAGGAGAGCTTGCTTTTAAGGAAATAATCTATTTCTGCCAGGCTTGTGGTTTGCTGTGGCATTACTGTCACTGAATACTGCTGACAGGTTTAGCTGAGAGCTTTGAGACCAAAGGAGTAAATGACAGGACCTCATGTGAGTAGTTCTTGCCTTTACAACCAGGTGTTTATCCTTTCCCACCAAGTCTCCCGGTTGCTGATGGCTGCTGGTCCTGTTGTCACTTATCTCCTCTACTCACTAAGAATTTGTATGTGTCAAAATCAAACACCTAGTCCCTGGAAATAATGAACATTTAATGTTTAAGTACAATGCTCTTCATTCCCAGTGTTCTCTGGAAGCTCTTGGGTATCACATTTGCCTACTACCAAATACATACTCAGGTCCAGAAGAGAAAAATAATTGCACTTTTAAGTCAAAAAACAAATTACTGTTCTCTCATCCTCATTGAGCCTTTACATCATTAGAGCTGTGTCTTTTCTGTGAATGTACAGTGCTTGCATTGTTTATTCAGTTTAATTGTAAGGGAAAAACCATAGAAAAACAAATGATGTTCAATGTTGGTAGCAAAGAATATGAAAGTGTCCAATTAAACAGCCAGGCAGTAGGACTTGTATAATAGCAACATCTGTTATCTTAATTAACCAAGTTTCTATATAAAGGGACCCTCATAGTGCACTTCGTTAGAGCAGGAGCTGACCTAGATACTCCAGGCACGCTCACTATTCTCATGGATATTGTCCCAGTTGGTCCCATTACTGTGCAATCTTGACAAGCTCTGTGATCTATATTGCGCTCGTGCGCAGGCGAAGCTATGCTGCTTGAGGCAGGAGCATTTTTTTAGGTGAAAACCAATAAAAGAAGAGAAGTGCGACATTTAGGAGGGCAGACGAGAGACAAGGAGGGAGGGCAGAGGTGCAAACCCGTCGCGGCACCGCCAGAGCAACCTGCCCTGGCAGGAACTGGTGCTTTCCAACCCAGAAAATCAGTCTTGCTTCATCCTTATCCTAAAAAGCAGAGAACCTAAAAGAGAAAGCCTAAACTGGCAGTCCCATCTCCCAAGAAGATGGTTAGCTGAAACCCTGCCCAGTTTTTCTTATTTCATTTCCATTTCTAGATTTATGAAGTATTCGTTCGCAGTTGTACAAGCAAGACCAACTTGTGCCGTTGACTTGAGTGAGATGTGTTGGATTATAAAATATCATGCGCTATAAAATGAGCTGTATGCAATCTGAGTTAAAAAATATATACTTAGCTGAGTTGCCACTTGTTTGCATGAGTTGAAGTGATTTGGTGGTAAAGGAAAGCCAGAAAGGTCTCCTTCAAATTATTTTCCACCTTGTGCTCATGTAAGTGGTTTAAAATGCTCCTCTCCGCTGAGAAGATGAGATGCTAAGGACCCCACATGAGGACTGCTGACTTGCAATCCACTCAGCCTGGGAATTGTTTCTGTAACTGAAATTTTAACAGTATGTTCACTTTGGTACTGTGCCATTTTGAGCAGGAGAAATAGTGAAATCAGACAAGAAATGAAAGGCAAGTAGCTGTTCTCTTCCCCTTTCAGTGCCTCTTGAATTCTAAAAGTTGTATAAATTCCAACTTCTTATTTATTGCCTCAAACTCCCTAATTAGTAGTTAATTGCTTTAAACAGCCAGAAAGAAAATGGCAGTGGGACAGACAGCACATCTTTTCCAGTCTGGTGCCAATGTGCAAGCCATGATCATATTTTTATACTGATTACTTAGGGGATGAATAGTCAGCACATGCTTTTCAACATGCAGCTCCGTGACATTCAGCAGAAAATAAAATCTCAGAGGATGCTTCCTATCATTGTTTTGCATTAATTGTGTTGACTTTTTTTTTTTTTTTTTTTTTTTAAGTAAAGCACCTGCGCAATTTTTTTTAAGGCAGACAGGTAACCAAATCATCAATAACTTGTTGGTTTTTCATTACCTGCTGCCTGGGCAAAATGAAAAATGACACCCTGCAAATAGCTTTTTGAGGTTTGAATTGACAATGCCACATTCATCTTAGTTTTCAGAGACAGTTTGCGCAAGACGGCTCTACTTCAGTGGAGCATCTGAAACAGCTGCCACGTCAACTCCTTTTAACCAATTGTCTCCAAAAGAGACCTGAAAGAGCAAAGAAACCCCCTGATTTGATGTCTAGGGCCGTGAAGAAGTCCATGTCCCGGGCTGTTGTATGCAGGTTTGTGTGCATAAAACTTCCAAATATAAGGTACCCATCTGCTCTGTTTCAGCACCTCTCTGATGACTTGGCTCCTCAGAGTTGGTGGTT
>JAUBOD010000623.1:1913742-1930671 GCA_032353885.1 Nothura maculosa | reverse complement strand
ATTGTATGCATCCCCTAATTTAAGACAAAATAATGGTTTTAGCAAGCGCAGAGCATTTTGAAGAAAATTTCATATCAATATGTCTTGGATTGTTTCGTAATTAAAATGAGGAGATAATAATTATACAGTTTGAGTTGCCATCGAAGGAACTCATATGATGAGTTTAAAATCTGAGGAAATAATTAAATGCCTTCTAGGAAGAAAAGGGATTTCTAATGAACTTTTTTGAGGCTCTACCAAGCTCAGTGATATTTTTGATAATTAATCATTTTTAAGTGGTTTAAATTCACTTTTGAATCTTTCAAATCTCTGTTAATGTCAATTACAAGTGGAGCAGGTAATTTCTCTTTGAACCATGGGCATTTTCTTGTTGAAACCAGAGGAAAGTATGTCTTATCTTTGAAGGACCGACCCTTTGGGCTCCTATTCAGATGGTATCAGCTGGCACAAACAAGCTGAGAGTGCATTTAGTGCTTCGCTTTGAATCTCACGAATCCTTCCAAAAATGGTTTGTGTCAGCAGCTGATTCACAGAAAATCTGAGGGTTTCCATGGATTTTCCTGCATAAAAAAAAAAAAGATGTTTCTGAATATCAGAGGAGGTTTGTTTAAAGCCCACATTCCTCTGACCTCCAAAGCATTTGCTGTAGGTGGGTAGGCGAACTGTCCCCTCTGGGTACTGAGTTGTTGAGATTGCTGGATGGGGATTGCTGTCACAATTTTTTTTTCCTAGGACTGAGACTAGGGTACTGGTGTGCATTCTTCACTGTGCTGTTGTGGTTTTGTGATGGACCACCAGATTCCTTGGCAAAAATAGACAGCGAGGTTGAAGAATGGTGCCAGAAGGACCCTTTCCCAGCGGGGTCATCTCCATTCCCTGCGAAAATCAATGGAAAATTAGCCCTTTGCTAATTTGACCCTTCCAGGCTCAAAAAATCTTCATATATAGCTCAAATATCATTGCTTCATGTTTAAGGAATGAAAGCCATAAAAATGGGCTTTCCTCTGCTGTACTGAAATCTTCTCCCTCAAATATTTATTTTCATGACACAGTCTTTCTTAGAGTATTTACTTAATTTTTAGTGTTGTGAAAAATGAGCGGAAACAGGAGACAAAAGGTTTTCTATTACTTGAAATTCACTGCAGCGCCTTCTCTTCCTTCAGGGCTCCTAGCAGCATTTGTGTTTGATTTCCATTTGTTTCTCCCTGTTATCAGCCTCCTTTAAGAAAGATAAGCTGTTGTTCTTAGATAACCTAGAGATATTTATATATTTGAATTATGACCCAAGGCATTTTTAAACAATTTACATGAAATCTTTAATAGCTGTGAATGCTCCCTTCTCTCCTTGTGCCACCCGGCTCCATCAGAATGAGGTTGCATCAGTTTCATCCTTGTCTTAAAAATTGCCAGATAAAAGGGAGGCTGATGGTAAAACACAACTTTCGTGTTTGCTGGCATTAATGCAGTCTGTATTCAAGCTTACTTATTTAGACTGCTCCTTCATTGCAGATTAACAGTTGGTTGAAAAGGAAAATTATGTGAGAAGGCTCTGATACCAGACTCTGCACCGCTGTAAACGGGTACTGAATTTGGTGGAGCTTGGGCTTGCAAAAGGAGCCCCTACTTTTTCTTCTGCTTGTAAAAGGAGCCCTTACTTTCTCCTCAGAAATACTGATCTGAGTAAAAGGAGTTTTATTTTTCTCTCTCAAATAATTTTTAAAATGCTTTTCTGTGTAACACCATTTAAAATCTGCTATAAGCAAAGCTTGCAGGAAATTCACTATTTTGCCCAATGGAACAGAATCCAGCCGTCGTTTATTGTGGGCAAATATAGTTCTTACCTGAAAACTAATTGCAGTGAATTTACAGTTAAGAGATCTGCCAATTGCCATAGACAAGCAAGGCTTTATCTTGTGCCAGCTTTCAGCAGAAGAAAGACGTGCCCTAAATTAAATGGACTTTGACTGAGGCTCTAAATGAGCTCAGGCTTTTCTGTGAATTGTGGAGAGAGAATCAGCTAGGGCCAAGTGCCATGGCAGGGGTGGCTGTAGGAGGTTGTCCAAATCAAAGCCAACGGGTTTCGGATAAAGAAGAGCAGCATGGCCATGGGTTGTCCAAAGCCGGTGGGTCTTGGCCATGGGAGCTGCCCCCTTGGCTGCAGTGTGGTTGTTAGTGGGAATGAATGCTGAAATTACAACATTTTAGCCTTGCTGTGCCTTTTGTATTTGTAATCACACATGAAAACCACACTCAATACTGGGGACCAGGGCATGGGATCCCCAGCATTGGAGATGAGAGCACAGTTAGCCTGTGCCTTTTGAGCTGCAAGCCTTTCTGAATCTCTCTATATTTTCTTGAAATAGCCTAATGGCCAATACTGCTTTTACGAGATCATTGTAATAATCCCGGCCCCTGCATCATTGCCCAGGAAGCATTATGAAAAGGGTAATAAACTGCTACGAAGACATGAGATAGAAATAATTTGATAAATAACGCAATTGCCCAGAGTATTTTACATTTACAGTAGAGTTGGAGAGCAAAGTTGTTGTTTGGGGAGAATTGCTATGTATATTGCTGCCTGCGAATTATGAGTAAAGCCAGAACAAATGTACTGTTGGGAATGCTAACAGTCCAGGAGTCTGGCTGGTCTCCAGTCGGGATACTGCTGGATGGACAGCACGCCGTTCATCATGGAGCCCAAAATACCCTGTTTTTCCCAGATACATTTAAGCTAAATCTTCTCTTGGAAGACAGATTATCTCTTAGGAGAGCTATGGCACCACCGTCTCTTTTCAATAGCTGCGTCAACCACTGCCACAAAGGCCGTACACGAAGGGATCAATGAGAGTTTTATCTGAAATTGCACTCCGTGTGTGTTTCTTCCAGCTGACATTCATTTAAATGCTCACTCTTAAGACATCTTTTCTCCCCATAATAGCAAAAGGATCAGACGTCCTAAGCATTGTTTCCTTGGGAACAAAAATTAAAAATATTCACTTGGCTAAGCATGAAATATTTCTGATGTTTATGTTTAATCAACAATGAAAGCAAGTAGAGTTGTGCTTGTATTTCATAAATTAAGAAGCTAAAATAATCAAATGAGAAGCAACGTACCTTCTTTCATTGTAGCGTAGTTTAAGATCACTTGAAAGGAAAAAAAAAAGTAAGTCCCTTTGCAGCTATGAGTGCTTTGCTCCAGAGAGGCATTGGGTTCTAGTGGGCCATGTGGAAACTCTGTGGTCACCCATGAGCTGTGTCCCCAGGGAGGGTAACAGGGAGTAACACACACCTGGTGTCGGGTGTCATGACCTATGTGGTCATGGTACCACCGTGTGCCTGCTACTCTAGTTGGAGTGTCTTTAGATGATGCCACCCTGCGCAACTCCAACATGCACATAGGTACTTGTCTTCCATATAGATGTCTCGGTGAATTTTGACTCGTCATGCTTTCCAAGGCTCACACCAACCGAGCAAATGCCCGACGAGGCTCATGTCCTGCAGTGCCAGAGAGAGGCTGTCACCAAAGCTAAGCGCCTAGCAGATTAGAAAGGGCTTCTTCAAGATGCCTGGTAGGAAGCATTTGCCTTGCAACTTTTCTCGTGTGCTGCTGCAGCAGCAGAACATGGCCAGGGAAATCCTAGGAGAATTGTTTGCAGCATTTTTAAAGGTCCTTTGTCCCCAGAAGATTTTTGATCAAGAAATGACAAGGTCAACTCTTCCTTGGGTAGAACCCAAAGCTTGCTTTTAAGAAACGAGCAATCCTTTTATCTCCTAATTTTAGATATGTTTCTACTCTCTGTGGATATGAAGTCTTCTGTTGGCAATCAAAACCAACCAGTCCTTTCTTACAAGTGATGCAGTGTGTTTAAAATAGATGACCTTTCTTTATATAAGGATTCTTTATATAGGAATATCTTATATCATCTTTATTTTCCAAATAAAGTCTTGTGAGTAGCTCAGTTGCACTAGTCTGTGCAGGAGCAGAGCTACACTTTTAATTCTTCCCTCCAATGTTGTGATCAGTGGTGCCAGGGAGCATGCACTATGAAGTTAGTAGGTCATTTTGAGTTTATAGTGGTTTGAAGGCTGTGTATTCAAATGACATGTTTTTCTCGAGCACTACATGCGTTTATGGGAGATGTGGTTTTACTTTTATGTCTTCCTAGGCATCTTATTAGAAAATATTTTGGGAATATACTTCAGAAGAAGAAGAAAGTGTTTCTTTTAATTTGAACTTTGTATCTTGAAAGAATTTTTTCAACCAAGCTGCTTAAAGTGGTTGATCAAGGGATGTTTGCTTTCAACCCAATTAGCGGTTTGAGATCCTTCAGTGGGCTAAAATGAGCCTTTCCTCTTGTTTAATGCAGATATGTCTACAAAGAAAATTTGTGAAGTAGCAAAATCGGTGAAAGTCGCTTCTACTTTGTCAACTAACTGTAACAAATTTCAAAGTATTAAAATAATTACTAGTTACCTTCTAACACATTGGATCCAAATTAAAGGACAAAACAGTTAGTGTAGAAAAGCACCTTCAGCAGAAAGAGCCCCATAACCATAAGGCTCCTATTCAGTACGTCACAGTAAGATTTTAATAGTCAAATTTATTTTTAAAAAATCAGTTAACTTCACAGTTATCTGTGCCTTGTAGAGCTAGCCTCTTAGAGGAATGTACAGGGAATTACTTACTGAGGTGCCACTATGGAATGAAAGGTTCTTGGAGAAGCTCTGGGGAGAGGGTTGAGGGACTTCTCTGCACATCCCTGTTGAGCTCTTAGCCACACATTACCAGAGTTAAAAGATGTCCATATGCTCAGATGTTAAAGCCAGCCACCCACGGCTTTCAGTTTAGAAGATGAAGAGAGCATTAATCCTTGAGATGTGCCCAAAGCTGATTTACTGACCTCATGCGGAGAAGGTCTCTGGAGTGATCCATGCCATGCTTGCCACAAACTAATTCTGCATCGAAATGGAGACAATGAGAAGGCAGCCAGTAATAGGTTGGAAAGATGGACAACAGAAAACCCACTAACATTTAAATTTTATGTTGATTTGATAAGAGATATAATTGAAAATATATCTCTTGGATATATTGGAGATATATATAAATGGAAAAGATCATGCAACAAATAGTTTTCAACCATATAGAAACAAAGAAATAAGATCAACAGAAATAAAACATTGAAGTAATATCTAAGATACATTTATTTCTACTAGAGATTCAGTAGAAATTATTTAATACTTTAAATCCACAGATATCACAGTCTTTCTCATATTAAATATTAAGAAAAAGATAGTAAAAAGAAGACTAAGTCTATCTGGGCTGTATGAATCACTTCTATATTACAGGTAAAGGAGCTTTAAGAAACTTGTCCTTGAAAGGTATGCCTTTCCCAAGCATAAGAAAGCATTCCTCATGTATTTATTATATGAATCATTTGTCTTTATGGATTTAAGACTTTTTTTCAATTGTTATTGTTTAAGAAAAATGTGATTTTATATAAACTTTCTGTGGCCCATTTCTTTAGGTTCTAAAAGCCAATAGTAATTTCATCAGATCCTCACTTTGTCCCAGCCCTCCGGGGTGGCCGGAGCACTCGGGGAATGCGTGAGCCGCTTGGTGCGAGCGCAGGCTGGGGCTGGGTGCTCCTCGCTGAGCTGGTGCATATTGCTGAGATGTCACCATCCTGTATATTGATTTGAATTTTAATGTGCCAAGGGCACCTTCAGCTTACAGAAATGGGCTGTTGTTTCCAAAGAGCTGAAATTAATAACAGCAGTAAGTGACCCTTTGGAAACTCCTGGTGCTGCCGCTGTCCTGGCTGCTGCACAAGAGAGGCCAGTGTGGCAAGTCCCACATCCCAGTGCCATTTAATATCACGCAGACATTGATCTGTGCCAGCACAGTGGTGCAGACAAGGGACAAGCAGCAATATTCTCCTCTCTTCCAGTTATTGAACTGGAGCAACTGCTGCAGAAGCAAATATATGGCACTGGACTTCTGCAAAAAATAAATTACAATCGTGAACGTTACTGACTGCAGCAATTTGGAGACTTATAAGGCAGCTGTGAAACTTCTATTAATATCACTACTATTGACAGGTGAAATGTAACCTTTGTCCCTGTCCTGTCCTCGCTGACCTCCCTGTTGTGGCACCTCTGCAGATAGCCCAGCTGGAGCGGAGGTTGGGTGGCTGCTGTCACAGCATCCTGTGCCATCTTCAATGGTACTGTCACTGGAAAGAAAATCAAACCCATAGTCACTTCTTAGGGCAATGTTAACTCGCGCTGTAACATGCATGCAAGTATTGTTTGCTAAATAGTCTTTTGTCCTGGTTTCTCAATCTGCTGCACAGAGCTTGATTGCTGTTAAGAATGCAGGAGAACTTCATTTTCTTTCACATTAGTCAAATTAAATATAATTGAGCAGGAGAAGAAAGGAATTAATACAGGATTTTCAATGCAGGTGTGAAATGGACTGAAGGGCAGATCGCAGCTTGTGCTGTAAGATCAGATACCAAGTAAGCAACCAAATACTTTGCCAAAAGATGTGAGGCTGGGCTGGAGTTTCCATAGAGTATTTTGGAGTCACTTCAAAGATAGCTGTTTGCAGAATACGTTGACACAGGATGGTTAAAAGCTACTAGTTAGAAGAGAGCAGACAAGATAGAAAAGGAAGTTTTAATACCGTGGTATAAGCACTATTGATACCTCATCTATTATCCTGTTTACTTACTGCCATCCCTATTGAAGGCAAAGGAATTTAAAACAGCAGAGATGCACACAAGGCTAAAGGATGGGCAAGGAAACTGAGAACCTGCTGTACAAGGACAAAACTAAAGGAGCAAGAAATATGTGGTGAGCAAAACGAGGTCCAGAGGGGGATGTTTCCTTCTTGTGGAGGAATATGCGTATGCAGCAGGGAAGGAGATGAGCTGTTTAGGCTAGAGGGCATAACTCACACAGGAAAAATGGACTTAGAGCCCCAGGCATTAGTTCTGGTTGAAATTCAGAAGGCTGCAAAGAACAGGATTAAAGAGGTTCTGGGAGAGCCCCAGGAGCATTTAAAAATGAGGCAGTTTTAAAATAGAGCTCAATAGGTAGCTGATGGAGATGGTGTGTTGTGTTTGCATCCAACAAGAGTTAGTGACGTAGCTCAGTGACTTTACAGGGACCTGTGTTTATGTTGCCTTTAAGAAAACTAGGTTTTCTTAGCCCAGTGGGAGCGTGGCTAATCCCTCCTCTCTGCCTGGCACCAGCACAGCAGTGTTGTCACCAAGTGCGTCTCCCACTGCAGTGCCAAGCCAGGGAGCCCACAAAAGGCTACTGGACTAAGATAGTTTTTATGCAGTTAAAGTCGCAGTTGTTTAAGAGCATAATAACCAGGTGTAATGCCCATGTTGACCAGATGCCACTTGCGATTTTGGACTTTCCTTGAGAATATATAAGGGTAATGCAGTGAGTAATAGCTAAAGTCTTCATGGTGACTCAAGCTTTTTTGCTGTTTCTGTGCCTCTTCTGCCTTGTTGCCAGGGAAAAGGACCTCATTGCAAGCAAATAATTACTTCCGCACTGAACCAGAAATGTCAAGGAGAAGGGAAAAGAATCCCTTCAGCTCAAACAGAAATTATATGTGACCTTTTTTTTTCTTGCCAAAAAATTGAAGTAAGAGGGGAAATAATGTAAACAAAATGTTTTGTTTCACCTGGAACAAAATGCTTTTGTTTCTGTTTTTAATCATGGCAATGTAAAAGAAAGGCTTAGTGTAAGACACTGGTTAAAGCAGGAAGCAGGAGAATAAAGCTGTGCCTGAACTTGCACATTGGATGAGGAAATCAGTCCGTCTGAGGAGATGCAAAGTGACAATAACTGCTTGGCACCTGCGAAGAGCTTGGGTGCAGCAGAGCTGCCATGCCAGCTGCTATTGCAAAGGCAACGTGAGCGAGCTAGTAGACCTTCCCAGTGCTACGTGGGGTGCTACTTGCATTTTGGTGCTGCTAGCCAAATACTTGGCCCATATTTGAGGGCTTTACCCAGATCAGCATTTCTGGTTTTCCTTCATGTAGAGCAGAGAGAAAGGAAGCACAATAGCAAAGTTATCCATGAGGACCAGGAAACCCTGAGTATGGGCACTGGGCAGTGCCAAAGCGAGAGGTGTGTGAGAAGGGGAGAGGATTCAGCCCAGCACTGAATGTGAATGGTGAGCACTGAATATCAAAGTCCACATAAGCCCGCATGAGCTGCTCACAGGTAACTTAATGTTGCCCTCGAGTAAAGACACAGACGACTCATGTAAATGGTGCATCTACTATTTATGAATTGCGTCTGAAGAGATTTGTGTCAACTAAACGCCCTCAGACCGTCAGCGGACTGTTGTTCAAACTGTAAATAATTAATGTGGCTCAGAAGAATTTTACAGTAGCTTGAAAAATATTTAATGTCTGTGCCTGCCTGTCTTGCCAGGATCACAGTGCTGGATGATGGAAGCCTCCGGATTGTCAACGTGACTAAGGCGGATGCTGGGAGCTATACCTGTATAGCCACAAACCACTTTGGGACAGCCAGCAGCACAGGCAGTTTGCTTGTGAAAGGTAATGACAATTTTTACTACATATAACCGATACTCCATCTTAATTTCTGAGCGAGTCAGCAGAAGCTGTGCATGTGCCACTGCTCTTTGCTTTGATGCTGATGCGACCGGACCCCAGGGGAACTGAAGTGTCTTTCGCAGTCAGACTCTCTTGTACATCAGGAATTTGCTGAGCCTTAAGTGTCAACGCTCACGGCAGGAGCACAAATGTACTCGTGGTCACACTAAATAATACTGCTTGCAGCAAGTTGGTGTATGTGTTTTCACGTGGAAGTAAAATTATTCTGAATACAATATGGGAATTGGGATGCCAAGTCAAGTAGCCTGGTACCTACTCAGACTGCGGTTGTGTAACAGACGTGCTTAAACCTGAGATGTATCTCTGAAGAAATACGTGCAGATGAGTTGGTATCCTTTAAAAATGTTTATTTTAAATAGTTCATTTATCAGTTTTATTCTTCAATTTCTATAATTCTTTTAAAAATCTCAATAAACTCTTTAATACACTTGATCTTTTTGCATGAGGGTTTCACCTTCGCAAAGCTTTGCTTTGCAATGCTTGCTTTTCTAAAATATACACAAAATCTGCTTTGATTTTGTAAATTATCCAGAATTTAGTTTCAATATGGCAAGAATTCCAAGGCTATATTTGTGTATATTCAGAACTTGTGTCAACATTTTTTCAAAAGTAAAAGCCTTTGTGTTTGACAAAGATATTTAAAGTAATAATTTGTTAAACACACTGAGTGACACTGACAAATGCTTTAAATTAATTTTTGCCCTGCATATGAGTAGTCCTTTGTTTGAAGAATTATTGTAGGTAATGACTATATAGATTATTATGCTTATAATCACTCTCCATCTCCCTCTTATTTGGGGAAAATCCTATATTGGATAACAAATCAGAAAAGATTGATTACAAAGCAATAAATCAATCACAGAGCTCTAATGCTGTCAGTTTTAATTCTCCCTCATATTGTCATTGATGGATAGCATTTGGTTAGAGGCTCTCCCTATCAATTATTTCTGTGGTGTATAGGGAATACTTTAAAATGTTTCAATAGAAGTTTAAATTTGTGGCTTTAACGGTGAGAGCACATTTCAGCAAGTTATGTCCAAATTAAGCAGCATTTTTTTTTCTCAGAGCAGCATTTATTTTAATAGTGGGGTAAACATATGCGGGACTGCACATCAAGACAGAAGGACTAGACCATGCTGTGAGTGTGTCTGTAAGTAGAGCCACGAAGCCTCCCAGGTTTGTGCATCTCTGATCTCAGCCACTGTTGAATTCAGGTCCGTGACACCTCCGGCGCAGGAACACCTTGCACTGCCATAAAAAAGCCAATTGCTAAAATCACATTTTATTCATTCCTGTTATTGAAGAGTCATGCTTTTGTAATTCCTGGCTTATTCTTTCTTACTGTTAGTATCCCAGGGGTATCCACAAACTTGGAATACAAGAGTTGGTAGCTGCCCTGCCTGCTTTTGGGGATGACATGGGTTACAAAGCACCCTTCTCTGTGCACGGGCTGCGGAGAATTAGCGAGCTCAGTTTTCCCCCTCAGTGCTCTGTTTTATCTCGATTCCATTAGCATTAATGGGAGTGACACAAGTGCATGAAGCAGAGAATAAACTCTTAAGCTCAAGATGTGGATATTAACAGCAAACTGAGAAATGCAATTTCAAAGTCTAGCCCATAAAAAGTATAAAAGAGCAGAAACTATTCTGAACTCCAAATGAACTGTGTAAAACACTGTATTTTATACTGAAATGCTTGAGTTTCTCTGCCCTAAGTAAAATGCAGAGGACTTCTGATGGAAATATGACTGAACACCTTATTTTAAGTCAACTTTGTGATGTACAAAAGACTAATTTATCAGCTGATGAGTTTTCTGACCTTAAAGTACACGTATATTCTTTTTTATCTGATTCATACGTCATTGAGTAAGAAACTGTGAAGGTCAGAAGATATTCTCCCTAACCTTTCTGTGTTCTTCCATTAACATTGCAGGCTCTGTCCGTTTTTCTACTTTTTGTTATTGTTTTTTTTCTCTCTCTCAGGGAGAGATGCCGACAGTGTCAAAGACAGTGTAGGCAACAGCGAGGAGGAGGAGGAAAGTAGCTGCTACGCCAGAACCAGGGAGCTTAAAATAAATCTCTGGCAAACAACCAGAAAGGGATGAATAAATATTCATATTATGCATGAATAGACAGCTTAAAAATATGAAATCCTGACGGGTGCCCATAGGACTTTTATTAACATGCCGTTGTCAGAAATGCTGAACCTCAGTGGTTTTCCAAACCAGTAGGATAATGTTTGAGGTTTGTTCTGTTGGTTAGTCCTAAATGAGAACTTTCCTAGCCTTTGAGACCCAAAACCTTGCACACTTGCATGTGTGGTTTAACCTTTAAATTAAAAAGCAGGATTGAATTTATAAGGATTGAATTTATAAGGGTAGTGAAGAATTCAGCAGGCAGTGTTCAAGCTCGGAAGGACACCGCATGTATTTACTTTAAGTACATAAATACCAATTTTCCATCTCTCTTTATTTCCCTGTTTTTACTGTATTTGAGACTAAATGTTCCCTTGGTTGTGGAGATGCTGTCAGCTTTCAAAGATAGAAGCAGCACCCCCATTTTAGGGGGAAATCTCTGAATTCCTGGGCTTACAATAAATTGCAGCAATTCTGGATGGGTTGTTGTGGCTGCAAGGATAGCGAGCCCCGATGATGTTGTTTATTTACCTGTTTCATCGGGATGGACCTTTAACATTTTCATCTGCCATTAGCCTGTCTCAGATGTACTGTTGTGCCAGGACTCACAGCAAGCAAAGCAAGAGCATTTTTATTACGTATATCCAGACTAGTTGTTTCTGTAGCCTTTGAGCACGAAAAAAATACAAGGGTAATGTCAGCAGGTTATTTTTTCCTCACACTTCAATAGACTGATGGTCTTGATTTTGTCCAGTGCACTGATCCAAATTATTTTCGATGAAATTGCTTATTTTCCATTCTGGGCCTATTCCTTCGTGTGAACACTGAATTGATGTATTACATTTAAAATTGAAAAGATTGATTAAATACCGTAAACTTTGGACTGCATCAGGTAACTTTTCAGAGACTTCTTCAGAAAATGTGTTGTGTTTCCTTAAATCCATGGGGCAAAAACCATGGATTTGTACGACTACGAATTGTCCTAGGAGATGAGGAATAACTATTTTTCTTCTTCAGAGATGGAGTATAATGCTAGGCATAAAAACTCAATAAGAGTTCAGTTCTACAAGTCGTATTTGCTGACTAATCATGTGCTTTGGCTTCAGGGTCTTAAATCTACGTATTTGACCACAGGGATCAGCAAATGTGGGACTTGCCTGTGACGACTGCAGTCCCCAAACTGCCCTGTCTGTTAGTCAAAAATAAGTGAAGCTTTTGGAAATGCCTGCCCCTGCAGAGGCTCGGGATTGATGAGCACAAGGTCTGTCCTCCTTGCTCCCGTCCTTTTTAAATCAGTGAACACGATTAACTCCAGCAGCATTTATGTTACCAGCTTTGTTTTCAGCTGTGACTCGACCACTTCCGAGTCACTGGCTGTATCTGGTGCTGGAGGGGGTATCACTTTTCCCCCCAGGGGAAGCATAAACCTTCCATTAAGATCTTGTTTTTTTTACATTAACCAGTGGAAAAAATACAGTAGATACTTTACTCTGTTGAACCATTTAAGCGCCGGAAACCCTCTCTCTAGCTCCTCGAATGTTCCGCTATCAAATATATCCTGCCTCTTTGCTCACAAGGGACAGCTGTCCTGGGATGCAGGCGCTGTTGTTCCCACCTGCCCTATATCATGCATTTAGTGGTTTAGGACTGCCCGTATTTTATGGCCTTTTTAGAACTATGCTCGATACCGTATGTGTGTGTTCAGCTGCCTTCAGGGACAATGTGTTCTACTGTTTTCAAAGACTCTGAAAGAGCTCTGAAAAATCAAAAGAAGTTTTATTACGATTAGAGCTTTATAAAGTAGTGTCTGGACATATTTTTTGTATATAGTCAAGCTATAAATAATGCTTATCAGACATACATTGTTCTAAAAATAATTTCAGAGAGAAAAAAGTTCATTTTAGCGTGTACTGTTCTGTACATGAGCAAATCCAGCATCTCTAGCTCAGGGTTTTGTACAAGAAAAGGATTCAAGAGAGCGATAGAGACAGGTAAGCAAGGATTTATTCTTGAGTTCTTGTTTTCTTATGTTTCTGGAATTAAACTTATTTCTAACTTTGGAAATGCGACAGAGTAGCAAATGCTATATTTTAACAGTTGACAATAAAAGCAGTAATCTTTGGCTATAAAATTGCAAATGAATATTTTTCAGCTCTAATTGGACTATTTCCAGTGAAACCAATTATTCCTAGGATACAATTAGGGATGTCTAGCTAGAATGAAGTAAAATTATGGCCCAAAGGCCTGCACGAGAGGCATGGTGGTAGCTGAGAACCCTGTTCATACCTTCTACTCCCCAGTCCCAGAGCTGCCACTGTGGTTTGCTAGGTCTCCTCCACTGCTCCCTGAGGGTAAAACCTCCTACTAGAAGATAATGGTGGCCATTGGAAATGGCTGGTGTCCCTGCAGAGAGAGAACCTCCGCATCTTGCAGCTTATAAGTTCACATGGTGCTTAAAATACAAGTATTTCAGTGCTTCAGGCATCTTCCATGCTTATTTCCAGCTGCAAGCCTCAATAAGTGTGTCATGCCTATCTAAAATTATACTTTCCAATTTTAATAGGGTAATTTATAGGTTTTTTTTTTTTTTGCCTTGCCACACACCCAAATATTGCCCTTTTTGCAGCCAGAACATGTTTTTAACTCCACTAGAGACTGAGCGGACTGTGAGAACTGACAGCATCCTATTTGGGAGGGCAAAAAATTAGGTCAGCTTGTAAGGACAAAAGCAGAAAACAGCAAAGAAACACATAGGTGAAACAAACTGTAAAACAGCAATGGGCTGCTCTTAGGCTTGGTTGAATGGAGGAGATTAGTTTTTTTTTCTTGTAAACACTTACTGATCATAACAAATAAAACTTGTAAACATAATACGACTGTTTAGCTTCATTAAATTTGCAGCAGACAATTAATTTTTTTCAGGCAATTCAAATGGTCTTCTGCAGTACTGATTCAGTTTAATTGAACATATTACCACGAACAGACAATAAGAAATATATTGAAGCTATCCATCTGGCTTGCATCGGAAACTTCATGCATTTCATTTTCTGGGGCTGTCACAGCCCTTACTAATTACCTCATTTCAGCTGTGTTACAATCAGTGTGATTTAGCCATTAATGTGATAAAAGCCTTCCTGGTGAAGAGCTTGATATTAAAAAGCATAGATCTCTAACCCATCTCTCTTGCCAATTTTAGACTTAACTCCAGCATTATTAGAGTTATATTTTTAAAAGCAGAAATAAAAATATACTGACTCCCAGAGAGCTGCTTCTCGAGGTACTTTGCTTATCAAGGTCTGATATAGAGGCAGTTGTTTGCTCTGGGTGATGGTAAGCACAGAAAGAGTCTTCTCCTGCCTTCCACCCCTTCACCTTCCCTCTTCTCATCCCCATGATCCCTAGTCAGCTCTCAGTCACATTAGTAGTTTAAAACAGATGATTATACAGATAAATAAGGAATCTGAGACAAGAGTAAGTGGCTGGTGTTTATAAGTGTTTCTATTCCATACACAAATGTGGGAAAAGGGGGCTCTTTTTAAAAAAAGAGTTCAGCTGTTATATCCATACCCCTGTAGAGTTAAAAAAATAAATAAATAAAATGCTTCCCTGTTTTTCTCTCTTAAACCATTAAGGAATTGCAGACCCTACATTATTTTATATTGCTGACCTTGCATTATTACTATCCCTCCTACCATAAGAAGTCTTATTCTAATTCCTCAAAAAACTTCTAGACTTCCTTTTATGAATTTTCTTGCCCCTAAAAAAGCAAGAGGTTCAAGAGGTCTCATTTAGCATTACCCTCAGTACAGGTTTGGGTTGTTTAGCTCATCAGTGAAGTTCAAATACATATATCAGTTGAAAAAGGAGATGACCTATAGGTTAAACACAGACTCTCAATGAGCAAAAGTAAGTTAATTAACACTTTTTCATCAACTTGCCTCAATTTATTTTAACATGATCCATTTCAGAAAGGTTAAAGTGTTTTTCAGTTTTTGAATACAAATGAAAGTTCACCCTAGTTAAAATGGAACATAGATGAAGGGCTTCTGTAATATATGTTAATCAGAGTAAATACAATGTTTGATTATATGTGCGTGCTTATATATGCAATTGGATAGAGCATAAGCAACAAAGTCTTTTGATTAATTTTGTAGCAAAAGAAGACTAACTAGGGCTTGTTAACTGGAAACTGCTGTCAGACTGGGGACAGTTACAAATCTGTAAGAAGAGGAATACGTTTGACTTATGTTTTCCACCCATTTCCCTAGCTATTAGTTGCAGAGAATTAATTTAGGCTTTGGAGAGCTAAGGGAATGAGGAGCAGCTGAGCTGTGTGGGATGAGTCAGAGTCAGATGAGAACAATCCGGTTAATGAGGCACTAACCCCACATGGAGCGAGCAGCAAAGTGGTTGATAGGTTAAGTCTGTTGGAGGTAGTTGAACTGATTGACCTTCCCTGTGTCGGTGGGCTCTGATGGTTAACGGCTTGTGCTCTTGGCTCAGCTCACATATTGGCTGCTTACGAATAAATGAGCCCAATTGCAGCTGGACATCAGGGGTTGTGTTCTCAGTTCCTGCAATTCTGTCTTTCTTAATGGTGCTACTTGGCGTTTCTGGCAGTGGGTGATCTGTCTCCTTGAGTTTTTTTAAGGTTTCATGAAGCTGTTTTGGTTCTTAAAAGACTTACGTGTAAACAGTTGATAACAGTTGAGCTTCCCTTCTTTGCTTCTTTGAGAAGGTATCTCATCGTCAAGACTGACATTGAGTGTGACTTTTGCTATCCCAAAGGAAGGAAAGGTTTATCCATCTCCAGAGCAGAAAGAGTGAATTTCTACACATGAGTTTCACAGAAATGGCCCAGATCTGGGCTGAAGGAATGCCAAACCAGAGGAGAAAGATGCTATCAGGCCTGCCATGGAAAGTGGGAACAGGTCTCCCAGGAGCCACATCTCCCCCTGCCTAAGTGGTTCAGTCCATGCCCTACAGAAAGGGGAGGAACATGATTTAAATATTACGATGTTGAGAAAATGATTGCCACACTCTGTTCTCAGTGAAAGATGAAAGGCTCAAAGATGAAGTGTAGGAGAGTAAAGGTAAGAGTGGAAATGACTCTGTTACCCTCAGAACTTCATATCCTTGAAACAGTGACTAAAACCAGACGGGCCTGAAGGCTATGTTTTTAACATCAAAGGTAGAGAAGGAAGTGTTTAGAGAGTACGTTTTTTGCTAGTAAGAGGGAAAAAAAGTGTAGGAATGTTGAAAGAAGAAATCTGGGACAGGACTTGGGGAAGTGTCAGTCTTTTGCTACATTTCCTCAGAAAGATTTCAGGAAGCAGCTGAACAGCCCAAAACTTGAGAGGTTTGGAATAGTCTTTCTTACCACGTGAGTTGACTTGTTTGCCTCCAGAGATGTGTTTGCAGATCTCAGCAACCAGTGCACGTGGGTGAAGGCGACGTGTGATGGGGTTTAGCTCAAGCTTTGTAGCATGCAGATGAAGTAGGGCTTGCAGTATGAGAGATATCTGGGACCTGACTCCCCCGTCTTGCAATACAGCCAATGTAAATTCATGGGCACTTGCATCAAGATTGCTACGAAAACTAATGTCTTCTTTCTTAGCCCCAAATCATGACGGTAGAGAGAATTTAATACTGGAAACCCAGGAGAATAGGTTTAAATGACAGGTATGGAGGTGTTTTCTGAATCATAGCACTCAAACCAGTTATCTAGGAATATGACAAAATCTTCATGACTCAGAAACATTTTGCTTCTCAAATAGAGGAAATTTTTTGTAACTTTTTTTTTTTTTTTTAGGAGTTTTTGTAGGTCGGTCATTGTTCTGTTTTTAAGGCTTGCTTTCTGGATTCTATTCTTTTGTCACTTGATTTTTTTTCTTAACCTTTTCAATCTTGTTTGCTAACATAGAATTTTAAGCATTTTATAATGAAAGTCCATCAGACAGCATAGACTCAAAAACTTGCTGAAAGCCAGGCAGAAAAGGAAGAGACCCGAGTTTTTACTTTGCACTTCCACTTCACTTCCCAGAGCAGACTTGTTCTGGAAAAACCTCTTCCCCCTCTATTGCTAATTTAATTCTGTTCCCAGTATAATCCTGTTAAGTTTAATTGTTC
>JAUBOD010000623.1:1888666-1908584 GCA_032353885.1 Nothura maculosa | reverse complement strand
ATATGAGAATTTAGCAAGCAGTAGTTTAGAAACCTGCGTTTGTGCTGCTTTTCATCTGAGAAACTCTCAGTGCTTAAAATAACTTATACTAATTAGCTAAGCTTCATGACACCTACTGTGGCCACAATATGCATTATTCCATTCTGTTAGAAGTGAAACTAAAGTACAGATGAATTAAACTTGCCCAAGGTAACACAGTCAAGTCCCTGAGGACTTGAGCCAACATCTATTGAAGTTGGTGATGAAATCTCTTCTGCTACCATCTGTGGACTTCTGATAAAGCCTTTGAAAATTCATGTCCCCTGAATTTCAGTGAATAGTTTTGTCTGGTGCATATCTTCCTTTTTTTTCTTTCTTTCTTTTTTTTTCCCCCCCTATATTTTTATTGTTTTAGCAGGAAATGCAGGAGTTGGCCAATAGTCCCTGGCTGAAGTAGTTAAGATTTTGGTTTCACATACTAGAGAATGAATAATGCCCATAGTATTTTACTGTGACAGCTATGTGGAATGGACTTTTGGAATAAGCAAAAATATCTATCTGTTTATGATTTTCAGACTTTTGGACTCATTGTTAAGCAATATTTTGTCTCCTTTTCATTTCCTCTGAGACCCTGTAGAAAAAAAATGACTGCATTTTTGTCAACAGAAATGAAAGACAAATGTTAACTTGAGAGGCAAAGGGAATTCATGGCCTTGGATGGGGAGCTGAAGTCTGCACACTGTGTCATGGCTCATCTTTCTGTGCCACTGTCATGTTCACACCAGTATGAAAAACAGGCAATTAAAGCAGTGGTACTGGGACCACATGAGCTCCAGCCATGGATACAGGATTAGTCCAGAAACCCAAGGGGGACCTGATACATCCTCCTGCCCCAATTTTATATCAGATGAACCTTCCAACTACCACAGCCTTTGGGACTTGTTTTGCTTTATAGATACTGTGTTTTGGACAGTAAATTCTCTAATATTCCACCAGGTTCACCTTCTCAGACCCTTGCTTTTCTAAAAACGTTAACCTAGCCTTTCAGATTCAATTCATTTTTTTTCTAGCCTTTTCTTTCTTCCCTATTCATCTGGATCATGACTACAAGAGGATGGTGAAAGATGTGTCAAAGGTGTTTCAATCTAACTGAAAGTGAGAGCTGAGTAAAACCAAAGATGTGATAATTCAGCTGTTGTGATAAGAATCTTCCTAAATCTTGAGTGCTCATCTCAGCCAGATCTTTCACATTTTTAACATTTTGGTAGCAATGCTGCATTTGTGGTGGATTGTTCTTGATTATTTTTAACTCTCAGATATCTTTCTGTCCTCAAAAACACAAAATTTGTTCTTATTTCATATTTTTTTTCTATCTGCAGATCCAACACGGGTTATGGTATCACCTTTCAGCATGGATGTCACTGTTGGCGAAAGTATTGTTTTGCCTTGCCAGGTATCTCACGACCACTCACTAGATATCATGTTTACTTGGTCGTTTAATGGACACCTGATAGACTTTGAAAAAGATGGGGATCACTTTGAAAGAGTCGGAGGGGTAAGTATCAATGCTAAAGCAGTGTGCCCAGACCATTCCCCTTTTGTACAGTGAGTCACAGACAGGGCTGTAAGTAGCCGGAAGAAGGCTATTAAGAGAATGGATTTCACTTAGTAGGAGACTGTAGCAGCAGACTCCTTAGTTAAAGCTAATGTGGAAATGTTATAGTTAGTTAGGGCCCTTTCTTGGAGTTTGTTCCCACGATGGCTATTTGCTAAGACTGCAGAGCTCCACTGCAGACAAACTGTGGTGCTGATCTGATTTTCCCTGCTTTTACCTTTATTGCAAATTGTTTCAAGTTTTCTAGTAATTGTAGATGTATAAGATGCATAAGTTTTGAGCAAGAAAGAGAAGGGAAGGAATCAAGCTTCCAGTGGCAGTAGGAGACGGAGCAGCTTTACAGGTCACTCAGCTATTCCACACAGCTATGTGCCCTGATAGGGTTCAGATAGACTCCTGGTCCGGGTTTATTTGTCATGAAGAAAACTTAATGCTGAGAGGAAAAGAAAATACATTTTAGAAGCCTTGCTGGTTTCTCTGATATCATTAAAAGGTACACTTAAAGATTTCTGCCTAGGGTGCACCCCAGCAGCAACAGCTCTGCCCAGCAACTCTGCTCAGCTGGCCCGCAGGGCTCAAATTTACACACTTTATTAATATTCCTCAACTAGAAAGCCACAGTTGCAAGGTTACTGTGAAATGCCTGCTGTATCGAGCGCTTTGTGTCTAGAGAAAAAAATCCAGAAGAGTTGAGCTTCCTATACATGCATAGGCATAATTAGTTCTATTCAACAGTTAATCAGACATGCATTTGGTGTTTGGAAAACAAATTACCGCTGTTAGGTGATGCGAGATTTCCTTGGAGAGTGCTGTTCTCGTGATCTTTAGCACAAAAACACCAGGCAATCAAAATGCTGGCCGTAATACAAGGCTGCAAGGCTACTGCAGATGTCTCATAATTTGGACTGCTTTTCACTTGCAAAGTGGATGGAGGCAGAATTTAGACACCTGAATACCAATATCCAGAGAGAGAAGAGAGGAACCATGGCAAGCCTGCCTTAAGTGAGCTTGGTTGCATTGGCTTAATGGGGAAACTGCTTAACTGACCCAAACCCATGTTCCCCATCTCTTGCAGAAGCCATAATTTTAGAAATGCAACTGCTCTTATCTTTGAGGCAGACTCACATAATTTTAATAGGCCATGGCTTGCATTACTAATGTTTTCATCAGCTAGTGTAAAATAAATCCATTAGTCACAGTGTCCTTCTTGTGATAATGATGTTTAGCAGTCATTAAAAAGTAATTGTAACCACTTTTCCCTACTTTATCAGCAGGATTCAGCTGGTGATTTGATGATCAGAAGCATCCAGCTGAAGCATGCCGGGACATACGTCTGCATGGTGCAAACGAGTGTGGACAAGCTATCGGCTGCTGCAGACCTCATTGTAAGAGGTATTTGAATTTTGTCACCGTTGTCATAAAATTGCTTTCTTCCTATCTTCTGTGGCTGGTAAGGCAACGCCTGGTCTCAGAGATATTCATTAGAATCCCAGCATCTTGCAATTAATCTAAGAAATGAGCTTTAAGTATGTGCTGTGGTTCACGGTATGTTTTCAAGCAGTGTGTGTAAAGCGACTGTCAGATATGCATGCTCTGCAGTAGATGCACAGCACAGTACACAGTGTTTTGTGTTCATGTCTCCAGTGCAAAACCTGCATGATCTGAGCACCTTTCTGCATCTGTGGCACAGCAAGGGAGCACCCATGAGCTCCCGGCTTTACTCCCTGGCAGCACTGCTCCTTTCATAGAATAAACATGACTTAGGGATGTCATTCATGCTTCTAGATCAAAGCATTCCTGTACAGAGGTTGATCAGTAAGTGTGACATTAGCTGAGATGCAATTAATTAACCACATTCTGGGTCCTTTTAATAAGTGTCTGTTGAGCAGAGCCTAAATGCAATCCCACCATGGGCAGGGCAGCCACCTCTCCTTGCGCTCCCCTTTGCATCAGTTCCTGTGGTTTTGTCACAGCCTCGTTTCAGATGCTTTTATATACATATATAAACATTTCAAAACAGCATGCTGGTGAGGACATTGCTTAATAACTTCCTTAGCAGCAGTTTGGTAAACAGGCAGGAGGAACGGTAGGTTCTCACATGAGACTGGCTGTTGGTGACAGGAGAACTACTGATCTTGTCACTGCCCAGAGCAGCAGCAGGGACGTCATTCAGGGTCCCAGCAGCTCCCTTCCTTCCTGAACCTGACAGCTGGGCTGCATCTTGTCACCAGCTGTATAAAAAGGAGGAAATATCAGTGATACCTATAAGAAGCGGGTCTGAGGTAAGCTGTGACAGCAGAGAGGGAGATGGAAAGCAGCTGCCTAAAGAGAACTTTCATAATGAGTTTTAAAAGTTTTTTTTCTTTAATTTGACTTATGTCAAAGCAAGAACAAATTAGATGCTATATGTCTTGGACAAAAATCAATTATTTACATGATGTCAGGGAATATCAAAAGGAACATAGAGAAGCAGTTGCCTCTAGCACCGCTTGGGGAAAAGCCAGGTGCTAGGTCACATTTTTCATGGCATGTTAATATGACAGTCACGTGTCTGCTAGCAGCCCACAATACTTGGGAAACTGGTGACTGAATGTGATGATTTTTTTCCCCTTTTTACCCTGCAGTAGGTCTTGCACTCATAATCTCACCCAATGGCATGGAGGCACAGCCAATAATTCTTCACTATCTCATATAATAATTGCATGAAGGTGCCAAAGAGTCTTTCCCTTTGGCTGATTTTTAGAATAGTGTCTGCATGAGTTGTCTCTGGAGTCCATGCAGGAGTATTTCCTTGCACTGTGCTATTTTGAAATAGGATATTTTGAAATGCCAGGAATAACCATAGTTATTCCAGAATATGAAAGTGACAGTTCATTTCTGCTGCTGCCAAGCAGTGTAAGTAATTTGTGAAGGATACAGTGGAATTTCATTGCTGAAGTGTAACACTCTCATCTAACATGGGATGAGGAATGGAACAAGCTAACTGTGTGATAAGGTTGCATTACAGGGATATTCTATCATTGCCCCAGCAAAACTACTTACTTAAAATTTTAACATCTTGAAATTTAAATCTGGCTAGACCTGCTGAAACTTCCTCTTAAGGACTGAATATTGAAAGTTTTCAGGGTACTTTAAATATTTAAATATGTCCAGCTCTCTGAACATCAGCATATGAAACTTAGTTTAGTCCAGAGGTGCAAAAATGACTTGAAAGTGTAGAACTTATTGTGTAACTGTCCTTTTGGGGAGATTTCTCCTCAAATACCACTACTGATGGCAGTGGTCACGCGATTTGCAAGGGAGGTCATCACGCGGACAGATACATCACGCAGTGCCTTTCTGGTCAGCAGGACCTGCACAATGAAGCAGAAGATGCCAGCGCACGAGGCGCACGCTTGTGAGACGAGCAGTGAGCACGCAGTGGGGCTTGGCACTGCTGTGCTTCAAAGCTCTGAGCGTTGCTCTCCTGTAATGCTTCTGCCAGGTCCCCCAGGCCCACCTGAAGCCGTGACGATCGATGAGATCACCGACACCACAGCGCAGCTCTCCTGGAGGCCGGGTGCAGACAACCACAGTCCCATCACCATGTATGTCGTGCAGGCGAGGACCCCCTTCTCTGTGGGCTGGCAAGCAGTGAGCACGGGTAAGTGCAACAAAATCACCAGCAGAAGCCGACCTGGACTCCACCCATCACTACAGATAGAAAACAAATCCATCAGGACCTACCTGTTCAGGCTGAGCAAAACTAGCTCTGCACCCAGCTGCTGAAAAGTAACTTCATTGACTGCCGAACACTGGTCTCTCTTTAACTAGCTTTAAGTTTGGCGAGTTGAAGATTTAGAGTCCAGTCAGCACTGTTACTCATCCGTTTTTCTCATGAATGTTTAAGGGAAAACGGAATGAATTCCTATCTTTTGTTGCTACAGTGGAGATACACAACAGTAATTGTGGTCTATAAAGACATCCCTCAGGGACAGGCCATGTCATCTGGCCTATCTTTAACTAGAATTATTTTCTTGATAGAGGGAAAAATCCCATGATGTAATTGCTCATTCTGTCATAGGTTAATTTGGTTCCAGTACCCATTAAGTAGGAAGAAAATGCATTTAAAAATAACAGTAAAATAACAAACACTGAAGCCTGTTGTCTTGGCATTTTGTTTTAAAAGGGTGGCAATTTAGGAGGAATTTTTTAATAGCAGGGATCTCTGTCCTGACATCACCATGTTTCAGTGCCACATATTTAATTTTTTCAAGAGTTAACAAAGCAGTTACAACTGCTAACAAAAGAAACTGAGAAAAGATTTATCAGTCTGTATTCAATTCTTGTTTACACCAATCCCTCATTTCTAAGGATGTAAGTGGTATTTAGTCTGTTAGAGGTTTTAATTGCCCTCCTAACTCTTAGTTCCAGAGATCATTGATGGACGAACATTCACAGCAACAGTGGTGGGTTTGAACCCTTGGGTCGAGTATGAATTTAGAGTAGTGGCTGCCAACCTTATTGGGATCGGAGAGCCAAGCAGACCATCGGAGAAGAGAAGAACTGAGGAAGCTCGTAAGTAGTGGTGGGAAATGGTCAAAGCTTGGCCAAAGGGTTTGTCCCCATTAAAGAATGTCTTGCATGAGAGAAAGTTGAGATTCCTATGCTTTTCTCCTTTGTTGCATATTATTTGTTTGCATGATTCATGTGCATGAGATGATGTAAGATGTAGGGTTTGTGGAGCTCTCCATGAGGTCTCTTGACTCCACTGCTCCTAGACACATACAGGAAGACTTGGAAAACTGTTTCTATGTGGGAAAAGATACTTGGGCAGGTCTTTGGAGGTTGCTGTCTAGTACCCATGTGCAGAGGTAGGAACTGTGAGTCAGTGCAAGCACAAGCTCGATGTTGTTGGCCCAGGAATATGAGCCTTTGTTAAAGGGAATCCCTCGCAAGGCACTTCTCTTCCGTATTAGTCCATAGTGGAACAGAATATCAAAGAGGAAAATGAATGAGCCCTTTTTATGAAAGATAAATGTTTAAACTAAACAATTAGTGACTGAATACACAAGCTAATTGACATACTTTTAATATACCATTATTGACATATTTTTAATATACTATTTGCCATGGCAAATTAGTCATTTGCTAATAATGGCTTTGGTACCCAGAAGGAGAATGTGAGAAAAATCCTGCTGGTATGTAGTTCTGTGACATTTCAATGCTCTTCTGATTTCAAAATCAAAAATTTCAGTGCTATGTACTGTTATGCATCTTTTTTTTCAGTTCCTGAAGTCACCCCAGCTAACGTCAGCGGAGGTGGAGGGAGCAAGTCCGAGCTGGTCATTACCTGGGAGGTAGGTGGCATCCAAACCCAGGACAACATGAGGAGGGTCATGATCGAGAGGGAGCCGTTCACCTAGTGGGACCCACCACCCACAGACCCCAGTGCAGCTTATGCAGATTTCTGCAGATAACTGCTGTTACATGATAAAATAGTCCTGCTATTAAAATTCAGCTAGAATCATGATAGTGAAAAACCCTAAGAGGAGATGCAAGTAAGAAAATGTTTAATATTCCTTGGGGCTGTCAGGGTTAGAACTATAGTCGTTTGTCTGCTCGTATTTCCATGTTATGATGCGATGAAGCTGGCATGTCTTGCCAAATAATGAACTTCACTAGACAAGTTAGCACTTCCACTGAGCACCACTGTTGACCAAGCTGACAGAATGAATCAGCAGAGATATTTTTAAGGTTATTAAAAAACTATAAATGGCTTTTTATCCTTACCACACAGCCCAATGTGCTAAATTTCCTTCTCCCTTGGACTAATTAGTTCCACTGCATCTCTTAAAGACATTCTAGATTGTTTCAAAAACACATATGGTAAGAACATGAGCCGTGACTTTGAATCATAATTTGCAGAAAATATAATTTATACTGCAGTAAAATAAGCAGATTCCTCTCTTAAATGGCCTAGGGCTCAGAGCATCTTCTTGGGGGATGCACCTAAGAATCCAAAGATGTGGGAGTAATGTATGGAAAGCAGGAGCTCTGTCCTAAATCTGCCCCCCAAACTTCCATCACTTTGTCATTGGAGTATCCCAAATCAGTCATGCCACTGCTGCAGGCTCCCTGACTGATGAGGGAATAAGGCATGCTCAGAAAGTGAATGAAATCTTTAGTGGAGCCACGTGCCTTCTGGAGAACGAGGAGCATGGCCATAGGGAGCACGAGGGCAAAGCGCGCGACTCACGGTGCTGCTCTGTGCTCTGCACCCACAGACAGTGCCCGAGGAGCTGCAGAACGGAGGCGGCTTCGGCTACGTCGTGGCCTTCCGCCCCTTCGGCACGGTGAGCTGGATGCAGACCGTGGTGGCCTCCGCCGACGCCTCGCGGTACGTGTTCCGCAACGAGAGCCTGCCGCCCTTCTCGCCCTACGAGGTGAAGGTCGGGGTGTACAACAACAAGGGAGAGGGCTCCTTCAGCCCCGTCACCGTCGTCTACTCGGCTGAGGAAGGTACGGCCTTCCGGGGCTAACTGCAGGGGAAAGGGTTCAATAGCCATGCTGACATCTCCTTTGATACCTAATCCTTGCTCTGATTTATAATAAATGGCAAACCATGATTAATTCTTTTGATAGTCATTAAAATAACATTAATCATAATGAAATCTTTTGATATTAATGAAGAAGTAATATGTAATCTAGAAGGAATTCAGCTGAGATTTAGTGTGAATTAATGTCCATTGATGAGAGAATGTTCCCTCTTGTCCTAATTGTGGTGCACGATCATCTAGGCTCAGGTTAGCAATGGCATCTGATTATTTGTTAGCAGAGGAGACAAGCAGTGGAGCTCTGCTGGCACCATGTCACTACGAAAAGCCAAAGTTGGTTTTGGTTGCCTGCCTCTTTCCTCTTGTAATGAGAAAAACCCTTGAAGCTTGTGACTAATTGAACAGAAGATTGAAAACTCAAGTTTTATTGTTAACCCCTCTTTCCAGAACCAACCAGAGCTCCGAGCGGTGTATTGGCACGAAGCCTGTCTGCTTCAGATGTTGAAATTTCTTGGATTTCCCCTCGAGAGAATCCGCATAAAGGAAGGATACAGGGATATGAGGTAGGGAAATAAATGTTGAGGTTGCTGCTGCTTTTGAGGAACATCCTGTGTTGCTGAGGGGACACACAGGGACAGGGGTGCTCAAAGGCCTGCCCAGGAGGCAGGGTGGTCCTGCCAAACATATGCTTCACCTCCTCTACAGCGTTTAGAGCTTTCCCTTCTGATGTGGACAATGCTGATGGTGGCTGGAGGTGCTGCAGGACCCTGTAGTTAAGTGGGAAATTGAAATCTGTAAATTGTGTCACTTTTTTTTTCCATCTAAAACCAAAGCAGGCAGAAGCGTTGACCCTTGAATTTACAGAGAGAAGCTGGCATTTCTAATTGTGGTGTTCTTCCCAGAGATGGAGAGAACGGCCAGATTTACAGAGATGAGGTAGAACATTGTCCTCATGAGGTTTGCAGCCTTCTCTATTGAGCAGTAATTAGGGTCATATTAACCGTCTGGATAAACTCCACAGCGTTAGACACAGTATTTCACTTGCTGCCACTATAAAGAGCTGTGGCTGAGTCAGGCTGTGGATATCGAGCTGAGAAGGAAAATGAGGTTGTGTGGCCAGCATTGAGGACTGTAAAAAAGCAATGCAGCCATGCTCAGGTCTAGCAGGTAGAAGTTGTCCCTTACTGAACTAAGGAAACAAAACCTGCTCTGTTTTGCAGGTTAGATATTGGAGATATGATGAGAAGGAAGAAAATGCCAAAAAAATCAGAACTGTTGGTAATCAAACATCCACAAAAGTCACCAATTTGCATGGCAACGCGCTCTATCACCTGGCAGTCAAGGCATACAACACTGCCGGCACCGGCCCTGCCAGCGCCACAGTCAACGTCACGACGAGGAAACCACGTGAGTATTTGTGTGGCAAGGAGGAGTCAGACCTTTGGAGGGGTCTGCAAGCCCCTTTTTGTCCCTTCCGAGCACTTCTGAGTTTGAAGGAGCTGTAAGGCTTTTCTTTAGCTGAGTTCTTTGTACACAAAGTTCACCAGCCTTTTCTGCAAGGCTCTTCCCCGTGTTAAGTAAGCAGAGCATGCAAAGCTGAAATCACAGCTAGGCAGGAAAATTAAATATTTATCTTATCGTTCAAGAGGGCTTTTTTCTTCTGGTCTGAGGCATGTTGAGCAAGTGACTGCATCCTCTTTCATTGAGAGCGCTGTGTCATGTCGCCCCTCTGCGACCTTGAGGACACGGATCAGTGAAGAGCACGTTAGCTTTGAAGAGCAGTAGCACTGTGTGTGCTCCACCATGGCGGCAGCAGCTCCACTTGTGCTGGGAGGGATCACACAGGGGAACGGTGCTCCCTAGTAATGTCCTTTTCCCTTTGTTTTGGTACAGCACCAAGTCAGCCCCCTGGAAACATCATATGGAATTCATCTGACTCCAAGATTATACTGAACTGGGATCAAGTGAAAGCCCTGGATAATGAATCGGAGGTGAAGGGCTACAAGGTGAGTAACTGGAGAGTGCAAGGCAGCTGCTTCATGCCTTGCCACCACCCTCTTGACTCCAGTCCAGCAAGGAATTCTCCCTAGGTTCTAGCTGTTTCTGGGCTCTTGTTCAGCCAACACTCCCATGAATCCATAGTCTAGCTTGTGCCTTTTAGATAAGACCAGGTCAACTGATTTTTCATGATATGGTTTTCCAGGTTGAAGCACCAGTAATAGAGAGCAGCCTGCAGGGATTGCCCCGCTGGACACTCTTGCTCCACAGTGTAACCACAGAGATGGTAAATCTGACCCATCCAGCTCTTCCGTCCCCCTTTCCAGCCCTAGGGGCTGTTGGATGCTCATGACACACCTGCTTCTCAATGAAATCTTCCAAACGCTGCAGTGTGCTTGATAATTGCAGATAAATAAAAAGCTTTTTTAATAGCTCCATTTTTTTTCAGAAAGCAAAGCCAAAAATAAGGCAAGAGAGTCCTCATTACTAGCAATTTTAGTGGGGTATAATTTACCTAGAGAGAAATCTTGGGAGGAATTGTGCTCTGTCACCTTACACGAGGGTTTAATTTGGCCCAAAGAAGATACCGATGTGTACCAGCAACTGCCAACCACTGCCTGCAGGGACACTTGTGCAAACATTTTCCACCAGAACTTGAAGCAATGAAGAAACCGGACAGTCTTCATGCATTGTTCACAGTGTGCAGTTGTGGCTGTGCCATGTTTGTGAGTCTCTGTCAGTTTTCCTGAATCTCTGCACTAACTTCTAATGATCTTCCGTGTGCTGTATTGTATTGTCAGAAATAAGCGATTCCTCAGGGGTTTCCGTCAACCCCTCAGGTGAATCTCAGCAGTTTGGACCAACTTTTTAAGACGTATTTCAGGTTTGAAATGCAAATTAAAAAGTCAGCTAAAGAGGGCAAGATTGATGGTTCTGTTCCTAAAAAAGGAAACTGAGTGTTGAAATAATGCGACAATGTTCCTTCCCAGGTCACAGCAAAATATTGCCGGTCCTCTTCTTGTTCCTGGAAATCTTGTATTTTATATCATCATCTAAATTAGCAAATTGCCTCATCTTAGGCAAAGACAAAAGGTAAATTATAGAAAGTAATATTCTTCTGGGAAATCAGTTTGACACTACCTCAAATACCCCAGCTGGGGGAAATGTAACAGATAGTTTTGACTAAATCCGTCTTAGGATTTATTTGGGCTCAATTAATAGTAAGGACTAAGCAGACACTAAATTTGAGGTCTTGAGTACCCCAAATAGAGGTGGGATACTTTTGAATCTTTCTAACTTGAGGAAAAGTGAAATTTGGCACTTTGCTTTTGGGGGAAAAGCTGAGGGAAGTTAACGCTAGAGCCAGGAGGAAGTTCTCTGGATATAAGGTGTTTGCAGGGGAATCTGCGAATGCAGAGGTTGCGGGTGCCTCAGTTACCTCCTGGTGCGGATGTGATCCATTTCCAACCATTTCCTGGTTGTAAGCAATAGCAGAACCTGCTTATTTTGTTGTTTTTTTTCTAATTTACTAATTAGAAGCTCTTCCTCCTTTCGTTCTTCATCTGTCATACTCAGAGCTGGGTACCAGAAATGCCCCGGGAGCCCCCCTGCCCAGGGTCTGTTCAGGATAACATGGCTTCTAAGCCTTGGTGGTCACACAGTAAACCTGTCACATCTAGGGGCACAAGCAGAGCAGCAGGAGCCCAGCAAGCTCCTATGGGAGTGAACTTGGAAGTGAACTCCTGGCGTTCCTGTCTCCTGCAGGTCCTGTACAGGTGGAACAGGCAGAGCAGCACGTCCGTCATCGAAACCAACAGGACGTCGGTGGAGCTCTCGCTGCCGTTCGACGAGGACTACATCATTGAGATCAAGCCGTTCAGCGACGGCGGCGACGGCAGCAGCAGCGAGCAGATCCGCATTCCAAAGATGTCCAGTAAGAGCAGCGACACCCACGTGTCCCTTTCTTCCCACGCGCTCACCCACATAACATCCACACTGAGAAATGGGGCTAAACCTGAGCATTTGAGCTGTGGCTCTGCCCGCTACCCGTCCCAAGCCAGACGTACCTGGTAGCAGCAGGCAGATTTCATCCTGAATCAAGGTTACTCCATAGGAAACGCCATGAAATGTGCTTATATTTCTATGTACATTTTCTAGACTTTCCCCTCTCTTACTTCTATTCCTGTATATATTGAGCACATTGTTTCATTGCAGTTTGCTATAACAAAGCATAAAATACAGCATTCAGGGCTTCTAAATTTATAAGGCTACTGTATAGCAATATTCCATTGTGTTTTGGATGCATAAATATTTATTTAGGGAAATGTGGTTGTGCGGAAGAACTAACAGAAAAGAGTATTTTATTACACAGCATTGCTTTTGCAAAATCTCTGTGTCCCATCTTCCATTAATAATGCCGCAGTTTATAAACTGCATTAAATCAGGATCCTCTGCAATGCAGGAATATGGCATTAAAATTACAGCAATGTTAAAAAAAAAATCTGGGTGAGATCAGAATTATCTCCAACACAGATGTATATTATGGTTGTATAAACCATACAGAAGAATTTAATCAGCAGGCACGGGGGAGCAGGGGAGAGCAGGAACACACGCCAGCTCCTATTTGGCTCAACGCAGTGGGCCACAAAGCATCTATCCGGCTCCTTGAGGACACGGATCACACCGGGCTGAGGCCATAAATAACAGCTTGGGTATGGCACAATTGTATGTAAAAAAAAAAGCCAGGAAGTAGCATAATTGTGACTCTAGCCTCACAGAAATGCCAGGATGAATTTACATAAAACCAAAAATGCAGTTAGAAAAGTAAACTCACTTTCCCCCTGCTCTTCAGCTGCTGACACCCTCGTCATACTTAACCAGGAGACACGGAATTAAGGGTGCTGGGGAGGCGTTGGAATTAGGGGAACTGGGGGAGGCGTTGGAATTCCGGGTGCTGGGGGAGGCGTTGGAATTCCAGGTGCTGGGGGAGGTACTGGAATTCCGGGTACTGGGGGAGGCATTGGAATTCTGGGTGCTGGGGGAGGCGTTGGAATTCCGGGTGCTGGGGGGGTGCTGGAATTCCGGGTGCTGGGGAGGTGCTGGAATTCCAGGTGCTGGTGGAGGCATTGGAATTCCGGGTACTGGGGGAGACGTTGGAATTCCGGGTGCTGGGGGAGGCGTTGGAATTCCAAGTGCTGGGGAGGTGCTGGATTGACACTTGCTGCTCTCACCACGCTCACTCTCCTTCCCGCAGATGCGTACGCGAGGGGAGCCGGCTCATCCACGTCCAACGCTTGCACCTTGTCGGCCATCAGCACAATAATGATATCGCTCACAGCCCGCTCCAGTTTATGACAAAAATGACATCAAGGACTCCTTGTTTATAATATAAGCAACATTTAGCTAGTTGTTTTGAAGACACCCAGTACTAAGTAATATTGTGGTCCGAGTACATCTTACTACTGGAAAAATGTTTATGCTTCTTTAGGAATGGCATTATACAGTACTTCCTCAAAGCAAATATAGCTTTGTCTGAAGTTTCCTTGGAAACTCTGCAATGCACTGAAAACATCTGTAATATGATGTTACCAAAGCAGTTTACATATGTCCTTATATGCATATTTTTTATTATATATTTAGTGTTTTATAGAATTTTTTAAAGTTAACATATGATGTAGATATTAATTTTTCCTCTGCTATAAAATGCTATGGAGAACATTATCATAAAAATATTGTTTGGGATTTTTTCCTTTATGACTGAGAGTTCAAAGCTGTTCTTAGTAACCTGGCTGCAGCTGTTATTGTACAGGCTTGCAAGGCGAGACAAGGGCAGAACTGTTTCTGATCTGGTTCTTAATGCAGCTGTATTCAAATGACAATTATGATCTTTGGGTTAAATCAACTGCTTTTAAAACACAAGGTAATTTATGTTTTCTTTAGAGGACTGAGCAAGACAAGTTTGAATTAATGATTAAGAACACTGTAATCTCAAAAACGTACACAGATTTTTGGTCATGTGTGGACATATAGCTAATATTTTGACATCCTGCAGTAAGGTTCCATTTTTACTGTCTTGAAATAGCTTTGTCTTTATCATAGTTAGCATTAAGTTGGGTAGGAATGGCAATACTGCAAAGACATAATCTCTGCCTCTAGTGACACAAGCTACAGGTACTGGAGCAACTGAACATCAGGACCGTGGCCTTTAGGAGCCCTGGTGTAACCCCAGCTAACTGGGTGCCATTTGTCTGGATTTTATCACGGGAATCCAAATGCAGCAGCTCTGAGACGTTCCGATACCACCGGTTTCATCGTCTGAACATTCACTTATTTTCAATGTGCATTTTAACGTAACTCGTAATTCTTCACGACTCCGCTCTAGGGAATGTTTGGGAAGTCTGATGTGAATCCAGATCATCAGATGAGCTGTATCATATTTCTAGGGACTGGCACGCAGAAGTGTGCAGGGACTCATAGGGATTTGCAAATTTGCTGCAGGGAGGCACCATCTCTCAGCAGCTCTGTGCTAGGAAGTCTACATTTCTATAGAAACTTTTCATAGAAGTCGGAAGGCATAATAGAATCACACTGGAAAATGACAATATCCACAGCAAAATAATTCTTCTTAAGAGAAGGACTGTTTGTTACTATGGGGTAATTTTGTAAGTTCACTCAGATGGGATAATGCTAGTAAAAGGCAATGGAATTTTCTATACAATTTTCAAGTTTAAATGCGCTGCAGTGGTTTATTATTATTTTTCCTGATAGCTTGAACTTGCCTGTAACTTGTCTTTTTTGCTTACAGATAATACAATTAACTTTTAGACCTTCTAAATATATTTATTCAGTAACTCATAATCAGGATTCCACTTGTGTAGAAGTCAGGGGTGTTGACCAGAGAAATATTGTCAGTATTTCAAGCTGTGTTCCTTTCTTAGTTTGATATGGTTACTTCTATGTAAAAAGACAAAAACGACAAAAAAATCACAAAAACAAGAAAAATGGAACAAAAAAAGCTTATGTAGTTTTCTCCCCCGTGTAAATGATATTTATCAGTGATCTAGCAGATGTAATCTTTTTTTAAAGGTATTGGTAATAAATATTCTGTCATTTGTAAAGATACCTGTCTTCAAGGAGCGTTTTTCCTCCGCATGCTGTTGTGTCCAGGGACAGATTTCACACAGCACCTTGGATTGAGGTCAAAACTCTGCAAGGGCAGAAAAACCTGCTTAGCTCTTTAGTCTCATCTGCTTCCCAAACTACCCCAACAGCACTGGAGCGAATGAATTTGGGGCAAATCCATTTATTAATGCAGATCCATGGCCTTCCCGATCCGTCAGGGCAGAACCCCTACAGCTCAAGAATCTTAGTTTTTCGTTTAGATGCAGAAAAAGAAGAAAATCCACAAGTGGCGGCACGGTCCTTAGGAGTGTTGGAACCCTTGGAGCTGCACAGGGAGCCACAGGCCTGGCCTGGAAGTGGTGAGAAGAGAAGGAGCAGGAGCAGACAGAGTGCTTGTCCGTGCCAGGTAAATACCATTTCTTGTTGCTTTTGGGGTCTCTGAGGATGGATGCAGCCAAAGTGGTGGCTCATAGTGTTGTCGGACCCTAAAGCCAACTATTGGATTTGGTACAGCAATGCCTGGAGATGTCATCCCAGAAGGGGATATTTTTTAATAGTTTTATTAGTGTGCTCTCCAGAGGCTAGCAGGAGGCGTTCTCCTTGGAGATGTTTTAACAGCTGCTGTCTTGGAGAGCACAAGGAAAGCGCTAATTGCGATGAGCGCCCTGGGCTTGTAGACTGGGTTTGAAGAGGGAAGCCCTGCAGCAATTATTTCTGTGCACCCTGGGCACAGAACTTTTAAGGCCAGTGCAGGAGTTTAGGGAGTGCTGGTGTTGGCCGCCCAGGTGTTGGCCTCACTAAGGCTCAGTTTGGCGCAGCCTGAACGTGTCATCTCATCTTTGTCTCCATCCCCTCTGTCGAACCAGCTGCTCAACATGTGCTGCTGGCAGCAGAGTGACTGTGATGTGTTGTTTATACTCCGTTTAAAAACATTTATAGAAAATCGAGGTCTAGATGAGCTCCAGAGCTGCTGGGGACAGGATGCCTCTTCTGCTGAGAGGGTGACTGGGGCGCAGGGCAGGGAATTCACTGCTTGGCGCAGCCGGGAGATTGCAGGTGTCGATGCTCAGCCCTCATGTCTGGCTCGCAGTTTCATTGATTTTTGGGTCTGTAAGTCAGCAGCACTTACAAACCTGCTCCCTGCCCTGTAATTCTAAACCCTGAAAGAATAAAATAAGTGTGTGACAAGCTCATGGGAATGGGAGCCTTGTCCTCTGGAGGCTCCATGGCCGGTGCGAGCAGCAGGGCCAGGCGAGCGCCAGCAGGCAGGGCATTTGGGTTGGTGCTTCCAGTGCAGAAATCAGGACAACAAAACCAAATAATTAACTGCTGCTTAGATTTTTATTCCTGTTGTATTTCATCAGATATGTTCTTCTTATATGCAGGGCAGTTTTGAAACATGCATATCTTTTTAATCAAAAATCCAACTATCTGTCCAAAGAAACGCTCCTGAAGTGCCTGTTCTTGTGGCTGCTTCTCCCAGTCAGTACAGAGCACTAGCACAGCTTTCAGGTGGCCCAGCATACAGCTCAAATGCAAAATAAGTAATATCTGCATTAATCTCCATGGTACTTTTCCAGTCACTGGTAGGAAAATATATTTAGAAATTTATTAGGATAGTTGAAGGCAAGACATACATGAAATACGTCACAATAAATTAATTCTGTTCTAGTTTCATTTTTAGAGTTTTACTAATGAAATTCGGATTTTAGGCTGCTAAATCTGGACCCCTCAAATCCATTAAAATCAAATGCAGGAGAGACATTTGAGGTACAAACATTGTTACAATAATGAGCTACATTAATTTTGATGGAGCCATGTTATTTTACCCAGATGAGAACTGGCTCGTTTATTATAATTATTTCTCGTCTGGAGCACCTGGGAACTCCATTACATTAGGCACTTTCCAAACAATTGACTCTCAGGTCAAATTCCTCTTTCTATTCTTTGTTAATGTGTTTAACCCCACCACCGGATAGCTCAGATAGGTTTTTGGGGAGGTAAAAGGAAGCCTGCAAGAAGAGAAGCGCTTTGTGGTCGACAGCCCAGTCGAGTGCTCCCAAGAAGCAGGTTTATTCGATAGCTTGCGTGGGGGATCATGCACAGGTTGCAAAAAGAAACCAACCCTGGCTCAAACTTGTCTCCTTTGAGGTGGAACTGCAGGCAGTTAAGGACAAAGGCTAGAGCAGATGGCTGGAATTTTCAAAATCACCTGAAAGCAGCTGAAATTAAATATATAGTAGCACCCCAGCTTTTTTTTTAATCTCAGAAAGCCCTATTAAGAGCACTGAAAGTTCCTTGACAAATTTTGCTATAATCACTCTATAAAGGTGTTTGCTAGGTGCAGCGTGTTGGTACCTGCCGTTTCTCTTTCTTTCCTAGGTGTTACTGCCTTATGCCAGGAAGCACGAGCGATCATTCCTGTCGTTCTGCACATGCTGCCTGCTGCTGTCAGAGCCTGCAAAGAAGCCGTGGGCTGAAGATGAGCCAGCTTGGAGGCCTGCCCTCCATCTCGCCACCCTCGGGCAGGTGAGCACTCAGCTGGGCAGACAGCATTTCAAGCTAGAACTCACACAAGTTCTCTGCAGAACCAACATTCACAGTCTTCCCCAGAAGACTTTCCAATTCCCACACTGCAAATTTACTGCAAGGCTGCATTTGGCACCCAAAGAAACCTGCAGAACTCTTGCAGAGCCCCGGGCCCTCTGGAAAACCTGCCATGCACAACAAACTGAGATACTTCAGTGGTTTTGCCTAAGGCAACGATGTACAAAAACAACAAGACATTAAGTGCATGTCAACAGCATAAACAACCTAACTTAAACAGCCTATAAAGCCTGAAGATCTTTTGGTTTTTTAAAGAAGTCCTGCGATCAGGACACCCATTTCGCCACTCTAAAAGCTTGGCACTATATTTACTTAAAAAGCAAAATGCAAGTAACTAACTTTGCCTGACCCAAGGCAATGGAGGTGGTTTAGTTTCCTGTTAAATAATAACCTGCCAAGTCCTACAGAGATCTTTCTCACCATTTCTCATAACAGCACTGTCTGGTTCCAGTTTTGGGGTTTAGAATGGGGAGGAGAGTCTCTCTTCATTTACTGTTGCTTAAATTCTGCACACAGACTTGCTGCTGTTTGTAGCCGGGCTCCTGCACATCAGACACCTCCCTGAGCAGAGCCATGACAAGTGACAGCTCGGCCAGGTTTTCCTCTCACACCTCGTGTGCTGCAGCAGGTTTGGATTAAGAATCTAAATGATTCTGATTGAAGAGTGATAGAAATGAATGATGAGTGGGGAAGCAAGAGCCAGAGCCCTTATGGGGCTTGGGGAGGTGCAAGTCGTGTGTGAGGAGCTGCAGAGATGACAGAGCCGATCTGAGCCCAGCCAGCCCTTGGCAGCATCTTTTCCTGCCCTGGCCTTTGGGCTGCTCCAGGACTCCTGCCCTCACTAGCTGACAGCTAATTTTCCTCTGGCAAAACTAATCTGAAACCTTTGCAAATGTTCTTGAAATAGAACTGCATTTTTTCCCCAGCTCTAAAAATAACACTTGAAAGGGGAATGATGAAGGATGAAGGAGCACATATCACAAGCTGCCTAACTGGGCATTATCACAGAGCCTTTTTTATTTCAGGAAAGGATGCAGAAGACATTGCATAACAATCTCAAAACTGCAGTCTTCAGTGAAACCTGGACCCCTTTGGCATATCAATAGTGTCTCCAGACATGACTTCCTTAGCCTTGTTCGTAGTCCTCAGCACAATCAAGTGTTCCCTTTATATAGGAACAAAAATGAAATTATGGAAACACAGCAGAATGGTTGTGCTCTGTTAAGCCATGCTGAAGACTGGCATTTCAAGGAAGGTTATTGAGCTCATCTCCGAGTTTGTGCTGTGGGCTGGTGAAGTGAAGGCCCTGAGTGGATTCCAGGTCTCAGCTACCGCAGCAGTGCAGCCCCGGGGATGGGGAATGGGAATGCTGCATGGTTTGTTTAGGCTTTTCCTGCTATTTGGCACACCTCGGTCACTGCCAGGCTGTGTACTGCACTGCCACACAAAAGACTGCACAAAATCCCACTTGGCATTTTGCATGCTGGAGTCATTAGAGGTATGTAAAACAAACAAAACCCCCAAAATTAAGCTGCCAGCCAGAAAAAAAGAAGTCATTAGCTCTTTTCCAGGAAAGACAGTTTTTATAGGAGAGCCACAGTGCTTGCAGTGTGCGCAATACCCCCTCCAACAATGACTTTCCTTGTGTGGTAGTCCAGCCAGGCGCATGGTGGGAGCAGTTCCTCCATCCTCCTTTGCAAGGGTCAGGTGATGAGCATGATGGGTTTCCCGTGTCCTCAGAACACCGAATCGTCCAGGATGCCGGAGCAGAAATCCTCGGCGAAGCTCCCCAGCTCCGTCTCCGTCTCGCTGGTGCAGGTGCGTGCCCTCTGCAAAGCAAATCCTGCTTTCAGCCAGCAAGCGGAGAGGCAGCCTAGGAGCATCAATAAACTCCACTGATGGACACAACATCCTTTGAAGTTTAGGGAACAAATGCTTCAAAGGTCTCACTTTTGGCATATTTTGCAAAATGTGGCATTTCAGATATTTGTGCTGAAAGAGGTATTCCCTGCTCCTGAGCCAAGAGGTTTGGTAAGAGCCAAGAATGAATTTTCAATGCAGT
>JAUBOD010000623.1:1836500-1856301 GCA_032353885.1 Nothura maculosa | reverse complement strand
CAGCAGTGACCTTTAATGCCTACAATTGCTCTCTCACTTTAATCACCCTTATTGCAGACTGTGATCTAATGTTCACATATCCCTCTCAGAATCCAATTTAGGCAGCTACTTAATTCTATCCTTCCGCTTCCAAATCCGGTTGCTACAATTAGCACTTGCAAGCAGAATTCACAGAAGCGTTTTACCTGTGAACGACGTGCATTCCTTTACAAGTAAGGATTTGAAAGGGATGCCAGAGTAGCCCTTATTTGTTTTAAAAAGAATGGATTTGTCCAAATGAAACTCCCCCAAACATAATGTACTTCATGCTTACACTAAATATTTCCTCAACTATTACAACAGTTGCAAACATTTACAGAATACCACGTGCTGATGTTGAAAGCACTTCTTTATCACTTCTCTAACCCACATTTCCAGAGCAAGAAAAGTTGTGCACTAAAATCAAATTCACCTTAAATTTTGTAAGAGTAATTTAAGTATTCCAGTTTCATATAGATTTATGAAATATGTATCATGTACTCATCAGCCACAGTTCTTGGAAGCACCTGAATTTTAGATTATTTTAACAGCTCTTGGAGCAGTGAAATGACAATTAAATTTAACAGGGTTACAAACATTCACATGAAAACATCCATTTTTATGAATTTGAAAGAGAAGCTTTCCTCTCTCTCTCTCNNNNGTTTTGTGCAGGAGCTCTGGGAAGAGGAGAAAGCTTCAAACAGAAAACCCCAGTGCCCTTTTCCCCAGACACAGGCAGTAGCTTGTAGGCAAACAGGCCAAACCTCCCTGCTCTACCCCAACAAAAAAGGGCAGCACCAGCACCAGACATGACTTGGGTACCGCCAACAACCACCCAGCAAGGGCAGAGGCAGTTGGGGTTGCAGATGGAGACTCTCTGCAATAAACACATGACCCTCTAGGCCTGGGGAGAGGCAACATTCATCTAGCCATTCAAATACTACTACTGAAAACTCAAATAGGGAGTAGGAACCTGAACCACTACTGGAAATGCTGCAAGATGTTACAACAAATGCTGCTCCTAGAAGGAATGCATTCAATATGAGGTCGGTTGGTAATTGCATCAGGCCTACAATATGTAATATTATACTTATTTTAGAGAAATGTATCATGTGAAAATAAAGCTCTAATATTCTGAATTTAGAGCATTACATAGTCTTGGGAAGAACATTCAAGGAAGACAAGACAAATTTTAAATCATCACAAAGAGACTTAACAAGGCAGTACATGTCTTATTAAAAATCATTTTGCCTAATATTTATTTAGATGTATACTCAATAGCAATAGATAAATCTTTGTAGAAGTGAGCTACAAAAATCGCATGTTTTCATGGCAGAATGCTACTTGATTGTTGTGCGTTACATGCTGATTTTTATAACATTAGTACTGGCTACATAAGACCTCTAGCACCATCTCTTGGCTAAAACAGTGCAGTAAGGTGTTGAAGCATAGTTTCTAATGAGTAAATATTATTGCATGTTGCTTCCTAAGCTTTCATGCATAACACAGTTTAGCATGAAATCTGTAACATTTTATTTCTTGAAAAAAATCAAGAGGAAGAAAAAAATAAAACAATTCCCAAATTCACACTTCAAAAATATAGATCAGTTTTAAAGATTTTTGTAATAAAATATTGCAGTCACTCATATTTTTCAGGAAGAACTATTCAAAGTACATGGCAGGTGAAGAAAATACTCACTTTGTTCATAATATCTAATTCACATCGGAGTCTCTGAACAGCACTACCTATTTTAAGCAACTGTATACGTAAAGCATCATCAATAGGCAGGCAGGCAGCAACTCTGTAAGAAAAATCTAGAAATGAAGAAGCACCAGGCCCGTTAGAATGCAAGACAGAAATGGAAAATACTGCTTATACTCAGTTACAGACTGAAGTTTAATACTTTTTTGTGGTCCAGTTACTGATGCCATTTCCCCTCATGAATGGTCTCCTGTCTTACCAAGGGTAATGAGAGGTAGGCACCAAGAGATTATACAAACAAAACCACTTGGACTCATTAATAGGAATAAAAATCCAGTATGCTTTTGGTTCATTTTCTTATGAATCATTTATATTGCATTCATCCCTACAGAAAGCACAACAGACTTCTATTTCTGTTTCATAAAACTCAGATGAACTACATGACTTCCAAGAGATATATCTTCCTTTTGTCAAATCTGTCTGAAACCAGACATCAAAATTTATTGGAAACTGGGAGCGAGGGATGAATTACCAAGAAAACATAGGCCTTGGTATTTTTAAGAAACTTTTTTTTTTAAAATCCAATTTGAGTTTACAAGATAAAGAATATCATACCTATTGGATTTGTTGGCAGAGATTCATCTTTAAGATTTTCATCCCATTCATGTAGCTGCCTCTTGACTCTTTCCATCAAGGTTTCCTTTTGTTAGAAGAAAAGCCTAATTTAAATACATAGGTATTTCTGTTTTCTTAAAAACAAAAAAAAGGAAGCAAAACGTAGAGTAAGCTATTTGCCCTAGGTGCTTTTAAAACTTACAGTAACTAGATATTTACTTCATATTCAGGTATTTTAAACTAAATGCAAAACAGGGTGAGAAATAGGCCAAATTCAACCAACAGCTAGGCAATCATAATTCTCATTTGAGGTAAGTACGTAAGTGTTCACATGGCAGAGCAGTGTGAACCAGACCAGGACAAGCCTTCTCCCTCTCTCATACCAAATGTTTTTTTTTAAAAAAAAAAAAGGAGGAGAAAAAAAAACCAACATACATATATACATAAATCTATATGTATATAAACACCACTTTAAAAAAGTAAAACAATTCCAACAGAGTTGGAGCAAGAGATCCAACCCTCTGCTATCCACCTTCCCCTATTCATCCTGGTGCTAGAGCACCAGGGACCACCTATAAAGAGGAAGAATCTCTCCTGTTCTTCTAGCAGTAAACCAAAAACTATGCTCTTGTTTAAAATAGAACCTGCAATCCCACTGAGGATTTCTTGTTTTGTACTAAAATATACAAAATTGATCATAGATTACTTAATAACGTTTAGTATGAACTTACAGCATCATATAAAGAGTAGAGCCAGGGAGGCCAAGATGTCAAACTTGCACAGTGAAACTTCCTCTAAAAACAAAACATTTTTTTCTTGAATGAATAAGTAAAATAAGGAGGTCAATGAGACACATCAGGTGTTTTAAGTTAACATACATGAATTCAAAAGGCATACAATGACACTTTTTAAATGAAGAACAGACTTGCTAAAAAATAAAAATGTCAAAGATATGTAAACAAGTTAGGAGTTCCAGAAAGTACTTCTCAGAGCTGAAAAATTACCATTGGGTAACCATAATGTTTAATCTCTTTCTCTCACACATACACATATAATAAAAATATATATATATATATATTTTATATATATATATATAAATACTTCGAAGATCTCATGACTTTTACTGAAGAATTTCTGATCAAATTTTAGCTGCATGATAAATGGTACGAGTGTAACAGAAAATAATTGCTAAGCATTGAAGTTAGCAAGATATGTATATGTACACACACACACACACACACACACACACACACACACATATATAAATGCTTTAATAAGGAGATTAAAGTACAATATAAAGCATGCTGAAGTTGTAATAAAGTTCAGCCTGGTTCTTAATGACCAACCTTCTGGATGAGTATATTTGACTGATATAAACATATATCTTAGAATGAGAACTACAAATCAAGGCCTGCCATTAAACATCAGCATTCTGTATTAGAATCTCCTCTGCTTTCAACTACCTTGGCAAACAGAATAATTTCTGACCATAAATTTATTTTATAAAACACAAGTTTTTTACCCTTCCTGGCCTGTTTGTATAACTGACAACATAAATATCTGCAAACATTATAACCTCATTGGTGTTAAAATAACTAATATTCCTGAATAAGCACATCCAGAAAGGAAAAAGACTCATAATTACAGTGGTACTACTCTAATTTTGCTGTTTAGACAGGTGATTATACCTTATAACTAGTTTTGAAAGATAAACACGTACACTTTGATTCTCTAAAAAGTAAAAATACTGTAATTAAAATTAGTAGAATTTATGAACAAAACGCTTATCATTTAACTGCAACGGACAAAAAAAATCTCCAGCAAAAACAGAAACTTGACATCTTAACATCTCAGTTTGTTCATCCTCCTCTAAAGATGCAGAGATGGAATTTCATATCGATTTTTGAAATACCATCAAATAAAAAATAAAAAACATAATTAGCTTCTGACCTTTTGATATTTCTGCCACCACTGATGTATAGCTCGGTCCTTCCGTGATGTAGGTTTCGAAGAAGGAAATATGTGGCATCGGTTGAGAGATTGCAGCTGCACTGCTGACATTGTTGGAGGCAGCACCCGTTCAGGAAGGATTTGTACCTTAGCCTGTTGAATTCTGATAAAGAGGAAGAAAAAAAAAAAAAAAAAGAGAGAGAGAGAAAAAGAGAGAGATATGCACACACATACAAAAATGGATTTTACTACTTATAAAAACTCGGGCATGTGTTAAAAGATAAAGCTGCTACATCCTGTTATGGAATTCAAACAGGAACTCATTTTATCAGATTTTACAATTGTACTAACATAAATCTAATTACCTCAGGTAACATGCAGTATAATTGTAATAAACAAAACATCTTATGCCACTGGCTAAATCCTAAAAAGTCACTGTGCTGACCTGAGATGAAGGAAGGCACATTAAAGTGTCTTCAGCCTTACTTTTCATCCTCCTTTGAATATCAGAATGATCTATTTACCAAGTATTTTTGCATCAGCAAACAGGACTCTGAAAGGAATCACTAGTTTAACTTTTCCAGCAAAAGCACCTTCCTGTTTTTTCCTCTCACGGTTAACTTCCTTTTCCAAAGCTGCAACGTGCTGTCTCTATATTTTAGGAGTCTGGGTATCATTTAGGATTGTGGCAGAAAGAATTAAAGACAGATTGACAGAATATTCTGATATCTCAGCATTGTATTTTTAGATTTTGTTTCCTCAAGTGACTTTCGGTATTAAGCTAATACCTAGTTAACACATAACAATCCCTCAGAAAGGCCTCTGGCTCAAATGCAGTTTGCTGTCTTCAAACTACAGAAGCCTACGTGCCTAGCTTGAGTTCAAAATCCGCACAAATACGATAGAGACTCTGATCACTTATTAATTTCCTGGTATCAGCAAGAAAAGTGGAACCAGGGCCTTCATGCAAATGTTTTATTTCTACAAAGAGAACACTATTTTCACGTCATTTCCAACATATGGACAAAAAGTGGAGCCAAACTGCTACACTGCAGGGCTTTGGAAACAGCTCACTGGTAGAAAATGAGCTTGCTAGGACAGGAGTCTGGAGAACGTCTAATAACCTGCAGAGAGGATCATTTCCTCGGGACAAACTCAAGAACATCTGCTCACGTCTCCAAAGCATATTGAGAACACTAAAGAGATCCAAACTGACTAATCACTACAAAGACAGAGCAGGTTGGTACAGAAGCATGGAGTATCCAAGGAGATCCGAAGGTGCTACTGACAGGAGCTTCCCAATCCAGGTACTACATATGTAAGTACTGAAACCCACACAAGATCACTCAAATGAGAAGCTATCTTTCCAGATTTACTTGGAAGTACCTGTTTGGCTGAATAACTATGTTGCAAAGTAAACTCAAATACTTTGGTCTCTGATAATTACTTCATGTGACTTGGGGTTTTTTTTGTGTTTTTTTTTCGTAACTAATTATGGCTTGAAAGTTCAACTGGCAGACTTTCATCTAGCACTATAGAAATAGACTAAACATAGTTGTTTATTTTCCAAACGTAGAAAATATATTTCTGAATGGAATGTATCCTCAAACACAGTCACATTAGATCTACTGGAAATCCCATTATCATAAGACCTTAAGGCCCACAAGAGACCTTATATTTGAAATCTCAGTATCTTATTTGACGCATTCTAAAAAAAAAAAATAATAAAAAAAAATAGAGCCTGCCTTGGTTAGAAACTAAATCCTATCTCCCTTATTTCCAACATTTAAAAATTTATACTTGTGAATGAAGCTTGTAAACATGCTGCTTAAGAGTGACCTCTCCTAGGCCATAGATGCAAAAGCATCATAGCAAAATGTTTTAACAGCACAACCAATCACTGAACATCTCACTGTTCTAGGCTGAATACTCAAAATCAATGTCATTGCTACTGTAGTCATCCAAGCACTGCCATCTTGTGTTCAAACAATAGCTTTTCTCAACTGTAAAACTGAGAATGTTACATGCAATCAAAAGGTTAGATGTGAGGAACAGCAAAGCAATAACGGTATTCCTCATTTCTTTAGCTGCTTAAAACATAAAAAAAAATAAGTTCAGACTGCTGAGCTCCTGATGACAGGACATAACATGTATCCTTAACTGTTAAAGGTCTCGCTCCCTTTCATAAATAGGCAAAAGACTGACAAAGGACTGACAACATTTCCCCTCCTCCTGTGGTCACATTCAACATCAACACTATATTCATCTTAATCATGTACAAAGGACTTATTTTATTTGCTACTTGCAAAGTCCATCTAGATACCAATACACAATCTATTGGTTTTTATCCCTTTCAAACTTCTTTTCTGCCCAAGCACTAGAGAACAGAGGGCAGCGCAGAACAGCTGGAAGAAGGGAATAGGGAATTATGCAATTGCTGTGTGCTCCTCACCAGCACAGGATGGATTACAAATGCAGTGCAGGAGAAGGAAGATGAAATAGCAGTTGAGGTTTGGATGTCTCATATTTAGAAGAGCTCCCACACTGAAGTGGGATTGCTTTTGTCTGGGGCTGTTAGCACAGCCACCAGCCAGGGAGCAGCCAATTCAAAAGGATCTCAGAGCTAACCCTCTTTTTCACTGCAGGCATAGCTGCCTTTGATAGCCTGAACAACATTTAGTATGTGCTCCTTTCAATTTCTGTTTCAGTTTCGGTTCTCTCTCTCTCAGCTTCAAAAAACACCTGAGAAAAAACAGAAAAGTTTTCTTTCAAAAAAACTAAATAATACAAAAGTGTCACAAAGAAAAATAATTTAGAAGTTACTTCTTTCTTTGCCATTATTACCAGTCTCCAGTTCTCCACTTTTCTAATGCTTCCTGTGACAAGCACCACCCCTCTGGGGCCCTGGTACATCCTTTCTGTACTTGAACCATACAGCTGAATCCTCTGCACACTGCTGAGGCTCAGGAGATAAAGATCTCGCAAAGTGCAAAAAAGGAAAGCTTATTTGTCACAGTTCCAGTGTTGTTCCCTTGCCTGCTGCAGTTCAGAGCTGCAGTTGCACATAAAGTCAGGCTCAGCTGAAGCTGCACAGGCCCAGTGCAGCTTATCTCTGGAAAGAAATGCAGATTACAGTTTTTCAGAGGCACAGAATCTGGCTTTTCCCCAAATGCAGCTGAAGGCAGGCACTTAATAAAGGAGCCCTCTCTCCTTCCACATCAAGATTGAAACTGGGATGTAAAAGAAGCTGAAAGAAAATGCTGGAATTTTTGACACAAATCAATGACTTTCTCCTGCCTTATTCAGAAACAAATTCATTCTGACAAACGTGTTCTCACATCAAATCACACCATTTGAGGACATTCTTTAGAAAGTTTTAGAGAAAAGTTACTAGCAACCAAAATATGAGTCTTAGAAGAGCAAATGTCAGAAATCTTAATAACCAAAGGAGTTGCTGGTCGTCTGCATAATTAGTATCTATACCAATTAACCATTTGTACAACTGAAAGGGTAGATCCACAAACAGTAAAATTAAAATGCCTTGGTGAAAATGACAGAATCTTCAGAAGGATATTAAGTGTTATATGTTTTAGCAGTCTACTATGCAAAGTGCTAATATGACAGGATTTGCAACATGCAAAATTAAATTATTTTCTTACCCATCTGACTGGGGTCTGATTTCAAGCACCTTGAACCTTTGTCTCCCTATTGCTTTCACTTTGACAGTTTCAATTCCAAATTCCTGCTCTTCTCGGTATGCATAGATTTCTGCTGTTGTTCCAAAATGTGCTTCCCTCTCACGTGCATTACTAAAAGCAACAGAACAAAGAAAGGAAAGGTTACCTAGGCTCCAAATAACACTGTCCATTAAGATGTCACTAGTTTTTCTGCCTACACTGATTGTCTCTGTTTAATCAATTTGAAAAAGCAAATCAGGTCAAGTATCTTCAAACTGACTTTAACCATTATTTCTCCTACGTACAAATAAGTTCTATGTTGTTGATGATGATTTGGTTATTTTAGCATGTAAAGGTGAGATTCTGGAAACACAGGGATCAAAACTGTATTTGAACACAGACACTCAAAGCACTAGAATTGACTTTCTAAAAAAAGCTGTTCCCATCTCCCACGTAATTAAATTGCAGGAAACTGGGGTAGAGCAGAGGAACATTCCCAGCCTCTTTTGGCACAGATTACCATTTATCTTCTCTGCAGTTTTATCAACTCATTTCCCTCAACTCTAATGTTAAACATTTATCTATGCTTGTTAGTTTATACACAAAACAAGTATATATCTTTAAGACAATGAAGTTCCCACAGCAAGAATCTCATTTTTTGTATTTCAAGTTGAGGCTTTTTCTTAAAGCAAGGTACAGAAGCACACTAAAACAGCTACTGAATTCAAGAGAATGTATGAACAAGGAAAGCAAATCAACACTTACTGTCTCTCTACACAAAAGGTTTTCTGATACTGTCATGTAGCTACTCAGCATCCTTCTCACTGCATGCTGGAAGTTTGTCTAACAGTTTCAACCTCAACTTTTCTTATACATCACAAAATAGATGCGATTATCTGCTTTTGATCTGGTGTCCAAAGAAATCAACACTAAAAATACATGTTCCATATCACCAGTAAATCCACTCGTGTATTTTACCTGTATGCAAGAACAGCAAATGTTCTGTCTTTCTGAATTAAATTCCGCACCATGCTAACCTCTTGAGGGTGAAAAAGCTGAAGAGGCAACGTCTGTCCAGGAATCAACATCACCATCACGTGAGGCAGCACTGGAATCACCTGACAGCTGTCATCATCGTGCACTGTTCTCCCATGAAATTCTTCCATATCAGAACCTAAATACTGAAAACAAAAATTAAAGAAGTAATACTTGTATAGGAGACTTTTATTTTATAAAGATGAAATAAAACTAAGTCATTGCTTTAAGGATTTTACAATAGAATTGTACAAAAGCTATCATAAGAGGTCAATGATTCGAAAAAACGAATCTGGTACACTGAATATTCGTATGCAGTGCATCTTCAGAACATTAGGCATTCACTATCATGTGTAACCTGCTTATACCAGAACACAGGACATGCTCCACGGAAGCCTCTTTTTGGATTCCAGCTGAATCAGAATCTTGGCTAGCACAAAACACTGCTTATTTCTACCCCAGTGTCTATAGGACAAGTTACAGCAGCAAAGCCCTCAGCTCTGCTACCCCTGAAACACTTACGAGGGATCACGTGCATCAGTATAGAAGTGGACAGAAACTTCTGGACTGAACAATTCAAAGATACCCCTCTGAATGGCTCTCAGCAAAAATCCCTTGTCCACTACAAACAAGCAATAACAGCATGCAGAATACATATAGATTTTTTACATTTTTAGCAAGATTTTCTTACCAACCCAAGATTCAGCAGGCATACTGATAAAGCTGCATTTACTCAGCAGCTTTATTGAAATCAAGGGGTGTATGTGTACATATCAGTCAATCAAAACCTCTCCATAACATTTTTAGTGGAATATATATATAGAAAAAGAACATACCACATGTGAGGTTGGCAAGCTAGTGTCAAAATTAATGATATTTGGTTTTTCAGCTTTGCTATCTTGATCTTCAACTTCCATTTCATTGTCATCCTCTTCCTCACTCTCTGCTGAAAAGCACATACCAAATATTATGTAGAAATCAATAAGCAAAGATTAAGACAATTGAGAAAAGCTCTGTGTTCACATGTAACTTCTAGCTTCCATTTCTAGACAATTTGTTAACCCTGTTGTTAAGTAAGCAATATGACTCTGCAAAGGACTTCAGATAAAAAATAATACTTAAAAATACTGCTTTCTTCTCACTTCTCAATTCTAGGTGCTATTCTTAAAAAAATAGGTAAGAGGATAGTTTTATTTTGGAAACACATAAGCGGTGCATTCATCTCAATGAAATCCATTTCAATAAATTATAGAAAGCACTAAACAGTTACTCTGATTATTGGAAATAAAGATTAAATTTCATATGGAGTATTTATTTAAACATAAAGAAAAAAATAAGAAAAATCAAAGGAATTTTTTAAATATTGGCGTCACTGATCATTCTAGATCTACTTAAAATGTGCAATACTTGCATTGTTTTGAGTATGTATGTACATTATAAATCACATTACTTGATCCTATTCCTTTACATCAGTAACACAGTCAGCATTTGCCCACCATGACCAGGAGGGATGTTATTATCAACCTTCCACATCAAATCTGGGGCCATCTTACACCAAGTAAGGGACAACCACAATGGTGCTGAAAGCCATAAGTTAGAATTTGAAAACGAAGGCCAGAAACCACCTTCACGAGGGTCTGTTTAGCTGCCTGCCTCTATAATTAACGATTTTTAATGCACAATCTGGCTCTGAAAACTGCAGAGTCGAGTCACTGCCCTGCAACAGAGGGACACGGCCCAAGCAGCCCTGCTTGAGGAACAGGGCGCCCTCCAACCCTTCCTAATCGATAAGTGATCTGGGGGAGTGGGAGGATGAGAGAACAAGGAGCACATTACCCACGGCTTGGGGAAACCTCCCATCTCCCTCCGTGCTCATCAGGCACAGCTGCCCTTCACAAAACCCTCGATCGATATATTTGCTTTACCTGCTCTTTTTAAAGCATTTCCCAGCTTACAGATCCTTCTCTGCTGCAGGAGCAGAGCCCCACTGATGTTACCAGCCCACTCTAAACCACCCACTTCTCAACAAGAAGTAACTCAGTACAAGGGGAACAAAAGTTTGGAGACAGCTTGGAACCCTACCTGATTACATAACCTAAAGCACCAAGGCACTGCCTTCCATGCCAATATAGAAATCACTCCTTTGCTACACAACGTTTTTCTCCTGTTATATTGAGGTAAAAACCTTAAGTATAAATAACTGCATAGTGCTTAATGTGCAAAACCCACCCAGCGTTTTCCACAGGGTGGGAGGGGGGAGGAAGTTTTCCCTGGCTCGCAAGCAGAAGGGAACGGGGCGGGACGCGGCCCCGGGCTCGTCCCTGCGGGCACCTGCGGCAGCCCCGCGGCCATGACGCGCCGCGCGGGGCCCGCACCGCCGCCCACGGCCCCCCGGCTCCTCCTTCCCTCCTCCTCATTTCTTTAGTTACCATTTTGACTGCGGGCCGGCGCGGGGCGCGCGCCCGGCTCCCTCACCCTTCAGCGCCCATTGCGCGGCTGCCGCGCGAGCTGCGCGATCCCTTCCGCTCGCTGCCCCGCTGCGCTCTCTTGACCCCAAAACTACGTTTTTTCCCCAGGTTACCGAGCAGGGGAGCAGCGGCCGCTAGAGCCGCGAGCGCGCGGCCGCAGCGGCAGGGACCGGCAGGGACCGGCTCGTGCCAGCGGCAACCGGCGCCCCCGCCGCTCCGCGGCCGCCATTACCGGGCACGAGCTGCAGGTGGTTGCCCATGTCGTCGCGGGGCTCGCCGCCTCCCTCCTCGGCGGCCATCGCTGTTTACCCGCGGAGCAGCCTGGGAAGGCGGGCGGAGCGAGCGCGGGGCGGCGCCCGAGCAGCCGCAGCGGCCTCCGGCGGCGGCCGCCGGTTCGAGCCCCGCTGCCGCCCCAGCAAGGCCGCCGGTTCGAGGCCCGCCTGAGCACATCTCCCTGCGTGTCCATCACCTCCTATGACATTCATTTACCGAAGGGGTATCATTTTTTTAGTGCACGACTTGACTTGTTACTTCTTTTTATTCCCTTTTTAAGAACTTATTTTATGAAGAAAAAGCACAGGCTTATCAAATTTAATAGTTGGGCGCTCACTTTGGCAAGGATTTATTGTTTTGGGCCTGTCTCTTCTCAGATCTCTCTCTCTCCTTTTTTTTCCCCCTCTGTTTAGCACCTGCTTATGATACAGATCCTCAGGGATGGCTGTGGTTCATTTTGCTTTTCTTGCAGCGCAGGGGCCGCTGTGTCCACTCACTGGAGGAAAAACTGTGGGAAACCCTAGACAGAGGACAAAAGCAGAGGCAGCAAGAGCAAGGGCAGCTCCACGGGCACACAGCGTGCCTCAGCCATCACAGCGGTGCCAATGCACTCCCTCACCACCTCCTCACTGGAAATGAGAGGAAAACTGAATTAATTTCTGGCATGCCGGGCTCAGTGGCGCTAGGTGGTGCTCAGCATACACTCATGCGCCTTTCCCTTCCTCCCAACAGCCAGCTGAGTCACACGCAGCGCTTGGCCAGCTCTATTTTTAGGGGATTCGGAGCAAAGAATGGAAAAGTTTGATCTTTGACCTATTCCTTTTAAATGCGGCCTTTCTGTGTGTTTCTACAGCATGCTGTTTGCAACTACAGCAACTACTTATGTTCAAAAGTCGTCTTTGTAGTCTAGTTCTAACAGGAAAAGTCACATGTATGCATGACATTCATTTCTACTCCACCAATAAATTAGCTCAGCTAAATCTATGTCTATGTCTAAATTAGACAGCTAAATCTATGAAGACTAGGCAGAACAAAACAGTATGTCCAGCATTACAAAATAAAAAGTGGCTCTTGACCTTTAGATGATGTACCATCTTCTGGGAGAAAGAGAAAAAAAAAAAAAAAAAAAAAACACTTGCAAGACAATAACTCATTCTACAGTTTTCATTTGGAAAAAGCCAGTGGGGAAAAATACATGACAAAAGCTTCATGCACCTTTACATCTCCACATCCTCAAGCAGGCCATCCCAGCACTACACTTGCCCAACGCAGGTCCAATTGCCCAAAGGATTTTTTGGGACAGTGTCACCCTGTTGTAAAACTGGAGCAGATACTGAGCAGTCCACAGATGCTGAGCCTGGCTACCAAACTAGTCATCCCTAAGCTGCCTGTGTCTGCAAGGGCGATATCCTTCTAAACCCAAGAAATCAGCCATAGACAGGGAAACTATTTCAGAAAGAAGGGAAGCAACTGTAAAGTCAAATAGGAATACATGACTCGTCTATTTTGAAGTGGCTAAAGTTTGTTTCAGCTGGATTGCTGGGAGGAACGGGCCACACGTACGACTCTCCTTTAATTCTCATTGCCTCAGCAGATGACAAGGGCAGGCCAGTGTGACAAACGAGTGGCTCCTGAAAATGCTGGTGGCTTTTGGACTGTTGGCTATTAAACATAGAGGCCCATTACTGCGCTGCAAAGCAAATTCTCTTGCCAGCTCCTGCTAAGCAAGCAGCTCGTTTGCGTGTGCACACAAACCATATTCAACAGAAGTAGCAGATAGGATGGGATAGAAATAAAATGTGACTACAAACAGGAATTTGGTTCAAAAAAAATAAAAGAAAAAAGAGAAACAAAAGTGAGGAAAACTGCTGTGGGAAATGCCAGCTTGACGAGTGTACCGACTCTAAAAGACCCCATGTCCTTTAGTTACCTGAGTGCTGCCTCCGTATAAACCCGGGGCTTCCTGACTGCTCTGAGAAGGGTGCTTGTTTTTAGAAAAGGAGCCAAGTGCTGTCCCTGTGTGAATGCTGCTCTTGCAAACAGAGCTGGGAATCCGTGGTGCCAACCATTAGGATCACTGGTCCTGGTGAAGGTTAAAGATGGTTCCGCACGTCAGCTCCTGAGCTGCTGCCACCAGCCTCCACAGTCCGTCCCCAGAGTTATCACATCAGATTTTCTCCTTGCTTAAGGGCAGATGTGCATTGATTGCAAAAGGATACAGATGTTTTCAAACTATTTCAGGTTCTTTACAGAGATAATTACCTGTAAGATTATTAACAGTTTAATACTACTATCTATAAAGCATGAAAAATTCATCCCAGTATAAGCTCTGATATAGAAGTCCATTTTAGGATTAATTTCCTTCCATGTCTCAGTACTTAAGCAGATCCTCAGCAATGTATTATATCGTGTTGGCCATTCGCACAGCAGTCAATCATCTCCCGTGTTTCAAATCACCTTAAACTCTGAATTTTAAAACTCTAATACCCACAGAGAACTTGTCATTGATTTCATAGGGACTTGCTGGTTCACCAGATTCAAGGCCTTGGAGCGGTTCACTTACCTTTTACCCACAGACAACTTTGTCAAATGCAGATATACACACAATGTCAAATGCAGACATATACACAATTTTCTGATGGCCTAGAAAATTACAGTGGAATAGAAAATCATAGTTATTCTCTAAAAAATATCAAAGTGCCTTTACCCACTCCTTGTTCTGGAAAGCTCAGCCAAAGCCCGGGAGGTGCGAGACTCCAAAGCCGCCCTTTTGCATTTATCTTGCAGGGAGGTGAAAGTTCCTTCCCCTGAAAATCCCCCCGGAGCCCTTGCAGCAGCAAGGCACAGGGGGCAGAACACAGCACTGAGCTCAAAGGCCCTTTGGAAAGAGAGAGAGCAGGCTGCACAGATGAGGCACTGTGGACAGTCAGCTAAAGGTGGCATTTGCCTTATTTTCTTTGTGTTTTTAATTTTTTTCCCCCTATATAAGCAGTGATTAAAACAAAAGGAGGCCTGATTATGTGTGTTTCTATTGACATAATTATTAAGTTCTGATAATCAGTTGGAAAAAAAGAGTAGCCAACTTATAAAGTGCAAAATGGAATAATTCTCTCTGAATATCCTGTTTTTCAGGAGCTGAAGGATTCAGCTCAACCAAGCCCCAACGGCTGCCAGCATGAGGATCAGATTCCTGACAGAGCAGCCTTCCCACTGCCTCGCAGACAGGTTTGTCCCTCCTAAGAGTAAGCTACTTTTTGCAAAAGTAACAGACTGATAAAACAGCATTTCAATACCATCGGTTCGGAAAGCTGATGATAACGCATAGGTTTCCAGTTGGAAAGGTCTCCCTACTTCATAGGAGGGCTGTGATGGATGAGGCAGGTGGCCAGACACTATGCTTTGGGTAGGGTTTTAAAAGCACTCAGTGCTTCACAAAATACCCTGTTTTATGTCGCAGCTTGGTGCAGCTTTGAGGATATTTTTAATGAAGAGCCCTTTGCATGCAGGGACCTGGCTGTGGCTGCCTAGGACTGTTCCAAAACGGGCAGCTCGGTACAAAATGCCTTTCTGATCTAAAGTTACCTGGGAGCTGCTGCAGGATTCTTGGTCCCCAAACCCATGAGCACAAACACAGGAGCTGGAAACAAGACTAAAAGTCCAGCCCAGCCTTATTCAAAACTGGTCAAAATAGTGCGTTTCTGCATTCCATAATCAGCTAAATTCATTCTTCTTTCAAAGCTCACATAAAAGTTAACTAATCACTGCATGTAAATAAACCCTGCAGTTAACTAGAAACAATAGTTTGCAAAAGTCGCGTTCAAATAAGAGAAAAAAAGCTATGTGAATAGCCCCAACGGTGGTTATCCCTGATGTGTATTGTCTGCAATGTATTTACAGCAAAGACCCTGGATTTCACAGCCATTAGATGGATTAGATGGAAACATTTATGATTCTGTTAATTACAAAAGAATCAAAGGCATTAATTTAAATTATTATAATGCTTTGACACATGTTCTGCTGCGAGCAGAGGAAGCTGTGAGGCAAATCCTCCTTTGCAAAGCAACTTGGTCCCATTTAACAACTTAGCCGATAGCCTGAAGAAGCCTGTTCTTGCCATAACTGCAGGAAGCATCACACTCTCACACAATATTCCCACAAAGAATTGCATAAAGACTATAAAAGAAGCAGAGGAAGTGTTATTTTCCAGGAATACATTAGGATATCATTTGCTGGTGAGAGAAGCAGCAGGTACAGCCTAATATTCCTGTGCTATGGGATTTTTTTTCCTTTATGAGAAAGAACCAGACAATCACAGCTTAAAGGATATAGATATATCTGCAATATTTTTGTTGTTGTGGCCAGACTTATTGAAACTCTGAGCTGCAGTCAATCAAATAACTGGCCTGGAGGATTGCAAAAGCAGGGAGATAGGAAGCTCACCTTGTTTACAGATAAAGTGCTAGATGTGCAGACATGAGCAGTTCATATCCTCAGAATTTTTGTATGAATTCATGCTTGAGAAATATAGCTGAAAACCAGCCAACAATTAGCAAGAAACAGATAAAAGTGCATTCAGAAATGCTGCCCTACTGTTGCAAAGGCTCTGAAATTCCATAATTCGCCATATTCCCAAATTGCCTGAATAAAAAGGATTAACACTAAAACCTATATGAAAAAGACTATTTTATTTTTTAAAGAATCAAAGGCAAATAATTTATGCCATCAACAAAGTTAAATTATTAAATAACTGCATACATACAGGTTCAGGACTGAATGATATTAACTAAATTTATGCAATCTCAGGGATCATTCCCGGGGATTTTGCTGATCCCCTGGACCAGTTTGGCACCCCAATGCCTGGGGCCCTCCAGCCTGCTCGCCCAGAGCCACTGGACCTGCACTCAGCACTTGCCACGTAATTACTGTAATGATTGGAAATGAACTGTGAATTGCTGAAGAGCTGCCAAAGCAAAATGTTTTCAGTCAATCTCCCTGCATTAATAACAGCCCGTTAGAGATTCGCTGGTGTCTGATACTGCACAGCCCATCTGCTGCACGCCCTGCCTCGAGCCTCAGCGCTCACGTATCAAACTTGGAACTTGTTTCCTTCTGCTGAAAGGAAGGGAAAGGGGCAAGAATGCAAAATCCTGCATCCCCTACTGTCTTGCACATGCCCAAGGTGCTTTCCTGATGTAAATCCTGGGACCCATAGCCAGAACCGGCAGAGCCAGCATGCGCTGGAGAGCGTCAAGAGCCTGCACATCTCTGTGGAAGACAGTGCTCCAGCTGGTGCAATTTTCAGACTATTCTGAGCAATCATGCAAGGAGAAATCACCAAAAAATATGATTCTCCTTCTAGAACGTGACTTGAGCTTCTGTTCCTAGAAAATAAAAATGTTCAAGTCGTTATTAATTCATTTTTAATGCAAGTTTTCCTCAAAAAAAATGCAGGCATGCAGGTTCAGGATGCACACGTGTAACAGACATTCGCTTTCTGCTTTGACATTGCAGTTTTTAGTCTTTGCAAGCTCTAAAATCACTTTTTAGAGCAGCCCAGGGCAGTCAGACCTGCAAATGGGGAGAAACCAGGCAATTATCCCTCGCGTCCGCTCTCTGCGTGCAAGCAGCATAACGCACATTAGACTGCAAATGGAGAGGAGATTAAACGGAGCTTTTAATGAGTCTGCAAACACTTAGACTGGAGAAAAGCACCAGAGAACAAACTCATCATTTACTGCTACACAAACTCAGCCCACTTGTGCTCAGCTATGGCACTCCCTCTGTAAATAACATCAGGCAATTCAGGCAAAACTATAGTTGCTTATTTTAAAATCATAGACACATATTTGAGCGTAGACATAAAATGAACCACACACACCGACAAGAAGTGTGGTCATCCTCCTCTCCTGGAAGCCGATGGCGATGCCCACAGAAACCCTCCACTCCTAAGGTCCTAAGCTCAGCTCTGAGTCAGTAACGAGCAATGTCTTAAGGGGATGAAGAGTCTTTTTGCTTATAGAGGCCCTTAAAGGGAATGGTTTTCTCCAAACACACGAACTATTGGAATGCATTTAGCTCTTCTCTTTTCCCATGTATTGGAATGCATTTAGCTCTTCTCTTTCCCATAGGCAGGCCCTATGGGAAGGCTAAAGATGCCCAAATTTCCAGCTGTGCCCACAAGCAGTGAGTTTGATAAGTCATCCAGCAGTCACTCTCCTTGCAGTTAGATATCTGCTCTTCATCTCTGTTTCTGAAACGTGAATTCAAGAAGAACAAGGCCTTTTTCAGGGCTCCCGAGCATGCAGCAGGTCCCTATTATTGCAGTTTTGTGCCCGGAGCAGTGACACCCACACAGGCTTGTGGCCCCGCTCGCTGCACTCGGCCGTTTGCCCCTTGCGCAGGCGGATGGAGCCGCTCGTCAGCACGGAAATAAGGAGCGTTCAGCTGCTTATGAGCAGCAGGGCTGCATCAGAGCTGTCGCGTTACTGTCTGGAGTAGGAAAGTTAATTGGAAGATGCAATGATTTACTAAAGTTTGAAATACCAAATGGCTTTTCGAGTAAGTTAATGACAACTGGATTCGGAAAGTAACTGCAGAAAATGGAGATTTTATTTTAATGCCTCCCCAAATACTTTTGTAAATGAGCTTGCTCTTGCCTCACTGGGAGAGGTTCATCAGCTCAGCTCCCTGTTACACATTCAAGTGTTTTCCAAGGGTCCTTTAAACATGGCAACCAAATCACTGGGACACCTGGAGAGGAACTGACATTTTCTAAACAAAACCACATGAGGGAATGAGTGGGGAAACACTGAGGAGCTTCCTGACCAAAGAATGAGTGGGGTGACAATACCAGCCTGTTGGAAAAGAGCAGGAGGAGGATGAAAAAGAAGAGCAAGATGAAGGGGTATCTGGTCACAGAGGCATTGCTGGTTTCAAGTCCAGCACTCAGAAAAATCCACATGTTTCTGTAATTCCTGTTTTCCCATAATTGGACATGCAGGAACATTCCTGCACAGATTTCCAGGGGACTTTTTCTCTGATTAGGGCTGCAGCTTTGGGCTAGCACACAGAAAGGTAAACTGCAGGAATTCTGGGTTACCACAAAAAAGTTACAGTTAAAAATAGACAAAAAGCCAACCCTGTGAGTCAGCTGCATGTCCCTCTCTGAAAGGGGAGCACGTCTGGCACAGGGATGCTGCGAAATGGGACACGAGGACAAACAGCACATTCATCCCTTCCCCAGCACCACGGCACGGCCGCACCACCCAGGAGCATCCCGGGGAGCCTCTTCTCCATCAGCGCTCCTGGGGACATTTGCGTCTGTTTATACATCTCTCCCAGGCCAGCCCTGCTTCCAAGCGCCACCGAGCCCTGTGCCTGGGATTCCTTTACGGATGCACCTCCCTGTGTGACACCCACCGGAGCCGGGGCAGTACACGCAAAATGTCACCACCGGCCTCGCAGAAAAGCCAGCGTGACATTTGCAGAAAGGTTCTGTGCCGTTTCGCGGGGAGTTTCTGGGGGAGGAGGCACATCTGTGGAAAAGGCCAGTGCATTTGTTCTCCAGAATAAAGACAAATCATGGGAAGGGATTCAAGTTCTCCCAATAAGAGAGAAGCTGCAGGGCTTCCCAAGGCCATGAGAGGCACCAGCACAACATGAGGCGGCCATGGACAAGGACTTTAAAAGTCCCTTCCAAACTAACATTTGGGTCCGATGCTGCAGCTGCGGATGACACACCAGGGTAGCCAAGGTTTGGCTATAGGTCCTGGTATGCCCAAGGGGATGCCAGGCGCTGAAGGGCTCGGGTTGCACTTATTGGAGGTGGAATCACTGGGTATAGGTTTATTAGTGCCCTACATGAATGTATTGACCTACTTTTCTGGCAATTCCTGGATTTATATTTATGAAAAAAAAAAAACGGGCTATCTCCCCCAGCACCACGACCTTATTGGAATCACAGAAACGTGGTGGGATAGCTCTAAAGACTGGAGCGCTGCCATGGAGGGCTATGTGCTCTTTAGGAAGGACAGGCAGGGAAGGCGAGGTGGCGGAGTTGCTCT
>JAUBOD010000623.1:1817575-1836400 GCA_032353885.1 Nothura maculosa | reverse complement strand
AGGGGGGTTGGACTAGATGACCTCTAAGGTCCCTTCCAACCTTACACATTCTATGATTCTATGATTCTATGATCTTTTCAGGATGCATATTGCAGACAAGAAATAGTCTTAGGGACCTCCCATCCTAGGGAAGTCTTTTCCCAACTACTGCAGTTTTTGTATGGTTTAGCTGCATATACAAAATTAAATGTGACAAGGCAGCTCCAGAGCTCAGCTCTATACCTCTTCTTAACTGCATCATATCTCCCATCATGGAGATTTAAGGAAAGAAGTTATGTCTTCCCAGGTCTGCTAGGTTATATTTATTTTAGGAAGTCCTCAGTGCGATGCAGGTTTCTGCAGGGAATGTTTTCAGCAGATGGGCCGCTCTGCATGGGATTGCAGCCCAAAACAATCCTGCTACACACAGCATGCAGCGGCGGCAGCCATGAAGCAAATTCCCATGCAGTTTGCCCTGTTCTTTCCAATTTGCTATGGGAAATCATCCTGCTCTGGCTTGCAAAAGCCAGATCACCCAGTACAAAGCAAACCAAGGCGGGAGCCCTAACCTAACCGATGTGCACCCTGCATGCTGCAAGCACGGGCTCCCATGCCAGCTTCCCGTCAGGATTTCGCCTCCCTGCCAGCGGCATCACTGATTGCCTGGAGGTGGCGACATGAGAAAGAGCAAGAAATAAATGCACCAAATCTGGGAGCAGTTTCCATCCTGACCGTCTGCACAGAGCAGCTTTCTGAGCTGTGCCTAGCCCAGATCCACAAGTGACTAGTAAACCTCCAAATGCCAACAGCTTATACATCCCATGGAGACAAAACCACCGGAATCACCCTAGACAGTTAAGAGGGTTGAGCGTAAAAAAATACCTTTTCTCTCTCTTTTTGATGTGTGCCACGTCACTGTCTCTGTTTTGCAAGAAGCTAAGCGCATCTTCTATGGACGTGGCGGCTCACACACACAGAGGGGCAAAGATGCAGGCACAGGGTGTCCAAGATGCAGGCACGCTGCCTTCCCAACCTGCTGCGAGTGTGTCAGAAAACAGGGATTTCCTCGCAGAGACAAGTGGAAGCGAAGCCGAGCACTGTGCACCGCTCTAAGCCCAGACCCGACACCAGGAGAAGGAACCGTCGGCAACGTTTCCCGCAGCATTTCCAGCCTTGCTGTCTGTCCTGTTGGGAGTGAGGCCAATCTCTGGGAAAGAATATAGGGAGCTGCCTCTCCTTCTGCAAAAGACATATATAAATAAACTTTATACATTATTCAGTTTGGAAGGACTATTCCAGCCTAAAAAAATCCCACTTAATACCACGTCCTACAACAGCAGGAACGGAGGCTAGGCCTTCATCACTGTCCTGAAAATTCAGAAAAATGGAAATAAAACTAGAGGAGGAAAACGAGTGCGTCAGTACACCAGTCCTGCTGGCAGCACCTCCTCAGCTCACAGAGGATCCTGCTACATATCTAATCTCAGCAGTTTACACTAATGAAGTCAACTAACATCTCAGAAATGCGCACAGGTGTTTATGTCATCAGATTGTCACAGTGCCATTTAAACCCCTGTGCCTCCAGGGCAGATGTAGGCATTCCTGCTACATTTTTAGAACTAGCATAGCTGAATATTTGAAAATAGCTGGCGACCTTTACCTTTGTGCAGCATCATGTACAACACCACGTGGGTCAGCATGGCTTGTTTGAATGTTTACAAGAAACCCCATGGCTTTGCTTGGGGACTGCAAGGTTGCCCTAAAGCTCACAGAAACACAGCATCCCTCCATGTCTGCAGGATTCAGATGTGTTCCCTCTAAACTGAGTCCTGATCAGCTTTCTTCTGACTTTATTTTGGTGTTGTAATTGAATATTTTGAGTCCCTGTAATTAGCATAGGGACAGCCGCTGAGATGAAGGGGGGCTTTGGTTGGCCACCATCACGTAGCATCAAATGTCCCTAGATGCAGAGGGTTCCATTTACAAGAGACATCTGGTGATAACTGCTTCTCCAACCATCTTTATAGGCCATGCAATTGCCAAAACATTTGTGTGAATCCTCATTTCTGGTGGCATAAAAAGCATATGAGCTTTTCACAAAAGCATCCAGTGGGTGCTAGATTTAACATAAAATGAAAAGCACCCAAAGAACAGATGGAGCAGGGCTTTTAAAACCCCAAAATAAACACTTATTTAAAAATAGATGAAAGAAACATTTAATTCAGTTCAAAGATTGAAATGAACCATTAACAAACCCAGACTCGTCTAAATACCTGCTTGTCATGTATATTTAATTGTGCCCAATTATGCTTCCATTTGGACTGTGCTCTATGCTTGCACGGTGATCACGGCATGTCCTGGAGCACTTGACTGGGCAGAAAGGCTTTATGGGATGAGTAGATAGGGGAGAAGAGCAAAAACAGGGGCCCCAAACAGCAAAACACAGTCCCTAAATGGGAACTAGTGCATTTTGCACAGGGAGAGTATAAAAGCAAGAGAATATAAGGGGGCAGCAACTTTATGTGTGTATATAAATATATATATATATAGGACTTCAGAAAAAAAAATCAGACTGATTTTGTAGAAGTCATCACAATGTGACTCTCAAATTCTTCTATTTTTCTTTAAATCAGGATCCAACTTTGGAAAATATCTTCTAAAGCACCAAACCCATCTAGACATTTTTGAATCGTAAATCCTAGGGCAATCTTCCTGCAATAAAACGTAAGATCCTTAGGGAGTTTTGTGCATCAGAACCAGATCCCTCCCACTATCATCTTCACTTACCTTTCTAAGAGATGTGGTGAGAGCTACTATATGCAGGTTTAGCCAGCCTAGCCTGGCTAATTAGGAGCATGAAAACATTCCCTGCTAACAAGCTTTGTTACAAGAACAAGCCATTACCTATAGATTCAGTTTATTCAGGACTCAAGAAAGTCCATGTTTGATGTGTCCTTTGGACAGATGGTTTATCCATGTTGGGGAAAAGCTTCATTTTTCAGCCCAAGCTGCCTCTCTATCAGCAAGAAGGAGTGGCATCAAGCTCCTAATTAACAAGAGGAGTGGCATCAAGCTCCTAATTAGCAGAGTGGTGTTAGGCTCTTTATTAAGGCTGGCTCTCAGGGGATGACTCTAAAACACGAGTGCCAAGTAGTAGTTCTATCCTGCTTCCTTACACAAGCTTGAGACATAAAAAAAGAATGTAAATCATAAAATTGCTCTTTTGCCTAATACCAGGAAAATTTGTTTTCAAGAAAATAAAAATACCATGTTTGGAGCCCTGACTCTTCCCCCTTCTAATGTGACTTCCAAAAAGAAAAACAAAAAAAAAACAGAATAAAAGGTTATTTAGGAGTCCAGAATCTATTTTCTTTCAGGAGGCAAACCACATGTACTCAAAGAACTAACTAACAATTTCTTCATGTTTCTGAGTTATGGATTAGAAAAACAGTACCAGCCCCATTGATCTATGTGAACTTAAAATAAAATGTGGACCATCTATTATATTTTCTCTCAATTATTGCCTTTTTTTGCTGAGAAATGCATTTTATGTGCCTCCTCGGCTTTTTAAAAGGGAATGGGACAAAAAAATACTCATGAGACAGTTTTACCTTTTTATTGAATCTCAGCACTATAGAGACAGTTACGCTGTAGTAAATTCTGGATTGCACTTGCAGATGGGACGGGTCAATGGCTTTTCTTATGTGAAAAATCGTTTCATTTTTTTTTTTTACCCAAGAGAGGTTTAGGAGAAAGGGATTAAAATGTAATTTCAGATCCCCCTTCCCTGAAAGATCCCTCAGCAATACACTGGAAAATCTTGCTTTAAGGCAGCCCAACAGCTTTAGTCCAGCCAGGTCAGTTCTGCAGGCCTCCAAAGCCCTTTAAGATTACATTTTAGCCAACTGTGAAATGAAAGCACCGTCCCAAAATACAAGTCAAAAACATCAGTCAGATTTGTTATTCTTTCTGATAATTTTCACCTCTTTTTGTCCAAAACCATTGGACAGATTCCATCAAAACTCACTAATCTTTCCCACCAACATGAAACTAATTTCTCTTATTTTGGGGAAGGGAGAGCTTTGGTTCTCCATGGTGTTATTTCAGTCTAACAAATTCCGGATACTGATTCTGGAAAGGAAAAGGAGGACGGATTGCTTCTTATTCTTTCCTATGGATCACTGCAGATAAATATGATTCTGTGATTATTCATTCCTTAAGGGGAATTGTCTCCTCCTCCGTAAGCTAATTAAAGTGCAGAATTATACCTGAAGCCAAGAAAGCACTGGAAACGATCAGAAAGAGCAGCAATGCCTCCTGAGCTGCTCGTACTTTTCCACAGCATGTTTTTAAGCCCAGGCCATGGAGCATCAGCAGTTCCTGTTGCCCTTAATGGCCTTTGCTGGGCAAACAGCACTTGCTCTCCTACACTTTCTTCCTTCCAAACGTTTCACACCTTTGCTGTTTCGAGAGGCAAGGGCTCTTAGCACCTCGGCAGCACCATCCATGGCACGCAGGACCTGCCCTTGGGCTGCTGGGAAAAATTGCACTGGATAGCAAAAACTGAACATTTTTCTCCCTCTCCACATCCTGTCCCCCCATCTGGTATCACCTCCATGTTTTTCATGTCATGAGTTATTTGAGTTTCATTTTCTTACACATTTTCACTTCTCCCAATATTCAAAGAGATCAAAAGCCCCAAAATACTGCGTGAAGGCAATTTTAGAGTGATTTGCCCATGTCAGACAGCTGTGCTCATTGCTGAAAGACAAAACAAAAAACCACATAGGCTTTTGTCCATTAGTGCCATGCTGGTACGGCACTAGCTTCGTTAAATCAGTGCTCCTCACACATGGGTAGCTGTTCAATTCAAAAGGCACAAGGTCTTGTCTGCACCAGCCTGCAGGGCTCAACTAAGTTAAAAAAACCCTAATGGTCTCAGAACATCATATGGTCCTCACTGTATATTATAAATGCACAGGTCCTGTCACCTCCATCTCATTCACACATCTACTAAATAAGGTGAAAAAGGACTAATGGAGGAGAAGAGAAATAGATCAAATATGGGCAAATCTGTGGACTCCTTTGAAGGCAATGAAATTATGTGTGGGATTAAAGTAAAGCAAGTGCTTTGATGGAGCAGGCCGGAGCGCTGAGCTTTGTGCAGCTGCAAATACGAACAACCTAAGTTGTCTCTCAAGAATAAGAAAAATCAGGTGCTCACTTTTTCATAGCACATCCAGGCAATTGAGCTTTCTCTCTCAGTGATATAATTCTCCATGAAAGCAGGGTCTGACTCACAGTGCCCTATTTCTCAGCATTTTCCAACCCCATATATCTCGCTAGGCACAAAACTCCAAGTAATACCTGGCGTTCAGGGAAGACTCTGGTCATGTATCTTTGCAGGAGAAGGAGGAATGGGTCACTTCTGGCAGTGAGGACAAAGAGAGACAAACAACACTCACTTCAAATGACTTCTCTGGGCCAGCATAAATACTTCCGCAGGAGACGCAGCGAGTCTGGAGTTGCTGTGAGAGTGAAAATAAAACTTTTAACTATAGCCGATCAAAGTTTTTGATGCAAAAAATACTTTCTTTCAGGGAATAAAATCTGATCTTAGAATTCCTGCAAGGAGAACTATTTGTCCTACTGTAAACCTGCACTGCATTACAGGTTAGATGAAAGGCTTACAAAACTTGAGCAAGAAAATGAGGATCTCTTTAATTAAGGTTATCAAGTTACCTTGTGTTTCCTTCGCTGCAGATAGGAAGCGGTGCTCACGGATCAGTTGCTATATGGGATCCTTAGGGCAATTTGCTCATGCATCCACAGCCTGACTTTTCCCTGCCTAAGCTGTCCCAGCACTTTTCAAGGTGTCCTTGCTCTCCATCACCGACTGCCTCACAGATTTGGCCAGTGAGTAGTAGCTGGTGTCGATGATAGCATTTCTCTTGGCCATGTGTCCCTGCTAGGATTGACGCTGGGTTAACCAGCGCAAAACCCTGCCCAGCTTTTAGGGACTAAGGAGAAGGTGACATTGGGGACAGTTTACAAAGGATGCTGAGAAAGGACTTGTTCTGAGAGAGGGGCTTTGTGGATGGAATTACTGAGGGCTCCCATGGGATGCCCAGGAGGAGGATGCTCAGAGGCATTTCTCTCCTTCCAGCAGGTGTAAAGGCATTGCCATTCTCCCAGCCCCTTAGATGCCAAGCAAGAAGAGATCCGGATGCTCCTGGACTCAGATCACAGAGCAATAGGTTGGCAGACCACAAAATTGACAGCTGCCCAGGAAAGCAGAGCAGGGCTTTTTCACTTCTACATTTTCATTTTTACTAAGATATAATCTTATTTCTTGGAAAAGATCTTTTACTACATGAATCATTCCTGTGGGTAGAAAAAAATCCTTGAAAAGAATTCAGAAAGCCTCCCCAAAATGCATGCGTTTTTCTAGATTTTATTTTTAGGAGGATGAAAAACTCTAAAACTTACTTGGAATTCAGTTTTTCCTCTGCAGTTACTCAGCCCTGGTAGAGTTGTAGGCATTTGAGTTGGGGACACAGATATTTTCAAATTTATTCTACAGATATTTTCCAATTTATTCTCAGTATGACAATGATGATGTAGCCCATTGAGATGGAGTGGAGTGATTTAGTGTTTTGGAGGTATTTGTCATGTTTGATGAATGCATTTGCTGATACAGGGCAATGAAAATGCAAGATTTCAAGCTGGCGAGAGATAAAGGATGCTGGCTGATATGCAGGGTTATGGCAGTGTCTATATAGGGGTAGAAAAATATTATTTGTTTCTCATTTACGGTTTTAGAGGAAGATGAGAAGAAAGATATTCTTTAGGCAGCTCTTAAGGAAGAGCTGGGCTGTGCAGACATGTCTACGGTTTTGACAAAGCCTAGTTGGAGAGTCAACCAATATTTACTTTCTTTTGCTTCTTGTTTCCCATTTGTCATTGCTTATCTGTAACTTAGACCGTGAGCTTTGGGGAATTAATTCATTTTGTGGCGTGTTTGTATAGCACCGAGCAGAGCCTGCTCCCAAGTCATGCACTTAAATGTATATAAATAATCTGTACTCCTGGTGCTTCCTGGGCACCCCGATGAGCCAGCCTCGGCTGCGGATGCAATCTGTGAAACCTTGGGACTGTCTCAGATTGACTCTCGCATTCAGATTAATTAAAAAAAAAGTCACTGAAATACTTTGTTTTCTCATTTGCCTGATTTAGAGCACACTGGAAGTTTGATATGACGCCAACTGGAGTCAATGGGAAAACTGCCTTTAGATTGGGTCCAAATTACAGCCTTTTTCCTCAGACAAAATGAGTGAAAATGGAGTCCTCTGAGTAAATGAGACAAGCTTTGTTGATGAAGCAGCCAAGAAAAACCTTGTAACGTTAGCTGCTTAATTTCAGTACTGCAGTAACCAATCTTTGCTGAAAATTCATAGCAATTTCACTTCTCTGCATCAAGCTGCCACGGTGCTTTCATGAACATCCAGATAGCATCCAAAAATGTTACCTCTCACTTTAGGGTAGTCCACATATTTAAGAGGGATCTTAGGAAAACAAGGTATTCAGAAGTGTGTTTAATATCACGTCATCATAAACAAGTTATCTCACCCTACACGCAGGCACTGGAGGCTACAGGGTAACACCTGTGGCCAGAGGTGACAAGCACCCCATGGAAAATAGCAGTATTTTCCATACTGGCACCAGTTTCCTATGGAACCACATTCAGTAGTGATGATATAACCATAATAGGAGAGGTGAATTACTTCTGTGTTTTGAGTGCATTTTGCAGGGTCCAAAGCAGCTTTTCCCCACTCCCTGCCAGCCCTCGGTTCTGGCAGCGTCCCTAACACTAGCAGATGCGCTACCAGAAGAAACCCAGGCACTGAGATGTGCATATGCAAGAGATGCCAGCTTGTATTTTCCAAAAATTGGATTGTAAAGATATCTACATTTTGGTCAAATGAAAAGTCAGATAATGGCAGTGCTCAGCCCATTTCCCTCCTCGCTTCCCCAGCGCGTTATCTATCACTGCCCAGCCTAAGCCCTTGTCTGGCAGAGTCAGATGGTTTTAACGCTAGCAGAAGCCAACTTCAGCGGCCTCTGGACCAATGGACCATATTTCAGCCTGACAAATTTGTAAATCCTTTCAGGATCAGGTCAATTGAAGAGTACGAATATGGGCTATCATTGCCCAAAATCAGCATGGCTGGTTGTAGCATGAAGGGCTTTTACAACCAGTCACTGGGGCAAAATATTTAACATGGCTCCAGCCTCCTCTTCAGGCCTCACTCAGAATATTTCAATGCAGAGTTTGATGAAGTTGCTGTTAGAACGGGAGGTATTTTTCTTGCTTAATTGGGAATTTTATATGCAGCCAAACATTAATTCAGAGCTTGTCTAGAAGTATTAAATATCTACCAAGATCATTTGTTTCCCAGTTGATGCCCACATGACAAGCTTCAAATTCCATCTACGAGATCCACGGAGGACTAATGCCCACCAAAACCCCCTCTCCATCAGGTATAAGATTCTTCAGATATAAGATTCTTGAAACATCAACTGTTGAAGTCATTTTTAAAGTTTAAAAAAGGCTGACCTACCAAAACGAGTGCCTTCTTGAAGTAGAAGGTGCTAAAAAGTATTCGGACTTTCCCTTTCTCTGTTACTATTACTTTGACTTTTTATTTGTCAAATACTGTATATATTTTGATTCATAAAATACTGAGCCTTAAAATAAGACAATTACAGTCAGTCTCCAAGTCATTCAAAGTATCTCAGTTTCTTTTGAGGAGCAGTGACCATTTTCAGCTCACAGAGACAGGTTTCCAATGGGAGAAAGAAAGAAGGAAAAACTATACCTAGTTCATCTGTAAGTAAAAAGTCAGCTGGAATAATACTAGTCTGTCCTTTTGGAAGATTTTTCTCTATAGCTATCTGGCTATATTCCATATTCCAGAAATATGGAATATATTCCATATATTCCATATTCCAGTAATATTCCATATTATAAGTAATATGGAATCACCTTAGGTTATTCAAATCTCCTAAGCAAAACCTATTCCATTCACACTTTGTAAAACAAAACTTATGCTCTGCTTCTCTCTGTTCTGAGAGGAATGGGTATATATTGCTATTAAAGCTTCAACTCAGACTGAAGCTGAGCTTTCACTCCACAAAAACAGTTTCAGACAGCCTAGAGCATCAATGCACATAGTAATGCTAATGATGAATGAATTGATTTTTCTCACTGCTCTATGTTGGGTAAAAATTATTTGATTATGTATTTAGCTACTAATGGAAACTCATTAGCAGAATTTCATTTCATGCCTGTTTGCACCTGCAATCCATTTCTTCCTGTCCAAAGGATTGTTTCATTTAAGTTGCATGATACAAGTTCTTCCTTGCATATAGATTGGTATCAGCCGAAATTCAGCATATGTGATCTGAAATAGCTCAGGAACAGCATTTTTACAAAAGCATCAGTAAAGCAACAGCTCTCTGGTAATTTGTTGCCAATTATTACTGTGCATATTGATGTCAAAACTTACCTCTTATTTTACTGGTTGATTTTGTTTCCTTTTGCTAGTGACAATTCCTTGGCTTCTTTCCTCTCTTTAATGCAGCTTTAACAACAGTGCCATCAGCTTTTTAGCTGCTCCTGATTTTTAAACTATCACCTACCTCCCGCTGCCCCGATAGCCTATTTCAGCTGTGCTTTACATCGATTTGCACTACATGTTTTGTGGCTGCTGTTGTGCACTCACCGTAGGGATGCAAGGAGCCACTTTTGGCTACTCACAGCCCTTAAAGACACTACAGAAGTGATTGAGCAAAGTGGGGACAACTGTGTTCCTGCCCTTTCTCCTCCATATTCTTTTTCACTGCTTTGATGTAAATTGTCACAACCTAGAAATCACAGCACGAGTTATGTTAGAGAGATCAGGTTTTGCCACAAAAGAAATTTGGTGTTTGTACCACTAGACTCTTCCAGGAGATGCAGCACGTGGACACCAAGAAGAGCAGCTCTACTGAACAATGGGTCTTCCATCTCCCTTGCAGCATCACCACTGATTTCAGAGCTACCATTGTCATCTCTCCTGCTCTTTCACCTCCCTGTACTTTAAATATAAGCTAACTCACAAGTAAGAAAGCAGACAGCAGCCCCTGTGGACCCTTGCACCGTCCGTCAAGTGGACTGACACTTGTGGAAAAAATATCTCATCAAGAAACTTAATTTGCTGAGGGTTTGACTCTATTCCCCACCGAAAGAACTGAAAACAGATGCAGATCCAGGGTGTGCTTGTTAAGTGTTCACAATCAATAAAAATCTATTTTGCAATTAAATAAAATATACTGATTGTATGTGTGCAGCCTGCAAGCCAGAATAGTTTGGAGTAAAACTGTATCCCAGAATACAAAGCTGTGTTGCTTTTAGTCTGTGTTTTAAATGAGTCTTAACAGCATGCAGCTCCAGTCCTTGGAAACTCTGCAGATTAAATTTCCTTGCAGTAATGACCACTAGGAATTAGTGAAATGTTAATCTTCCCACCTGCTGAGTATGATTATACATGAGTCTAATCAAGTTGATTACGAAAGAAACTAATTTCTGGTTTTATGGATTTTTTTTATTGTTTTCTGCTTTAGTTCTTTTTGGGGAACTGTAAAATTCCTTACTCTGTATTTTAAAGCAGAAATAATAATTAAATTAAAATGTATAAAGGGAAGCAATGGAGGCTGATAGTAATTGCTTTACTACGGACACAGTAATTGATGCTCTGAGGATTTATTTCAAAGTATAGAAGCCAAATTAGAAAGCTAGCTTTATCTGGATTTGCGTTGCTTTGATGAAGTCATTGAATCTTTGTGTCTTGATTTTTAGCTAAACAGTTTTTAATGAGAACGCTAATAACTACAGTAACTCTAAATCATTTTGGGGACACAAGAGGACAAAATGCAAGTTTTGCTTTTCATTTTAAAATACAACCACAAATGTGTCATCTTCCTGTGAGGGAATCCTGAAACAATCTGAAGTGGGAAAAGAGGACATTTTATTAGGTAAATCTGAAGACAGCAATCTAAGGCATTGAAGGCAGATCATAAAAACAAGCTAAAACACTAAGCTAATAATAATTTTGAGTTTTTTGAGCACACATGTATTGAACATGTACTGAACCTCTACAAAAAGCAAAACAATAAAACAGAATAGAAATTAAAGTTAGGGTCCCTATCAGTCTTCTAAGCAGGACAAAGAGTTCTTCTCAAGTCAGAAATCCTTCAAAATCAGAGCTGCATATACTGCGCATGGAAACACATGGGACAATCCCTGGCCCCAAAGCCACAACACCAGGCCACAGCACCCCATGCTTTACCGCTCGTTACCTGTGCATTTATTAGAACCATTTCTCAGGCAAACCTAATCGACCAGGAGGTATGTGGTGCCAATTACAAAACCAATGTTTTTGCCCACTTTGCATGCAAAGAACAGCAGATCCTGGGGGATCTCCATGGTGACAGTGGTGAGGTACCGGAATGCTAATTTCCAGCCTTTCATCTGATCTTTTTTTTTACAGGTACTTTTCATCCTAAGCCCCGACTTTGTTCAGTATTTAATTGAGGGGGATGGACAAATATTCCAGTATTCCTTAAAGGATATCTTGTATTTACTTCTGCAACCTAATTTGCCTTAACAGTTTTTGCATGGAGAACTGCTCATAGCGAGAGGGAATTTGCCATCTACGCCCATCCAACCAGCACTGAGTTGGTATAAAAAGGGGCTAAAAACCACCTTGCTAAAGTAGAGCTCCAAAAACTTTTAAAGAGAGTATTTTTACTCTAGACATCAGCTTGTGCCCAGAGTAAATCTCCGTTCTCTGTCTCACCACAGGCTCTTTCTGCTTTCTCCTCTGTATGCCGAGGCTCCACTGGAGAGCCCATAGATGAGCTTTAATCTTCTTTATTTCTGTTTATTGCTCCCACAGTAGCATAGAAAATGGGCTAGAAAATTAATGTGCACCAAGTTTAGGGTTATCATAATTTGTAACACCCGTGTTCAATTCACGTCACAGTGGGGAGAAGAATTCTGCTGAGATCTCAGGGTAATCTATCACCTGGAGGCAAAACAGACTTGCACTGATTTTGGAAAGGTGCATCCTGTTCACCCCGGGAATGAGCCTCAGTGCTGCCCGTGATGCACCGGGCCGGCTGCCTTCCCTTCATCCTCGTGCTCTGTAACTGGACGTTTAATGGGAAAGATGAACCTTTTCCAGTGCAGCACGTTAACACTTTAAATTATTTAAACCCTCTTGCTCCTCTCGTGGCAGGTTTTATGGGAATATCCTCCCAAACTGAATTATACACCTATAGAAGATTCTCCCTTTGGAGAGAATCTTCTATACACCTATAGAAGATTCTCCCTTTGGAATCAATCTTGGAGTTGGCAGATTGGACCAATATCCTGATTCAAGTATTTTCCACAATCATTATCTAAGATGACCATCCTTCCCATCGCAAAAGCAGCAGCAGCAGCAGTTGCCCATGGTCTTAACCCCACACCATAGCCAATCTTCATAGTTGCCCCATCTTTGCCCATGATTCCCAGGGCCACCTTACTCCTCCCCGAGCTGGTAAAAGCCAACACTGTGCAACCATCCAATTAACTTCCTCATTTTCACTTTTAATCTACTCCCACTTATTGGAGAAATAAATACACAGGATCGTTAATGCTGATGCTCATAAAAACACACAGGCACCTCCTCCAGGTCTCCTTAAAAAGACACATTATTTAGTGCACTGAAAGGGCTCTGCTCATCTCATTTCATACTCTTGTGCTAAGTTTAGCTTCCATAGGTAACAATTTCTGTTTAAACTTTAATAAAGCAGTATGTTTAGAGTCTCAGGGGCATGTTCTCCGCTCATTTGAAACAAATGAGGATTATATAAGGAGGAACAGGAGCTCCAAATAGGATTCATAAAATTAATCGGTTTTAAGCTGCTGCCAATCGGCACTGAACATTTGCCATGTATAACCACGAGTGACTGGAGCGTGTCCAGTCCCCTGGGACACTTTGGAAAGCTGCTTCCCAGGCTAACACTGTCTCAGAACTACAGAATCCAGTGTCCCAGGACTAATTTTTCACTTCCCATTGCCTTGCAGGGCAGAAGGACCTGTGATAGCAGCGAAGTCTGACGGAGAGGGTCACATTCTGTACAGTCCTGGCTAGCCCCATGGATCAAACCAGCAGCAAGCCCAAACACTCCAAGACTTCTCTCCCAGGAGGTTCAATATTTCCATTTACAGGGTGCAACATTTCTAAGGTCTCCCCCATGAATATCCCGGGTGCTGCCAAGGCTGCAGTGCTGTGTGCGTTCGCAGCACTCCAGAGTCCCTCCACATCACTTTTAATGAATCAAAAAATCACATAACATGCCTGAACATTCAAACAAAGGGAAAAATCACCTGACTCACTGACTTCACTTGTCAGCCCAGTTTCCCACATTTCTCTTCATGAACCTGCAGCTGAACAAGCTGTGCTCCTTCTGCCTAAAGAGCCTGGGTCATTGGGCTATATACAACCACATTCCAGACTAAGTTTATCGAGTACCAGACAGCCTGGCCCCACTTAACACCCACCACTCTGTGCAGCTGCTGCTAATGTAAAACCTCTCACTGAATCTCCCTAACCACATTTCAAGCCACACGCATATATACACACAAATATATATATTCACATATATATGTATATGTACAGACATACCTACATAGGTCTATATAAATAAAGTCCTCCAAAATAGCTTCCATTTGTTACACCATTCCAGAGCTCCTTCCAGCTAAAAATAGCGAGCCGAGCTTGCTCAGTCCTGCTGACACTCGTGTCCCACCAGTTCCTCTCGGTGCATGAGCATCATGAAGACCAACCTGCAATCGGCTCCCAATGACTTCTAAAGAACCCAAAATTGTAGACACTCAGAACCATGACACAGAAGTGAGAAATAAGGAAAAGGCCCCATAGAAATGCCCAGAGACCTGGCGAGCTGCTTCTGGCCTTTGCAGAGCAGCGGACACTTCCCTGTCCCACTGTTCCAAGCGCCACATCCTTGGTGTGCTCCAGCCCACTTCCCTTGCTGCACACCAGCAAGTAGGGAACTTGCACTTGGAAGAGCCCTAGCCAGCCAAGCAGGCAGAAATTAAAACAAATGCAAGGAAAACTCCTCTTGTGCCTAATCAATAACAGTGATATTGCTGGGAGTATATAAATAATGGAAAAAAAGGCAAAATCTCTTCATTCTTTTCTTTCTCAGATGACTCTATTAACTAAACCGTGCTGTATTTCATTAATACAATTGAAAGTACCCCTAGTTTCCCAGCTATTTTACACACTAGCATTGGAATTTTAGATAAGGGCACAATTCCCTGGGACACAACACCATTTGTGATAATGTCCTTGGGGTAATGAAAGCAGTGAAATAATTACTAATGAGGTGGGAATGAAGCAGTAAGACCACTGTCCTGCACCCCCCACATGGCTGCTCTTTACAGATCACAAAGGAAGGATGAAGATGCTCTTGTTTTAGCTGAAATAACTTGCAAACACATGGAGCCACAAAGACTCAGGTCTAAAATGGCATTTCAGCACAGGACAGCCAACATGGTTATTAAACCTCTTCAGATGAGTCATGGCTGCTTGGATGCGACCTTGATCAAGAATCAACCACGCATTGTAGGTGCTCCAAGGAGCCTCCAGGCAAAAAAAAGAAGTGACAAGATCTACCCAGCAAGCAAGTGAAGGCACAGGAAGTGACAAGGCAGATGGAAACACCAACCACCTTAACCACAATGCTGAATCATCATTCACCACATTAACCTGTATTTTGGATTCCATCATGGCACAAAACATGTGGCGGTAAGGGATTCCTGAGATGGATTCTCCATCCATTGAGTGGGAGCACCTTACCAACACCAAGGACAGACAATCAGACCATGTAGCCTACCTGAAACTATCCTTGGGTTGAGTAATTGGCTGCGACTCCGGTGCTCCATGAGAGTCCCCTCCATAGGAGCCGTGTGTCTGAGTCAAACATTGCACACCAGCAGATGTGGGAAATCACTCGACCTGACCAGCCCCAGAAATAAGGGAATAAACCCACTTTTTTCAACAAAAGACATAAAATGCTAGGCTTCTGAGGATCTAAATTTGAAGAGTTCAGTTAATTTTATTGGATGCTATGAATGAGGGCATGATTCAAAACCACAAGTCGTTTTTCTCCCCGGAAGAGTGGATAAGCAAGTCTATTAATCTGACAATACATTTAAACTGAGTTATTGTGACAAGGGACTTCCATTATCCATTTCATCTAGTTGCAAACTGTCAGAATAAATCTCAGGGGGTTAGGAAAAAAAAGCTGCCTGCCTTTGTTTGCTGTTTTTATATGCCACAACAGCTTAGATTTGGTTCACTATAACTCATGATACTGCCCAACCATACAAGGTGGAAGCTCACAGCAAGCTGAGGACAGAAAATCTTAACTTTATAGTCTTCAGGGTTTTCTTCCAGTGGAGCAAGAATGGTAAAATTTGACTTGATAGTGTTTGCTTGGAAATGCTTTCAATAACTTTTCTTTCTTTTACATTTCTCTGTTTTTCACTGTAACTTTTTCTCCCTTTGGAATCAATTAACAAATATCTCCAGGAAAGAAAAACTGTTTTTCGAAATCTCTGCTTTTTATCAGGCTTGTAAAGCAAGCTGAATTAAATAGTTAAAACTGCTATAATTCAAAAAAAAATCAAAATAAACCAGAAAACAGTAAGCAAGGGTAATAGCAAGCTACAGCTGAGGCATTGAACTGGAATTCTGAAGACAGGAATTCAATTTGATGGTTCTGTGAACCATGCACACGTGCCTACCACTTGTGGTTATTCTGATAAAAAGGGCCTGAACTCTCAGCAACATTGCATGGAAACAAGAACCCAGCAGGCCCATTATGTGGAGCACATCAGAACTTGGATCCGGAAGGTGGTGATGAAATTAAACCAGAGAGAGAAACAAACCGTCCCCCAAAAATCTCAAGATCTTTTCCATATTAATTTGTTAAAGAGCCTCCACTAAAAAATAAACATTGTTAATTCAACTGATTTTAATGGTGTTATCTCTGTACTGCTCCTGTGAACCCAAACCAGTGAAAACTCTTACTCAGAATCCTCTACCAGCAAAGTCACAAAATGTAAGTGTTGCAAGGTCAGAGCTCTGTGCTGGCTTCTGATCCAAGCTGGGAGGCGAGAAGAGAGACAACATGCTCATTCCTTTCCTGTCGCTGTGGAGTATTCATTAGTTGTAATTATTTTTTAGGTTCTAGGGGGAACCATTAAAAAAATTAATCACAAGTGGAAAGAACAGCATCCGCATGTGGCAATAAAAAGACAATAAAGCATTTTAGGCTATAGGCTTGTTATGATTTATATTCCAAACAGGACTAGAGGTACCATATGGTGATTGCCATAAAGCAGCATTTATTATAAAAGCATGGAGATTTATCTCCAAACTTGGTTATATGGAATAAGCTGCATTTGTTTTAATTTCTACTTGGACTCTTGTTGTTATCCCAACACTTTTTCACCAAGCCAGAGTGTGATAGTCCTTCAGGGACAGTGCCTGTGGCCATAGCCCTTAAGCAGACCATTTTTTCCTGCTGATTTAGAAATACTCCTGATTACAATAAATAAAGTATTATTATTGATTCTAAGTAGGAAAAAGTATCATGAAAAACTATCACTTTATTTTCTTCTTGCTCATAAATCCATATGGCAGAGATGAACATCAGAAAAAAGCAAAGATTAATGGCAACAAAATGTCTCCAAGAAGGCAGCATAATATTATGAACTATTTCTATTAAAAATCCAGCAATCATAAAATGTTAACAAGTGTTTTATGGCTTTAATGATACATCTTGAGGAATGTGACATGATCTACTGCATCATGAGGCTGCCCAGAGGCACAGAGAAGACTCAGGAGTAAAACACGACGCCTCGGGAGAGGGGTCCAGGTGCTGGAGCTAGTGACAGAGACCCGACCACACCGGGCTCAAAGGGATATTGCCAGTGAGGAGACTGTTACGACCTTTCACTGCCCAGGCAGCAAGATGTAGAGGATATTGCCTCAAAACCATGTGGACTTACCGATACTCCACGGAGCTGTCAAAGTAGACTGCAAACCAAGTGCTAATAAAACCATCACATTGTCCGAAGAACAATAAAAGTCCACACAATCAGAAATGCCCGGGACACTCCCCCTTCTTGGGAACAGGTTTTAATTTCCATTCAGCTCACTGTGCTGAAATGAATGTCCTGAAATGTAGGTGCTTATTGGCACTTAATTCAGTGCGTTCCCCACAGCGTTGGCAAAGCGCTAAGGATCTGCTGCTCGCTGACAATGCACATATAACATTTAAACTCACGGGGCTGCTACAAATCAACGTCTGCAGGGGAATTGTGATGGCTCTGACGGAGAGCGGGAAGTGACAGGACTCAAGTGTTTGGACTGCCTTTTAAGAGGGGGTACCTGCAACGAGCACTCGTGTGATTCCTCCGCCTGCATCAAGTGACAGCTGTGCTGCTGCCTTGCCGGGGGACAGAGCGTCACTGCAGCAGCTTCACTTGCTCACTGCCATGGCTGGGACCAGCACGTTGAAAAGAATCGCTTCTGATGTCATTTTTCTTCCTCTGGCAGACTTGCAGCCATCTTTAAAATAATACAATTTTTTGAATGGGCATATTTATTTCAATTAAGTAGCACAAAGCATCAGCTCTAAATAAGGCTGTAGGAAAGGGAAGGAGTTACTCAAAGTTACCTGCACTAGAACCACTTTGCTCTATAGCTCTACATCGTGCTCAGACACTACATGAAACTAGGCACAACAGGGAGAAAGAATCAATCAGTGCTGGTCATGGAATTGAGACAATAATGACTCATTTGACTGGATGACTCCGGAAAATTAATAATGACAGTAGTAATTACTAACCTGGGAAAGCTGCAGTGCTTGTTATTCTCTTTTTACTCTATCGAATGTTAAGTAATATGAGGATGTTCATTAGAGGCTTGTCTGCAGACTCTGGATCACACGTGCCAAGACCTCCCCATGTGGCTACGTCACCCATTACCTTCATCATCTGGCCAAGACAAAGTCCTCCCAAAAGCATTGCCTCCAGCCTCCCCAAAGGCAAGTCCTGAACCTCAGGAGGCAGGAACGTTGCCAAGGGCTGGGCTGTCACATCTGGGATGGAAAATCCTCTTTCCAGCCATGCTGGGAGTGCTCAGGTTCTCAAAAGCTGAGAGCAGTAAATCCAAGGATGCCTAACACATGTGCGCTCCAACATCTGCTTCACGTCCCCACCGTGTACGTTATGCCACTTATTTGTATTTCAAGCTGCTCAGCATGGCATTTACCTTATGGTGAACACTCAGGGCTGAAACTGAGCCTGTTAAATGCAGGAATAGAGGGTGGGAGGGGGAAAAGAATTTACTAATGTTGAAAGCAGACACATCTCGAGGAGTCCAAGCAGCTGCTACCTGCCCGATGGTGAAGTTTTGGACTCCCTTGAGGTCAGCTTTCCTAACTGCTCCCATTCTTTCTGCCAAATTCCTTGTCCCAGCTGACTGAACATCAAGCTTCATACTTGTGAAGGCTCCCTGTATGCATGTACTCAGTAGTTTTTTTCACTTTAACCTATGGCCTCACACTCGAGCCTGATCACTTTGTCTCCTATCTGAGACAGTGAAATGTTTTTCAAACTCCCAAATGAGAGATATACTTGCAACATTACCATGTCATCAG
>JAUBOD010000623.1:1792762-1808443 GCA_032353885.1 Nothura maculosa | reverse complement strand
CCAAATGTGACTTGGATCCTTGCAGCCCTGATGTTGTGTGAAGAGTTAGCTTGCAATTTTGTCACAAACAAGACTTTCAAGAAACACCTTTTGACTAGCCCCGTTATTTCCTTTGCTCACTATGGAAGCGAATTGCTTTGGTTCACTGTCTCTCCAAAACACAACATTTTCTGCTTAGAAAACAGAGCAAATAGAACAAAGCAGCGAATCTCACAGCACCTGCATGTGCAGGAAGCAACTGGAACTGGGGAGCATCTGCTCACGCAAGTGCTGGATATTACGAATGGGATCAGAGTGGAAGCTGCTCTGCACCGGTGTGTTTCCGTCCATACTCCCACTTGTGTCTGCCACTGAGGCCATGGTGGCATTTCCAGCACATGCATCTGTCCCACCGCATGTCCATCCTGTCGACTGAGCACTCACCTGGCACTGCCTCCAACCTATTCTGATTGAAAAGATTACAAATAATCTGTGGGAAGGAGATGCTGAATTTCCCTTTTATTGAAATGGAAGAAATCTTCAGAAACATTCTGAGCCCATCAGCTTTCCTGGGCACTGCTTCCCAATATAAGCATCAAAGATGTCGAATAACTCCGGTTCGCTGGCACAGATGGATTAAAGGCACCTTCAAGTCCAACCAGCAGCAGGGAAGTGACAAGGACCAGTCCCGGATCAAAAGCATGTGGGCAGCCTCTTCATGGGGCTTCATCTGCTGAGAGGTTTGTTGGCACGGCCAGAGCCCGCGTCTGCTGGCGACACTCGCTCCTGGCGAGCTCGGTCCGACCAGGAGGCACCAGCACCAGGAGGCTGGGGCCATTCCCGCACAGAGCTCACAGCTTCTCCAAATTAAAATTCCAAAGGGAACCCTCCTGACATCCAGATTGCCCAAGCCAAGTCGGCAGGGCTGAGGCATCAGGATGTCTGCAGGCTGGCAGGCCACACCAGCACTGACCGTCTGGCCTGTCTTTGGGACATGCTGGCGACGGCTCCTCTAAGTACTCATTTTTGATAAATAAAGCTTTTCCAGAACAGTTTGCATTTGCTGGCATCCAAGAGCCTATTTATACAGCACAGCACTGAAGGCACCTGACATTTGGCTGCTCTCTGAAACTTTGCTTTCCTGGAGAGAGTGTGGAGGTAAAGAAGGGACGACAGAGCCCTTGAGATGCATTGACAGGGCTTGAACAGGGGCATGGAAAGGGCAGCCAGCAAGGGAAAACCTTGGCAAAGATGGATTATTGCAGGAAAAATAACAAAGAGAAGATACAGAAGAGTTAACGGGGCAATCAAATTAAAAGAGAAAACAGTGTTAATTATTTTAGCAGTCAAAAGCAATGACTCACCTTAGCAGGCAGTCAAGTAGCACTGCCGCAGACACGGCGCCTGTTTGTTTTCTCGTCTGCCTAGATCAGAAGGAGAGCATGGGGGATCCCTTTCCAGGCCATCTGGCATTAGTGTGAGAAACACAAGAAAGGAATACAGGATTGCCTTGGAAACTTCCTTCTGGATGCTAAATTTACACTTTGCCATCATCTGGGTTTGGTTCCACTAGGTTCTGCTGGCTCACAGGAGACCTACCGATTTGCATGCCTCAGTACAACCAGATCACTTAGGACAGCTTATTAAGTTTGAGGCTCCCAGAAAACATTTTTTCATAAGAAGCAATCAAATAGTTTGAAAACTTGACAAATTTGGGTCATATGTGGTCCGCTGGCCACACTTTCAACGCCCACTACTTTGAGCACCTGATTCTTGTGAGACTTAGCACCCCAGCAGCTCAGGGACAAGTGCTCCAGGGCACTCCAGGGCCCAGGACACAACAGAATCGGGGCCTGAAACAGCCCTCTGCCCTCACTGCCTCCATATGAACGAGCAGAGGACATTGCATGCCCAGCCAGCAGTTTCCTAGCAATACGGAAGACACAAGAGCCTTCAAAACAGCTCCTCCCTCCATGCCTTTGCAGTGACGCACACAGTGCAATATGCTTTTGTTCCTGTTTGATTGCTTGTTTGTTTTTGACCTTCTTGCAGCAGAACAAGCACCTACGGCTGGTTCGTGCTGAATTTGTTGGGTGAAACAAAGCAAAGCAGAGGGGGCACCAGAGGGGGCTCCAGCACCCACTTGCATTGCCTGCTCCGGGGCACCAGCACTGTGGGTAACTTGCAAAACAGAAGGTAAGAAGCTTTGAGTGTCTCCTGCGTCAGAAAATGGGGAGCAACTACATGGGAGTCAGCGGAGTTGCAGAGCTACATAAGTGGAGTGAGATAAGAATTACGCTTTCTGACTGTTTTTAGCACTGTGTTATGCAGAGGGGGAGCTGTTTTCCCACGCCACTACTTGATTTACACCATCTCACACTTGAGATGTATCAAAGGACTGTGGAGCTGTCCAAGACCAAAATAACTACTTAAAACACAAACACTCATAACTGAACAGCCAGATTTGACTCTGGATTCAGAAGTACCTGTATGTTTTTCTGAAAATTACCATGATTTCATATCTTATCCTTTTCTTCCTGAATAACCTCATCATCCTCTAAATCTGATTGAAAAATACCTAAAAATAGTGCCACAGTAAGATTCTAAACAATTACGCAATGGACATATGTTCTCACATCAAATCTTGCTGTTTAAGCGTTGTCATGCAGAACCCAAAGCTTGGAGCATCCCCGGCCTGCAGTGGGATCCTGGGTCACCTCCCTTGCTCCCAGGAAGGCACAGAGCACCTGGACACACAGCACAGCCACCACTGCCGCCTTAATTCCTCTGGATGAAGGAGCAAGCACAAGTATTCTGATCTGCTAAAGACATAGCAGAAAACAAGGCACAGGAAATCTCTTGTAGCAGAAACCCTGACGTAAAAAAAATCTCTTTGGGGTGCTTAGGACTAGTCGTTTTATCACAGTTTCTGCTAGGACTGCAAACCTGGCCAGCACATTTTCCAATCACTTCGCAGTTATTTCCACTTTTATCGCAAGTTTATAACAGAAATATCCTGCCAGAAAGGGCAATTTAAAACCTAGCTGCCACTAGCATGAAGTATGGAGCATTTTCCACCAATGTGACTATAAGGACGGGGAGAATGAGAGGGCTTGATTTGTTCTGCAGTTCCCTACAACTGAACCTCCTTGTTGCTGTCAGTCTGAGGTTGCCAGCGGCACCACACGTCTTGCTTCCAAAGCATCCTCATCCCGCACCACCTTACCCAGAAAATAAACCACATACTGTAAATCAGCAGCTGTATTCTGCCAGCTTGGCCTCAGGTGAGCTGGCCTAGGCTCTCCGTTTAAGTGCTCTCCTGGCCCGGGGTCAGCATTGCAACAGCCTGGGTCAGGGCTACTCGTTAAAGTTAATAGCTGACTGCATGTGTCTTGCACCTTAATCGTAACAATGTTATTTTTCAAGGACTTTTTGGGGCTGAACTTCAAGGAATCCTGTCCTGAAGGGTAAATAAACAAATAAACAAACAAGTATCATCCTACAGAAAGTACCAGTAATGCTAAAATACCCCCGTTCAATGCTGCAAGCAAGCAGCTAGCCAGCAGTGAAAAGCAGATTTCATAAATAACACCAAGGACAAATTCATTTCTGGCGTAACACCATTGCTTCCAGCAGAGTTAGGCTCTATGTGTGTGTGAAGTATCGCTACAGTTTCCTCCTTAAACATACAGACAGATGTGCAGATTATGACCAGGGTTCCTAGATTTAGAGTTTATAAATGAATTTCTTGATTTTATGTAAAAAGGGCATAGCAGGATTATGTATAGAAAATATTCTCATTCTAGATTTTAGCTAGGAGCAGCTTCAAGTTTTCATAGAGATAAAATTAACCAGTGGTAACAAATGTGTTCTAATAAAACAACACTTTGCTATTAAGAAAGAGAGAATTACTCTCTTATTACCTATGTCTTCACACCTATCAAATTTAGAGGAAGAAACAACTTCAAGTACCACTCTATGTATTCTCCGGACAGTCAATGAGACATGAAACAAGGACAAACTCCATTTGCCTGGGCAAAAAGCCCAGTTTGGAAAGTAATTGCTGCCGCGGAGTAGCAGCTGCAGATATAGTCAGATCAAATCCAAAGATCAAATGCTTATTTCATTTTGATAAAAGTCATTAAACCACAAATCAACTTACTTTGGAATACAGTCAGGAAATAACTCCATATATACCATCTGCACATAACCGTCTCCTAATAAATTAAAGCAATGACAGCAGCTTTCTTATGCGAAATCCCTGAACTTATATTTCATTAAAATATCAGCATTCATCATTTAGGTTTTATTTAGCAGATAAAGCATCGCACTGTGTTTAAAATGAGAGGATTTCTCAGCTGAGTGGGTGCATGGGGACACTGCCTTCCTTCACGCTTCGGGGACTCTGCCATTCCCCACCAAGACTTGTAAGTGTGTGCGAGAAATCCCTTTCGCTTTGATTATCATGATGACAAATACAGAGGAAAAATGTGACATTTACAGCATCGAGAAAATCCAGGGAATGCCACGGGACTTCTGGAAGTATGGCCTTCTTCAGAGCCAGGATCTGGCCCTCGGTACTATTTATACCTAGGAAACAGATTTTTGCTCCCATGTTATGATTAAAGCAATCAATCTCAAACTCTTGCTGTCTATTAAATTAATAGGCTGTTGGGAATGTCTGCACCTTAAGCTCTAATATTGCTAATGTTCATCAGAACTTGGAGAGATCAAAGATCAAAACTTTCGCCTGAGCAAATTCATCATTTTTGAGATTCGGAATCAATTTGTTGATTTACCTCACACAAAAGGCAATGCTCTGCTACCTGTGCCCTTCAGAAAATCTTTATCAGTCAATAAGACTGATTGGTTTAGAGCTGAAAGATTATTATCAAAACCACCAATAATGAAGCATTATCAAGGTAATGTCACCCAAACTAATATACAGCTTATGCAATTTTCCTAATTTTCCTTATATCTAGAGGCACTGGTTTTAATCCTTTCTAGTATTCCTTTAATTAAATTGTCATTAAATTTTTATTTGCAGAACAAACCAAAACTCAACAAGCAAAAACCTAGGGCAGCTCCAGTGCTCCTCCAGTGGCGGCACTCGCATCCGGAAGCATTTAGGAAAATATCCCTTGGGAAAAGGCCCCCAAGGGCAATAGGATTCACCTACTCTTCCTGCGATGAATGAATAATATAAATTATATTTCTATTAATAGATTCTCTGTCCATGCCAAGCTTCAGGATGTTCTTACTTCAAACTTTTCAAATGTTAGCCATGGAGAAAGGGAATTATTCCCCAAAGTCGTTATCAGGAGAGCAATGCAAAGTTATCCTAGAAAAGGTGATGATATTAATAATGACATTTATGCTGCAGGAATTTAATTAGACTGAAAAAGAATTTGTAGTAAAGATGTCACAATAACTTAAGACAAAATGAAAATCAGTCCAAAGGCATTCAGCTCTTAATTAGTTTGGGGAGTAGTAGATTAAGGATAAACCTAGAAAATTGGTAGAATGACTGGCTATTAGGGGCCACAAGAAAGTGTAATGTCAGGTTTGATTTTTCACTTTTTGATGCTTTTAGATAAGACCAAGTGCAAAGTATTTTAAAAATGCAGAAGTTGCTCCCCCTTTTTTTTCTCCTCTTTCTTCAAAAGATCAAATAATTTTGCTTTTAATAAAAACAGCGGCAGTCCCAAGCCTTGGTTGGTCATAGTGATATTTTCTTCTAAACCTTACAGAAAAATGACCTGCATGACATCTTGGTTGCATATACAGAAAAACTGCAACTCGGTGTATCCAAGACGTTTACCTTATCACAGGTGCCCTTTGAAAACAGAGAAAAAAGCTTCTCATCATCCATAACCAGTTGCTTTCTGGATTGGTTGGTTGGTCCTCTGCAAAACATATTACAGGAATAAGGAATCAGAATGTCTACAAATGGATCGGGGGTATTTTCAAACTTCCTCAACTAGTTTTAAGTAAAAAAAGGTTTATTCTTACCTTATTTAGGTAAGAAAAAAAATGAGACCTGTGTGAAACAGCTTGCACATGGTTTCTGGAGCCCTGGATTTGGCCTCTCTGCTGCAGGGTCACCCCAGCTGGCTCTAGAACATTGCCCATGTCACCTCTGGGGACATGGTTTCCCATTTCACCCTTGGGACACGGCTGCTTCCCTGCTCCGCTGAACTCTCCAACCAAGCAAAAACGGAAGCCAAACACTTAAGTCATTCAAAAGATCTGTCTTTTATACACTTATTAACGATGGAAAACCTGAAGGAGGTGGTGCTGTTCTCCACCATCACATCTCTCCTCGATGCTGTTGCCAAAGCCAAGTCAGGAGTTTAAGGGGCCCACGCTTCATCTTTCAATGTTATCCACTGAGGGGGGCGGGAAGGCATTAGAAAAGAAGTAGGACAAACCCAGAAAACAATAGGCCACCATCTGTCTGACTCAGTGCAGGGCCCTTAATCTGGGCCCTGCAGCCCGTGCAATGGCTTTAATGACTGGCTTTGATTCTAGCTACACAGTATTTTTTCCTCTGGAACAGGCTCAGCAAACTAGGGAAGCTCAAAATTTGCAAGAAAATACATTTAGCAGAAAAAAATACAGCGTTATATAGATTTAAATGTCCTATTAGCTGCAGCAGCAGAGTCTATTTTGAGAATGTTATTCAACTACACTCCCCTTTTAAACAATTTCTATATCAAATGCTGTTTGTCCAAAACAAGAACACACAACAAAACAAAACAAGCACTCTCTTTAATTCGCACTTGCGGAGTGGTTAATTTGCTGGGTTGACTAACAACTTTCTTTTCAATATAACCTTCATGCAATGCTATATTTTGATCTCACATGAAGACACCTCCACCAGGCGGGCCGGCTTCCTCCCTGCACACAGGGACAAACATCCCTGCACAAGCAAGCTCTGTGTTATACAAAAACGAACTGCACTGGGCCCCAGCACCAAAGCAGGGTCCCAAACTGCCCACCTCAAAAGCTCTTCTGTCCCATCGACCTTCCTCAAGGGCACAGACATTTCGCTCGCATCTCTAGGACAGCTGAAGAGGCGGCTGGCAGCGTTTCCGTGCGCGGTGCATATGGAGCTCCACACGCTTCCTTCCTCCCCGGCCCGGGTACAGGTGCTGCAGCAGACTGGCTCTTTACTGCTGATTTGCGCTGTCGTTATTCACTCACTCTGCTCTGTGCCTTGCTCCAGTCCTGCTGTTTTCCTCTATGCTGGATTCTTATCCTTGGGGGACAAAAAAAAAAAAAAGAAAAAAAAAAAAGAAAAAATAAAAAAAAATTAAAAAAAAAGAAAAAAGAAAAAAGGCAAAGCAAAGGCAAAGCAGTGGTGAATCAGACAGCTTCTTCTGACCTTTCAGAGGGTTGAAACAGAGTAAAGTTTTTTTATTCCAGCAGTGTCTAAACATGCTCCATTATGGCAAAGCAGGAAATTATATTATAAAAGTCAAGAACATTGAAGAGGCTGTGGCTGTGAATTTGTAACGCAGTTCCCATGGCCACCCCTGCGAGGCTTCTCCAAATTCCACATTTTGGGGGATTCTGGTTAGAATAAAACAAGATTTTTAAGTGAGAGGCTAAACTGAAGTGTTGGGGCTGTCTCATAGCTCATGACAAGATCCACGTTTATGTTTCCATCACGTTACAGCTTCCCAAAAGCTTGTGATAGCCGCCCAGTGCAGACAGCCCTTGCACAAGGGGATCAGGTGCCATCCTTGGACTGCAGCAGGAGAGAGGTCCTGATGTTTCTCCCCTGGGGAGCACACAGGGATGAGTCAGATCATGGACTTTCTGTGCACGGTATCAAGTTCCTACTTGCCTTGCACTTCTCCACCAACATACTCAGCAGGTCAGAATGGAACCTGTAATATATAAGTAGCATGGCACTTATTTCTCTGGGGAACTGACCTGATCCACAGCTTCTGCTATTTATAGCACCCTCAAAAATAAATTGCTAGGCAAGAGGATAGCAGAGGCTCTGCTTGTTGAAAAAACTAGTAAAAGGTAAGCAAGCTGTGGGTTCTCAAACCAAGCCAGTTTTACAGTCTGAATTTTTAATTGTTACTAAAACTGGGCCTTATTGCAGTTGCAGTAACTCCCACGATGGGGACAGCACTGCTGCACTGTCAAGGTTAACTGTCCCTGACATGCCCTCCTGAGGCCAACCTTGAATAATTTTGTCACTTATGACCAACCATCCCATTTCTCCAGTTCCTTCCTCCAGGATTTAGGGACACGCATATCAGTAACCACCACTTTCTTTCAAAATAGATGACTGAAGAGTAGTGATTTTGCTTGCACCCTTTCTTCACAAATGCCATCCACACCTGAGAAGGAAGAGACCTGGACATAGTTTCCTCCTTGGTGATTTGTGCCCACATCCCCCTCACTTGCCCAGCACTAACTTAGCACCTGCCTTGGGCACAGGTGTCTCCAGCTCTTCAGCTCTAGATGAATCTCTCTGGTGAAACAGATTCAAACTACTTTGCAGCAGACAGAGCAGATGGAGGATCATGCCTCAGGACATCCTGCAGTCCCCAGGCCAAATGGGGGACCAGTGGCAGAGGTCTACACTGCTCAGGATCAGCTCCTTTTTTAACCGAAATCGCCACATCCACCAGTCGGGTTTGGGACCCAGCAGGCAGTTCTGAGGCAGACTGGAGATGTGGTCTCAGATAGCTGAGATAACAGCAGGCATGTTCTGGAGCTCAAAGCCCTTATACAGAAACAGTATTGTAGCTATAATAGCAGGTCCTGCAGAATTTCTCCTTGCAAGGAACTAGTTGGTTACTTCCAAAGAGTGCGGACAATCAGGCAGTCAGGACTCAGCAAATGATGGAGGGAAGTCATCTGCCAGTGCAGATGGGCCCAAATCCTACCTCGAACCTGGTTTCCAAATAGAGTATGACAGCCAGCACTAGGGTTAGGTTCTGGAAGAACTTCACACAAGGCAGAGCAGTGCAAAACTATGCCAAACATCCCTTTACCTTATAACTGGTCTATTTTTTCCCTGCTTAGTATCGTCTGTTGCTGCAGTTCTTGTTGACTGACCATATGGCACTGAGCTAGAGCTCTGAGACAGCATTTTTTATTTTGGTGTGTTGAAGACACTGGAGAATTTTCATTCCAACAACCCTAAGACAGTCGAGGAAGATTCATTTTAAGGGGAGGCAGGCAGTGCTCCTCACTCCACCAAATAATCTCTCCCTGAAGAACACACACATCTGCACTTGGCCCAGAGCAGAGGGAGGATTACAAGCTTCCTATGATTAATTTGCAGTTCCTTCCTCCCAAGCCCAGGGCATCACTTGCTAATGAACCACTTTTCTCACCGCTCTATTTAACATAGGAGAGCACAGAAGAAGATGGTCCAGGGCAACGTGGGCCATTCCTGTGCACCTGGACAAGCAGGGGCACTTCTGCAGGAAGAGCAGCCAGACAGTCGGGGCTTGCCTGGGGAGAAGGGACCACTACACACAGCAGGCAAGAGGAATCAAAAGGAACTTATATTCTTTTATTCTCATTTTGCTTTCTGGATAGCTATATGTGTTTGTCCCTTTTCATTCTTTTTCCTAACTTTTACCAACACAGAAAACAACCTTAAGATTGACATTTTAATAGAGGGATGGCTTGCCAGAACCAGCAAAGCAAGGCTCCAAGTAAATGTCTACACTTATATTTATGATGAAATATTGATAAAAAAAATAGTCAAACACAAGAGGAAATTCAAAATTCATCCACTCCTTTACATACTAATCTTTTGCTTTACTGTAACCTAGCAGCATCAGATCATTTTTATCACTTTTCTAACTCACATATGAATAAAGTTGACTTTTAAGGAAGAGTAAATATGTCTGGTGACATATTTCAAAATGCTTTTTTTCATTTTGCAATTTTTCTGCAGTTTTACCTTTGTCATTTTCAGCAATACAATGTGAAACAAAAGATATGAGAAAATAATTTTTTATAGTGAAGGCAGACATTATTTCTTAACCTTCTGTTCCTTTTTCTTGTAACAAAGAGGAAAGGAAATAGAATAAATCAGAAGCAGCAGAACTTTTCATACCAGAAATATCCCAAACCATGATCAATGATTTTCTAACAGAAAAAAAATGAAGGAATCAAAATGGCTTCATGAAATATTCATGGAAACAATATACTGACGTGCCTGCATGTCCCATTTCCACCTGCAGGCAAGTAAGAGAAGAATCCTGGTAACCAGAAATCCCAGTCAGAGCCAAGCAAGTGTGCAGAGCCAACGCTCCAGCTATGCCCATCGCTACTGTAGAAGATCAAACACCTTTCTCACAGCTATTGGCTTGATGAATTATGAAACTCTTGTGTGCTGGCCATTAGTAAGATTTGCTTTAACAATAGAATTATTATGGTTTAATTTGCTCTAACAATAGAATGATTACGGTTTAAGAAATTGAGTGTCATCCTAGAATCCAACTAATTATTTGATATTGGATTAATCACACTATCTATATGTTGACCTACTCATCAAAACACGCAGAGTTCTAACCAACTGATAAAGAGGTAAAGCTACCAAAGGTGTGCTGAAGTTATGTTTAGTCCACTTGGACACAGAAGCGCTACACAAATAGTCTCTGTCATATTAGTGGAGTTTAATGACACAGATTAAGAGGAACCAGACCACAAAATTCAGCTCAAATGAACTTGGCAGGATTGTGAGAGTAAAATAGCATGGCCTGAAGCCACACCACTTTGCCGGGATAAAATCCAATCTCTCACGTCAAGCTACATAAACCCAAGTAATTAGTGAGGAGCACCTAGACGGCCCAGCAAGAGAGGTCAGCACATAGAATGCTGTCAGCTTGGTCAAAGGCACACTGACTCCTGGCCAGGAAGCAACACTTGCCTTTGGATGAGTGCCTTCTAGATGAGTGGCACAACCCAAGGGACAGCTAGAATAATTCCTGCTGTGGGAGGCTTCCCGCACATGCGCTTCCATGGTGTGAATACAGATCGGAGACTGAGCACCCTTGGATTTGTTCAGAAATAAGTGAAGCCTCGTATCATCCTCCAAGCTATGCGGAGAGAAGAAGTGAAGCTGTGCACGTACTACAACCATGCCAAGTATTCTTCAAGTGGCAGGACGGAAAAGGTAGACATAGGGCAAGAGGATTCCTTCCCTGCACAGAATATACTCACTCACTTCCTTGAGCTCTTTTTCTCATTTGCACCTTGTATTGACAGATGCAAAGCAAGACTAATGAACTATTGATAACCCGAGCACAAAGGATTATTAAACAAAGCATTTTGATTTTGTAGGCATTGATTTACGTGTCACAACCACAGTGCAAATGAAAATGGTAGTTTAGATAGGTGAACTTATACACCAAACTGGTGGTCAACCTGTTTATTCCTAATAACTGGTCTCTAGACAGACACATAGATGCACTTGCATTTATCTCTCTATATTCTAGATGCTAGGAGATCTTCTGCTCACAATGCTGTCCACTGTTACACTGTGCTGGCATCCAAAACTCCTGTCTACATCTTGGAGACCTGGAACCCATCCAGAGGCAGTGAAGCTGCTGATTAGCAAGCAGGAGGAAATGAACCTTGTCTGATCTTGAAAACTAGGAAGAATCAGCATCAGAATTTTAATTCTCATTTTCTGTGGCATTCATCTGGCTTTAATCTGATGGCAACTGCTGTGTTAAGGACTGTCTTAGCCCAGATGGAATTAGGAAAACACAGTGAAATTTGTCCTCTTGCACGAATGAATCCAATGGGAAATTTTGGGACTAAGAGACAGTGACCTCATTCTGATGGCTGTCCAAAGGCTATTAGGTACCTAGCACCCATTTTTGTGTTTAAAACTCTCCTCCAGCTTTCCTAGTGAGTAATCAATCCTCTTTCAAAAACAGCTGCCACTGACTTTTCCATTGTCATAATTAATACTCAAATCCCTTAGATCACAAGACAAAACAAAGGGCATGTTCGAAGGAGTTCAACTCTTTAATTATGCCAAGGGCCTCCTCTCTGCTGAACTAACTTTGCCAAAGCAGAAGAAATCCATAGATTTTCCAAGGGAAGACTGTTCTACTTGCAGTTCCAGTGCAGAAAACAGTAACATGCAACTACAATTTAATATATCCTAGGAGGAAAAGCATTCTTTATATATAATCCACAAGAGCAAGGTACTTCCCCTGCCTTAGGCTCTGTTAAATACGGGGCCCAAAAGCAGTCTCCAATACCCCAGAGATTGAATTATTTTCTGAAAGACAGTTCCTTCCCATGCTTATTACTGGCACAAAGCTATGATTTTTTTTCCCTTTTTCACCCTTTTTCAATGTTAGAAATAGATTAAACTGGCACTTCAGGATGCTGAACTGCAGTTTCAACGGAGCTCCAAGGTTCACAGAGATTTATCAAAAACGACAAGATTCAGTATCTGGGAGATATCTTGTAGCACCCAGGAGCTCAAAGATGCAGCAGATACAACTGTAACCAGAGAGATAAGAAAATGTTTTTAAAAAGAAGCATGTGCTCCCCAAAAATCAAAGGTCCAGACTAATTGGAAAGAAGCTGTGCTGATCACCACTGGCCATTAGTGGCCAAGAAAGAGGTACCACCTGCCTCCTGGACACAAGAAAGCACGGAACTCTGCCTCTGTTTCAGGTCCAAAAGCTGCTGTAAATGTCCTTGCAATTACCTGCTGGAGCCTTTTTGCAGGTCTGCAGAGGTGCAATGCTCTGTAGGGATGCAGAGGCTTGCAGAGGGCTGCAGAAACACAGAGATTTTCTTCCTACTCCTTTCGCAGAGTATGGTGTTAGGTGATGAGTTTTCATTTGTGATTACTTCTTCTAAGTTTAGCTGTTACCAAAATAAAACATAATATGCCATAAGTGCACTCTTTTTCACACATACAACAAATTATGAGATAGCTGAAAGTCTTAAAATATAAAGAGAAATATCTTAGATAGTAAATATTTTAAATACTTATGAACCATCTGAATAATTCACCCAGCCTCCAAAAATACTCATAACTGACTATGATGGAGGTAAGACTGCATTATGTCTACTAACACAAATACAATGCAGGCAGCAGAGCTGCACTGACAAAGATTGGATTTTTATCATATCGAAATCAGGGGCATCCCATTCCTGCACCAGGACACCACAAAGTATCCTGAGCTTTGATACCACAGAATTGCACTTTGTACAGAAGTAAAGTACAGAAGAGTCAGGACTATTTCAAACGAGAACACTCTGGTGTTGCAAGGATGTTGCAGAGACTGGATGTCTTTCTCTTCTTGATTCCTGCAAGGAAACTAAGGTCCATGATGACAGGTCTCAGCGCCAAATGGGAAACACCCACACATGCTGCTGGACATTGCTCTTAGCTACTTTTCTTGCATCTACCTTTCATTCAGATTCATCTTGAAGAGGGCTTATTCCAAGGTTGTTTTCAGCAGCAAAGAGTTATCGTAAGAAACACCAGCACTACAGTACATGAACTCAAACATCCCAAGGCCTCTCCAGTATTTCATTAGCTGTTTCATGTTAGGCCTCCTAATTCCTTTGCAGAAGTCAAAGGTGAATTCTTTCTCAAGAAAACAAGGTACTGGTCATCCTCCCTCCCTCCCTGGTGACAATACAGTCTACTGAAAAGATTTCAAAACAGCTTGAAAGAGTTAGGCTTATCCATAAAAAAGGGGAGTAGCTCCCACAAGACCTACCTGAAAGCTTAATCCAATCTGCTCTTGTAAACCAGATATGATTCCCTTTCCACTTGTCTTCCGTGGTGATAAACCACAGATGAAATGGATAAGGGACTTGTGTGCCAGTGTTTGCTCATAGTAAACACACTTCTCTCCTTATCTTACAGCCCTGTATGCATTTCCTTTTAGCAACTTTCTGAATTGCAGTCAAGTTATACTTGGAGGGCCACTGCCTTGCAATAGTGAAACGGGTGCTGCCCCGGCTCTTGGGGAGGAGCCTCCAGCAGGAGCTCCCTCCCAGCGAGGCCTCGGGATGCTCCCTGCAACAGAGGGCTGCACTGGCCCAAAATTTATCACAGTGAATAGCGCACGAGTGAGTGAACTGCCTCTTACAATATAAAAAACAATAGCGAATGTTTCTGCTTGTGCCTTGCAGCAGCAGTGTGGAGTGTGAAGTAATTCCAGATAATCTTTTGGACTCATTTATTCGATTTGATTTAACAGTGCACAGTCTGTATTGCCAGGTGGCATCTGCTCTGCAAACTATCTGAAAATAAATGGAACTATTGCCCAGAAATGGTGCAGCGTGCCATCGTCAACACCACTGGCAACATCTGTCCTTGATACTGCACCTCAGAATAACAAAATTGATGCTGTGCTAGAGATGGGCTGCACCGCAGGGAAATGCAGCTGCTCTTCACTCTCCTTTGCCATGCTGAGGTACATAACTGAACTTCATAAACAGAGAGGTCATCAAAATGGGGAGGGAGGAAGTAAACATAGTCTGAAAAACCCAAAGAAACCTCCCTCCTGGCCAGATGGCTTTCCCTCGAGATTGCGAAGGTCAGGACGAAGTCTCAGGCAAATGTGCTGATTCTTCGGAAATCCACGTAGCTTTAGGACACACAGCTGTTCCCTATCCTCATCTTCGCTTTCCAACTGAGGGTCAAACACAAAAACCAGATGCTTTCATACATTTATATTAATCATACAGGACTGAGATAAGACCTAGAATATCACGCACCTTCCCTGCCACCATACCAAGAGGACTATCCTATACATACTCTCATTCCATAGATATCATCTAATCTCTGTTTGATGCCAAAATATCCTGTTACCTCATAAAGATCCATGGCCGAGACTTTCACATGTCAACAGGGACAACTGCTTCTGGCATTCACATTTTTTAAATTGGACAGATTCTAGAGGAGAGGCGCTTGGCTGCTTGGGGAATTGAAATCTTTTATGGTAGCTCACGCTGACTTCCCAAACAGTTTCAATAAACTTGACAACTTCTCTTCCCTCTCCCTCCCGGCACATCCAGGCACCATCCTGTAACTGCACTGAGTAATAAAACAGGAGCTAGCGATAACTTTTTTTTTCCTCCCACAAGTTATTTGCTAGCGCAGTTCAATGAATGTACAAACAAGGAAATCTGGCACAGAACAAAGAAGTCTGTGGATATAACAATGCAAGAAATAAAATGTCATATTGAGATTTTCAGATTATGCTTCAAAATGGTTCATGAATTATCTGTTTCTGAAAACAGATTATTCTTGGAGGGTATATATGACATCTCTGCAGAAAAACAAGGTATGCATCAACTGAACTGCGCTTCCCACAGACACATGGAAGAATTAGAATTCAGTTAGTTTTAAAAATTTCCTCTGATTTGACCAAAATCACCTTTGCTGTAGGAATTCTCAGCTGGTTTGAATCAAATGCTCTTTGAAGCAATGGAGTGCCTCCTTTCCATAGACCTCACTGAGCACTGCAGGAAGACAGAGATTCTAAACATGCAAATCACTCAACCAACACAATTCTCATGATTTTTGGACTATCTAAACTATAAGTTTAGATCCAGAGGGCCTGCAAGGATCTTTGGTACATACAGTATAGCTCTTAGGGCGGCCAAAATAGCTCTTACCTAGTAGCTCTGACAGCTGCTGCACCAGGGCCATGGGTAGAAGCAGCA
>JAUBOD010000623.1:1748198-1787229 GCA_032353885.1 Nothura maculosa | reverse complement strand
AGCAGAAAGAGGCCACTTGCTCAAAGAGAAGATGCAGAAAGGAAGCATCTGTCAGACGAATTCTGCTCTATGAATCACATCCTTCCTCACCTCTGCAGGAAATGCAGCAGCTTTGTGGCTATCACTCCTGACCTCCCAGCAGTGCTGCAAGCTCCTGCTGCACTCAACACATCTGCACCAAGGACGGATACATCTGGGCTTTGATTTATTTATTCTAGTCAGTTCTTGCCACTCAGCAAGCGGTTTGGATTTTGCCTCAGCATAGATCATGATAATGCAACCTCCATCCTGGAGAAAATGCTCAAGTAAGATTGCTTGGTTTGGGTTAAAAAATAGCCAAGGTTATTTCTTGCTATTTGCTATGCAAATTAAGGAGAAAATCATATAGAAATACCAATGTCTGGCTCAACAATAGTGGAGTTTTCACTGCATAGATATGCTACAACTGGTTCTGTAAAATTTATTCTTTTTCACTAGCGATCAATGCAACATGCTCTGCAAGGGCATTAAAACATGTTCCCTGAACACAGGGACCATGTGGGCCTTCAAAGCATGTCAGATGTCTCCATGTGCTGCCAAGACATATCCCCACGCAACCACCGAAAGCCCCAGTAGTTCTTGGGTAAGACCCACAACACCTAGTAGAGGTTAAAAGCTTGCCCCAAAGCACTGGAGCAAGACAGCCCCTTATTCCATGTAGCATTGCCCATCAGGGAAAGGACAGCAACCCAATCCATTATGCTGCATGGAGCTGGATCGTATAATGAGGCGGGAGAGCGCATAATGAGACAGGAAATCAATCCACCTGTTTCCAGCAACAAAATTTGCAGCATAGTTCTTCAAAGTAACTTTTCTTAACAAATTGCACAGCTTAACTGTTTCCAATCATGATTTGGGATATTATTCCAAGTTTCTCTGTGCTTTATATCACAATTTATCACATACATATGCAGAATGGGTGCTCCCTGAAGCCTTCCTAGAAGGCACCATGGATTGCACGATCCAGTGCCACAACCCCTGCTCAATCCTGCTCTTCTACAGCCTGACACATCTGCTTTTCCTCTTGCTTTCTAACTCAACAAGCCAATTATTCTCCAGCTGACATAAAGCTCTCAGGATTTTAGTAACCACCTGGAAATTAACTGCGCTGCGGCCGTGCCACGCGTCCCAGCCGCGCACACTTGTCTCAGATCCCGCACGTCCTCCGAGCGTGGAAGGATTAATGGCTATTACACAGCTCAGCAGCTTCAGTTCAATTACTCGAGCAATTTACTACTGTACCTGGGACCTCTGGGGAAAGACAGAAATATTTTTCCATGTTTTTTCCTCCCCTCCCCTGCCAAGTTCACTTTCAGGTATTTGAAGATGCAATGTCTGATTTTCCTTGCTGAGCTTTCGGACAAAAACCTTCTGTTTTAACACAGAGATCCACAGCCCTGTCACAGTTTTTATGGTAAAAGGTCTCCTCTCCATCGTGAATGAGGACCCCAAAGCAGGAAGGGCAGGACAGGCATCAGGAGGGACAGATGGTCCTTGTCCCATCCCTTGGCACATACAGGAATCAGGAACATTCCACTTCGCATGGCTTAATAAACACAAACTACACACACAGAGCAAGACTGCCAAACAAAACTGCAGCTACCCTTTTAGATAAAATTTCTCCATGTTTCTATTTAATATCACATCATTTCTGTTGTATCTTTGTTTTAATTTAAAGTTTTCATAACTTCATTTTGAAGATTGAGATGGTCTGTGGAGCAGTGGGTATATGAATAATCTAGTGCAATATCAATTTTAGTAATTAATAATGGGTGAAGATTTCACAAGGAGGTTTGGGTTTTTTTTAGTGTTCTAAATTAAGTTTTGCCTGATTAATGGTCTTACCTGGCAAGAGATGCCAAGCTTTGTTTTTGCTTTTCATATTTCTCCTATGTTGGTGACATATCATATCCATTAAACAACAATCCACTTTTGGCACAGATGGCTGCATTGCAACCTATTTTTAACCAGAACAACATACTTGGAATAAAATAGTGAAAATACACTCAGGAACATTTAAAAACACTCTCACTGTCCAGTGGGGAGAGGGGACCATGGAGCTAAATGCCTGCATGGTCCTTGTCCTTCTTTCCTGTAAAGTTTATTTTAAAGTTAGCAGTCTATTTTGAGTTATGATTAATGGCTTTAAGAGGGCTTTCTTCAGCCACACATACCAACAAAGGGTTTAGAATTAATTCACATCTTCTAACTTCTTTCTTAATGGATTTTTAAGGTCTATTGCAAAGAATCAATCAATAGGAGGCTGAAAGCTCTGGCGTGTAATGCATCCCGGAGAGCCAGGAAGGGCTCGGCGCGAAGCTGCCTGAATTATGATCGTCTGAATGCATTGGAATTGTTTGCAGTTATTAAGAAGAGCAAAACTATCATTTACATTAATTTTAGGACATAAAGACAGCAACTCAGTCTGGCTTTAAAAAACACACATACCCAAAGTACGTTTTTCAACTCTGTGAATCCTCGCCTAAATGCTTCTTAAATGAAGAATGTAAATGCTGATTTTCTGCATGATGAAAATACTTTCCTGTCAGGAAACATTTTATTTCTAGGACATTATTTTCAAGACAAAGTGGCATTTGCATATAATTTGGTACCTTGCATGACTGCGTATACCAATAACGCTGCTGGCAAGTAGAACAAGTGATTTAAAGTATTTCCATGCTTTTTGTTGTTGTTGTTAGTACTATTCAATATTAATTGCTCTCTGCAGTTGATAGGGGCTTTTGTTTCACACTTATTTTTTGTAAATCTTAATGAGATTGCAAAAAAAAAAACACATCAGGAATTGCTCAGCAGTGGTGTGGAGAGAAGTGTCACCAGAGGCTTAGCCAGGCCTAAGTCAGGCAACAGGACTGCAATGGGACTTACGGGCAGATCCAAATCCCACTACCCAGACTGGTAAGTGGGCAGTTGAGCCTTACTGAATATAGTGCATCTATCATTATCTTTACATTTTACATAATAAATTTATTATGATTTCCCCATTTTATTGTATTCTGTTGGATGAGGCAGACACAGGCAAGAGTTTCCATATGAAAAGGCAAGTTTGCTGTGACATTGGGAAGTTAATTCATCTCACAAATACCTCTGCATTGCTGATCATATAATGTTACTGATCTAAAATGTCTTGGATGTGACAAAGAACATTTGAGCTATGTCCGAGGCATCAAAAAATAATATTAGATATTTCATGCAGGCAGAATCCCAAATCTGTCTTTTGCAGCAACAGGGGGGTGAGCTGAGCTGTGTACAGAATCGAGTGAAAGGTCTGACATGGAAGAGAGAAACTTCGAAGGGAACTGGGGAAAACAAAGTGTGTTTTAGTTGTGGCGGGGGGAGGAATCATTCAATAGCTCGAGGAAACAAGATTGAGAAATACGATTTTCAGGTCAAATTTGGCAATACCTTCCAAGATTCAACAAATGTAAATAAAGGAAGATTCAGCACTTTGGCTTGTGGTGCTAGTTTATGGCCCCTTTTCCATACAGTGTAAAACTTTTTGCATTTGCAAATAATTGCCACTGATTTTAATGTGACTGCCTTTGGCTTTGCCTATTGACCAGCAGATGAGTGTTTTCTCCTACTGTCAGAATCCTCACATTTTCAGCTATTTTCCCTTCTGACCAACAAACACATTTAGCAAAATGTAGGTAGGTCGTATATCATGACCACAGCAGACTATTAAAACCAAAAAGATGCCCATTGAGCAGGACTAATAATAACACTTATACAAGGTCAATTTTTCTCTATCACTCCCTTATTTACACTGCAACATCAGCATAAAGACTTTTTTGAAAATCATAAAAATATTTCACATAGAAGTGATGTGACAAGCAATCTCAATAAAAATTCATCATATTTTGCTAATCTTAGCTATTTTCATTACTTTGACATAGTATTCACCCCCACTGCTCAGCATATAGAAATCCATGCATCAATTGTTGCTGAAAGAATCATAGAGCATAAAATTAGGTGAAAGAAAAAAAAGAAGAAAAAGGAATTACCCATTTTCCTGCTGTTTATATTTTTCTATGCAACAGAGTACCTTTAAAACACACTATGATATGACTATCCTGTGGGCATCCTCTAATGTGCTTCCAAAGGAGTCTGTCAGTTTTGAACACCACTCTGGTTACTTTATAGAAGATTAATTGTCTATCATGTTTATGTAAATAGGAAAGCTCAGATTCCTGTGCGTCCTCATTCATAATTAAAAACCAACACTTTCCTACAGTTAGCGCTGTAAAAGGGAAACAGACCCTGACTAGATGTAATGAGGTAGTTGTGTTCACCATAACTATAATTTACTATTACTGCTAGAAGAGCTATCGGTTCTTGTTTAGTCTCTTAAGTGACAATAAGCAAGGATAAAATAGACTCCAGCAAATACTCTAGGGTCACCTTACTGGATCTGAGGGACACTATAGAGCATTTCTCTGCAATTTTGGAGATTGTCTGCAATAGTTCAAGCGACTGCACATCTCATGACCAACCACCACACTAAAGGTGGCCAGAGAAGAAACCACAACCAACACATTCAAATGCTGGAAACCAAGGCGTGAAATCCAAAGTCCATTTAAGTCAATAAAAATGTCTCCTACTGACTTCCAGGAGGTAGGAGGGGCTGCACGTGGAGACGATGCAAAGCCTTGCTTCTTGTATTCCCTTATGGCCCACAACACAAGCTGTTCTCAGGAAACTTAGGGTTGTTACGTTTTCAATTAAAATAACGTACTTACATAAAGGAACTGCTTTTTTCCACTGTGCCCGGCCTTCAGTTCAGGAGCTTATTGCTGCCATCCAGATTTCTTTATCCACCTTTCCATCTTATTCCAAGAACTCCAAAGGGTGGAACACGTCCAGCCCCGCGATGTACCTTAGGCTGTGAAGTAGATGTTTCTCCTCTTGATCATCTTCATCCTCCTCACATGTAAAGTACAAAATTCGTATTTCAGTCTTCCTAATCTATTTTTCAGAGAAATAAAAATCTGAGCTACCTACAGTGCCTGAAGATTAATCTAGAAATCAGAGGAAAGCCTGTTAATTTTTTTCAAGGGGCTTGGGAGAGCAATCCAGTGAAAAACACTTAATCACCCAGGCTTTTATTATGGATCATGCTCCCATATTTATTAACAATAGTGTTAACACTACTTCCCATTTGCTTAATGCTTCCCCTCTTCAAACCACTTTTTAGGCATTAGCTAATTACTTTAATGACTCGTGGTACCTGAAGCACATCCCTGGCGGCCGGGATGAGCACAGGGCTCCGCGGGGGGCAGCAGGAGCGTGCACCGAGGGCGGGCAGGGAGAGGCTGTGATGCCCTAGGAGGGAGTTGCTGTTTCTGACCATACTGAGCAGCACACGAGCAGGTCCCTGGGCCAGGCACTAATGGATCCTGCTGTCAAACTGCCTTTACCTGTGCTTTTAATAACAAGGTGACATTTACGAAGCTAATGAACTGCTAAGTCCATTATGGTTTATTGTAATTTCTCAAACGCTATCTTCGTAATGTATTCATTTATTGAAGCTATTTGAGCCATTTAAATATCATTAAACCATGAAAGAATTAAAGAGCTTAATATCGGTGCCCCCGCAGAGCCAGGCGCAGTGCAGGGAGGCTCTGCAGCCACGGTCACCACAGTGACTTTTCCCCCTTCTTAACTTGAGCTTCCTGCTCTTATGCACAGCCCGAGGCAGGTCTGGAGACACAGGTCAGGTTTGGGCAGGCGACAGCAGGACGGATCAGCCGTCCATCTGGGCCAAAGGTGCATTGGTCTTGCTGGATGGAGCCCAGGAGGAGGAGGAAGCTTTTGGAGCATCACTTCTCTGCTCAGGAAGTCTTTATATCTTCTAAAAAGCACCTTTTAACCAAGCACTTTGTCAGGAACCAAGAGCCCCTGACTTGTGCCATGTGCAGGGTGAGCAGATGCAGGTGGGATTTTAGGGGATCATCAGCAAGAAGAGTTGACCACTGGCACTGCTCTATCAACAGTCTTCACATTAAAGGCAATTAAAATGCTTGCACATGCTGACAGCACGTAGGGCCTGGCTAGTGCTGTCCCTAGCTGCTTCTGCAGCCAGGGGCCCAGAGCTCCTCCTTACTCGAAGCCAGCATCTCTCCCGCAAACTCCCATCCCATGCTCGCCATTGACTAGACATGTAAAACACCCCTCATGATGCCCATGTTTTAATGCCTCATTAGGCTTTTCTTCCTACTGCCCACCTGGAGTTTCTCGCAGGTCAAGAGTCGTGTTTTAATCCTCTGGTCTGCTGGAACCAGACAGCAGCCCCAGTGCTGGGGCCTCGAGCCGCGCTTGTGCAGAGAAACACACTGGAGAAAGCCCTGCTCATCATCATAAGCTGCTGCTGATGTTTCACATCAGCATCGCCTCCCCGCAGCACCGTGAAGTTCACCGACAAGCACACTTAGGGATTCAGGCACACGGAAAATCATCAGGCTTTTGGCAGCTCCCCAGACCTCTATTTCCCTTATTTTGTAATTCTGCTGCTGCCAAAGGCTTTAGAAGACCCCATTCACTATATAACACCTGTCTAGGAATGACTTTTAAGTCATTAAAGACATAAAACCTAGGAGCATGCTGCTATGGACTGCTCATGCAGTTGTGAATTTAATCCAATATCATAATCAAGTCATCATCATATAATTCCCTATTAATTGCTCACATTATTTCCTAATATCTTTATCACATTAATATAGGCACAGTCTTAAAGACCAGAATTCTCAGACACATATCACTCTTTTCACATGTACAGTATTGTTCATGTTAAAAAAAAAATGAACAGATGCCTTCAAAAATATTTGCATAAAAGTGTACAAATATTCTTACCTATATCCTTGCAATTAACACTATGATCACACACGGGTGCTTCACTGCCTCGCCTTCGCAGGGTAGGAGAGCTCCCTAGGACCTGACTTTGCACCTGGAAACAAAAATCATAAATGGCACATTTTTAATAGCAGCGCCCTTGTCCTCATTATGATTCATATTATCAGTTCCTTGCGCACTCACAGTCTCTGCTATCTTCCCTCTGCACATCTTAATTATTCCAGTCACACTCGATTGTAGGACACCGAGAGGTTCACGCAATAATGACAAAATAATCAGTACATGATCAAAAGCCTAAAATGCAAGATGTAGCCTTAAGCTGCAGGGGAAAGCAGCTACAGAGCCAGAGCGTAGCCAGAGCTACGTTTAGCCATGTTGTGGTTCAGCCCTTTGGCCCGAGCCCTGCAGCTGCCAAGAGGGACAAAGATCAGAGCGACCAGGAAAAAGGCCAGGAAGATCATGAGGGTGATGGAAGTCTGTTCAGTGATGGTCCCCAAGACCACTTTCTTTCACCTCTTAGGCACTTGCTTTCACCCTCTTAGACTTCTTCCTTGGTTTTGGTTATTTTCCCTTTCTTATTTCTACAAACATTTAGAGTAAAACCCAGCAGCTCGTTATTTAAATGTGCATCGACGCATATTTGCTTCACATTCTGACAGTGAATTCCTGGACTGCAAGCGAGCTTTCTAGGCACTAGCAGTAATATGGAAATAATCATATTTAAGCCTCTATAAACTGCCATAATGAACTACTACTCCTATGAAATGAAGAGCAGTAAAAAATCATTCTGCTCATCACGGATGCCTTAATGCTTATTGCTACCGTTTCCCAGTGCCATTACACCCAGACCAGCCCCAGCAATGTAGGACAAGCACCAGTCATGTGAGAAATTAGATGATGAAGCAAGAATTTGCTCCAGTGAACCACAAGAGAAAATGGAGGTTCGGTGTCCTTGGAGAAGTGCGGCACTGGCAGGACCTCTCCTTGTCTCCCTGCTCCGAAATTGCTCATGTGCCAGGGAAATCATGTGTGGGGCAGCCTTGGAACAAGGGCTGGTGTCCCAGCAGGGTCTTCACGGACACACACCCCAATAGCAGAGCACATTCAGTACAGGTGAAACCACGAGGACATCCAGCTCATAGCAAGGGTGGTCCCTGCCTCTGATCCCCGACATTGCCAAAATACTCTGCAAACTCCAAACACATCATTAACATCAGTGACTGCTGCAGCGGGGCCACACAAATCCCATTGCCTCATTGAATTCTTGGAAACGTGTCCAAAGAATTTCTTCCCCCTGTTAGAAGGGGTTTTGCTTGAATGGAATTTTTTTTCTACAAGAGAAATATCAAAATACCCAGAAACGTTCTCCTTATTCTAATGGAAGGCACCATTCTCCTGGGGCGACTGAGGAGCATCCATCCACATGCAGAGTAAGAATAAGGACCAGCATCACTAAAAGGTCCAAATCAGCGACGCTTCAAGGCTTTAGTCGAGGGCTCCTGGCGAAAGACGAGCTGTTATTCTGTAGGTGGGGTGGCATCAATTCAACAGGCAACCTAAATGACCTTCGGGCTCTTTAAATACACCCGTCCATCACTTATGTGGGATAAGCTACCATGAAGGAGAAGAACCCAGATTTTGAAGTGAGATTATTTTGACTTGTTTGTGCCCTGCTTTGAAATCTTGCAGCTGTGCTTTCTTTTCTTAACTTTTCAAGCAAGTCCTAGGTGTCAGAAACCTTGGATACGGATGTTAAAAAGCTAAGGAAGGAAGTGAAAAGATTTCACCGACTTAACTTTCTTCTGAAAATCCTCCCTTTTGTTCAACAAAAGAGATATCGCTGGCATCTTTTGTTACGTTTGTGAGCCTGGAGAAATTTGCCTTTTCTTTGAGTCTTAAGGGAACACCAAAATATTTAGAACTCTGTTTAAGCTCAGATTTATTATTCCTTTCCTCAACCGATGGCTTGCCTTATATTTGAGCATTATGCAGCTTTCTGGTTTTGAAGCACCATGGGATGTCCCATTTTGCAAAACAGCAGTGCTGCCTCTGCAAAGTGCTTTGGTGGCGACTGGCTCCTGCTCCACTTTCTACCACCAACAACATGAGAACAACAAGTACCCACCTCTCACCACAACCCATCTACCTTACACCTAACAGGAAAATCCAACTAGAAATGTAAACAACAATTAAATGAAAATCTTTTAATCTTTGATTTGGGTATTCTATAACATTCAGTTCCTTTGTGTGTCTGTCTGATGAGCTCTTTCTGCCAGGGCTGCTTCTTACCCAGATATTTTAGTTTTAGTACTAGGTGATGAAGCATAAAGCATAATTTAAATAATATAATTTCAAGAGGGATCAAAGAACATTGCATTTGTCTTCACTAACCTTGAATATGCCTGTCCCATCTAATGAAAAAAGTGATTGAAGGGACTTATTTTAGCACAGTCCCTGGGTCCCCATAAAAGCTGAATGGTAATTTAATTAGTTTTCTTTCTGGTGATTAACTAGGAATTTCTAATCATTTGATCTGAGTGCATTTTGATTCATTATATATCGGTTTCAATCTTTTTTTAGGAACTTATTAAATAACCGGCCCAGGAAACATGGCCATTGCTTTGGTAAGTGTTTGGATGAGTCAGGAAATACACACGGCAATGGACAGGATTTTCTTTGAGACTGTTCAGGACTCATTTCAATGGTTAACAAGTTAGCAATTAATTCACTCTGAACAAGCCTTCAAACTAGGAGCCACATCCTGAGATGAGGTAAATCAGCAAAAATCTTCAATTTTCACCTAGTGAAAATCTAGGTCCTGGCTGATTCCACAGCCTGAAGCCTGACCCAAAGGTGACAGGGAAAAGGAGTGAAATTAACCCCGGAGCAGCAATGAGGACTAGCATGAAGAGCAAACAGTTAAAGCTGGGAAGAGTTTTCCAAGCATTTCCACTGACCAGAGCAAGTCCTCCAGGTTTATCATCTCCCCCTCCTGTAAACGGAGGCAGTAGCTGCTAACCTAGCCCATAAAGGATGATTAAATAAATCTATTAAATGGCAATGAAGACTTATGGTGCTATATACTTAACTTCTTAGCTAGATTTAAAACACAGAATAAAGACTCCATACTCGCTGGCCACCCGTACAAAAAGGAAACGTACAGCTCTTTAAAATGTTGCTTAGCAGCATAATAAAATAGAAAAAGTTAAATTATCCATCAGCTAACACCGCTGCAAAATATTTTTCATCAGCTCCACCCAGCCCTTCCCCTCGCAGCTCCAGCAAATGGCACAAGTGAGGCATGCTGAAAGGCACGAGCAAAGGTCTTCCTCTCCTTTATCAGATAATTGAAAATAAACAGAATATGCAAGTATCGCTATCAGACAAAAAATACGGGGCCAGATTTTTAATAAGCTTTGCCAGCCCAACGCAGTGCCGTTTATTCGTATCAGCCCTGCCAGTGCGCCTTAAGATAGGATTTAGTTTCCTGAGTGAAAGCAGTAATAAAAAACCCAAAGACTGAACTGCACCTCAATCTTATTTCCATTTATTTCAAGGCACAGACAAAAGCAAGAGGAGGATGCTGAGCTGCTGGGAGCAGAGGCCAGGGACAAGCTCCAATGCAGCAATATCCACCTCATCCCATCAACCTGGGGAAGAATGGGAAGTCTTGCCATCCATCCAGCACAGCTCCCTCACCCTAGGGCAGGAAAACAAGTGCACCCACCTGGGATCCAGCCCCATGGGCCAAGGATTTTGTAGCATAAGCTACTACTTGCAACGTTGCCTCCAATGAGGAAGGAAGCATCTCTGTGGGATGAAGTTTTCCAGAGTTTCTCCAGCTGCTCCTTGGAAGCAGCACCATGGAGGTCACGCACACTGAGCACGCTGCGTATTCTCCATGGTGCTGTACATCAATGGTGACAAAATGTTCCAGTTTGAGAATAGGGGCAGACTTTTAAAAAGCTCTAAAAATAGGGTAAAAACATGAAAATCCCCATTACTGTGGAAACAGGAGATAAATGGTGCTTTATTAACGCTAAAGACTTTCAAGACTTAAAACGGGAGCCTAAAAACTCATTTTTGCTAAGACGCTGAGATAGAGACAGAAACTGCAAAACTGGGAAGGATGTTAGCCTGCTTTTACACTCCAGCCCAGCAGGAATCCCAGGAAGATGAGCACCAGGAGCACTTCCAACACATGCAGGGAAAGACCAGGAGAGACCATGTGCTGGTGCCCGCTGGGCCAGGCACGAGGCTGCTCCCGTCCTGCCCATTCCTACTACAAAAAATACATTTTACCAAAGAAATTTGCTTAAATCGACACAAGCACGAACCCAACTAAAATGCAAAATTGTCAGCAAAATCTTTAAAGAAAGAGGATTAGGAAGGAGTCTGCAAGATTTCATCACATCTAAGAGCTCCCAAAGCAGGGGGGTTGGCAACAAAGGGACCCACTGCCAAAAACGCTGCTTCCCACCAGTGTAGCATCGAGCTAGATGAGAAGGGAGTAGCAGGAGATGAAGATGAGAAGGAAATTACAGTGGGAACGCGCTGTTCCGAAGCCTGCAAATCCCTCCGGGGCTGTAGCGGGCTCTCTGCGAATGCCTGAGCATTGCTGCGATGCACATGAGAACATGCAAGAAGATTAAAATGTTCAATAATTTGCAAGTGCTCCCCAGACGAGCGCAAGCGTGCAACAGAGAGCAGCTCTTGTGCAGAGCGCTCCGCCAGCTCCGGATCTCGGCAGCAATACGGATCACAGGAACACGGCACGCAGGGCTTGCACCAGCTGAGAGCATCGCACAGGCAGGATTTGCTTGAAGAAAAGTTTTAATCTAGGGATCCAAGTAATGCTGGACTAAACGTAAGCCACCCTACATCAAGATCGCTCATCTTGATCCACAGTAGACAGGAAGTTTGCATCCAGACAGAGGGATGGCTACAACTGGGGAGCACCTCCTGCTACACCCCATGTGCCTGCTTCAGCAATTTTACCTTTTTTAGGTCTCTATCTTTGCCGCCACAAAGCAAATCCTTAGTTTGCTGAGCCACATAACCAAAAATATTGTAGAAAGGTAGAATATTCTTTTTTTCAAGCAAATGGCATGTCTGGGCCAGCTCTTGTGATCACGTCATAATTTATTGTTTCCATGTTAAGTGATATAGTCAATTTAAGTTATTTAGCCCCATCAGTTGAATCATAGCTGGCTCTGTAGAGGTTTGCTAGCTTTGAAGCCTTACCTGGCTTTTCCTGTGCTTTTTCCATGCTCCATAGGAGCCAGTCTGTGGGGCAGGACTGGGAGGATGGATGGACAGAGGGGTTCATCAGAGCACTGTGGAGCAGAAGCATCCAGTCTGCACTGGAAGATTTATAGGTTTTGAGCATTTCAGAGGTTAGAGTGCAATAAAGTGCACTCAATGGGAACTTCAGTTGCCTGGGCAGAGCTGCAAGTGCAGCAGACACCCCAGCTGGCCCCTCTAGGCTGCTGCACAAAGACCTTTTGCATGAGAATGTGTATTCATAGCAAAACAGCAATTAAAAAAAGAGCCAACAGAAATGCATCCTTCCAAGACTCTGTTCCCATAAGCACTGATGTTTAAAAGTCTTGGAGGAAAGCAACGGGGCACAGCAGCCTCCTCCAAGTGAAAAGTCAAATTAGCAAAACACTGACACCATCAAAGGCAGGCAGACCCAAACAATCGGAAAACAAATCACCAAAAAAATAAACACAACTAAACCATATTATTTGTGCAGTGAAATCAGGCAACAGCCCCTGTCCCAGCTGAGCTATAACAGCAGTGAAATGATGGCAGTTCAGTCTTGGGAAAGACATTCTAATTGCTTGAGCGTGGATGACTTTTCCTTCATGATTTCTCATTCAGCATGCAAGATGAAAGGGTAAAATTAAAATCAGGGTTATTCAAGCAACCTGAATCCTGACATTTAGAGAGGCATTTAGCTTATTAAATCGTGAAACAGTTAACACACACTTTGTGTAGCTAATGTATGCACAAATTATGTGGATGAGTATAGGCATAAATACAGATATTTTATAGGGCAACTCAGTATGCTGTGTACACATAAAAACTACATTTGACCGTTGATGAAACTGCTCTTTAGCTTCAGAAAAACCAGCATCAAGGTGCCCGAGGAAAGAATTTCCTTCCAAACGTTTTCCCTGGTGCCTTTACCCGCTCTTCACAGCTGCGCTGTTTATATGCATGAATGATTTATTTCTATCTTATTAGTTACCTCCTTTGATTAAATATATTAGTACCTTTTAAGTTACTTCAAGGCTACAATCATCTTAAAATTAAATGATCCTTGGAGTCTTCTTGGGGAGCCACACACTAAACTGACATTTCCACAATGCAAAAAACCTGCAGTTGTGCACATTTTAGTTCAACTGCACTCTCTACCAAGTAATTCAAAGGGGAGAATACTAACTGTAATTTTTGTTGTTACTAAAACAGTACTGGAGCACATTGGAGGTTCCTTACCAGCTAGGTCCCATTTTGCCTGTATTGACGCAGGCGACAGTGTCACCTGTGCCACAGCCTGGGGCTAGTTGCATTCGGCTTAAGCAATTGCTCCAAAGAGCATTTCAGGGCTTCACCCTGCCAGTGATTGTGTCTAGGTAGGAAATTGCTCCATGTCTGCGGTCCCAGGGGTGCGCTCGGCGTCCCCTCCGCGAGGCCTCCGCCACCACGACCATGTGCTCTGCACAGGCGACACGGCTCTGGCCGCAAAGAAAGGCGCCGAGCCACAAAAAGGGGAGAGATAAAAGGAATTTCCACTGTGCAGGATCCCCTCTATCCGGGCCCATTCTCTGGAACTAAACCTCGCTTTGCAAATCAAAGGAACAGCTGCCCAGCGAGCTCCAGCAGCCATAGGTGGTGAATGCGGCGAGAGGCCGGCGGCCCTGCCATCAATCAGCGACTTTTGTGGCTCCCTTCAGGCCAATCTGCTGCGCTGGGCCCACGCGCGGGCGGGAGGGCAGCTCTGGGCTGTGGGCCCCGGCCCAGGAGCCCAGTTCCTGGGTGAAAGGGCAGCCACAAACGTGCACACCTAGGGAAAAATGAAATTTGTCCTCCCTTTGTGATCGGAGCCGTTGCTGCTCTGTAAAATTCATCCTGAGCAATTAAACACACGGAGTGGAGATGTGCAGAATTTGCTTCCCCCGCAGCAGCTTTTGGCAGCTCTGTGTTGCACTGAGAGGTCCGAAATGCACAGAACGTGTTGCTTCAAAGTTACTTAACAGCCCAAAAGCACCCAAACTGCAGCACAAACCTAAGGTACAAGGAATGTGCTTAACATGAACAGTCCCTTTTTCTACCACAACGCAACACAACTTATAAAATCTCTGTCTCAAACTAACAGGTGTTCCCAGGATAAAAGTCAAGACAAAAGTGCTAAAGCCTTTCACATGCTTTCCCCCAATTTCTACAGCAACGCTGCCTTTGACGGGGGGCTTCTGACTGCTCAATTTGATGGCCAGGCAAACTTATAAAAGCCGAAGCGCGAGGTTCCCAGGGGAAGGCATAATGAAATAAATGCACTCATGAATATGTATGGCGCCAGGCGGCCATCTGTTCCCTACCAACATCTTTTCTTAAAAGAAGTTTCAAATATTTCTGTGGAGAAGTTGCATCTTTATTTCCATATATAATATTAGACCTTGAATTTTCCCCATTGCTGGTCATTAAGTGTCATTGTTATGGAAATGTGTTTCCCCCCCCATTATAATCAAAAGATGGGGTGATAACATCCACTGTTACGAAGCTCAGGTGGAGAATTCTGCACGTCTGTATTGAAGCTCTGTGGCATTTGGAGTCAGAGCACGTGCTGCACAGTGTCACTAGAAGGGGCTCACTGGGAGGAAGAGGAGCCCGGGATGCGCTGCCCCATTTGCACTGGCCGCTTCATGCGGAATTCATGGAGCTGCTGCCGGAGCCTGGGCTGCCTCGCAGTGGGGCTGGGATGTGGTGCTGGAGCTGCTCCTTGTGCCCAGTGACCTCTGCGCTTTGGGAAACTCTCATCTTCTTGTAGGGTTTGGACAGGAGAGGAATCACATCGCAATCCCCTCTCATCCACCACTGCCTTTGGGAATGAGGAAAAGATTGGGCTGATTTCTAGTTCTCATTTTTGGGATTCATTCCCATGGCTGGCCTTAATCACAGGCAGCCTGTATACGTTACACTTAGCAGCTTTCCCATTTGCATCCAAAATTTGGGCTTTTTGCCCAACTTGCTCATCCACACTCCTCTCAGAAGGTACAAGCTACTATGCAACTGCAAAGTGTTCTTGATCTTACAAATGTTTTTATACTATCCATAAAATCTAAAGCAAAGACTTATTTTTAAGAGAGATATTCTAGTAAACACTTCAGTGAGATTTCTCACCTTGGGAAAAGCTTGTGTAAAACACACATGGCCTCTTCCAACTCACAGCCGTGACTCTCCATTTCTTCTCATGCTTCCAGAGACACCTCCCTTGAGTTTTACTAATGGAGCTGTGGAAGGTGCTGGTACAAAGAACAGAGAGGTAAAACACAATTACTTTCTGTTTTTCCATTGAAGTAGACAATAAGAATTAAACTTAATGGAAAGAGACTGCTTGTGAACCAAATGTTTGTGTTTTGAATCTCATTTCACAAGGACTACTCAACCATCCGTCCTCTCCAGCTGCAAACTCCGAGTACCGAGTACAGTGTTTTCTCTAGGGAACATCTTAAAGCATAGGATATGCTCTACCTAATATAAGCTGTGGGCCTGTAAATCTTTATTTCCTGAGGAGAAACAGACTGAACAGTTCCTCTTTGTCCTCCTCATGGTTAATTTCTTTGCAAAGAAACCTCTGGTTTCAGGAGCACTTTCAGGAATTCATTTTGCCTTAGAGCTCCTGAGAAGCTGCAGTTTAATTGCCAGGCGGTTACTCCAGGCACTTTGCATGTTCCCATTCCCCATTTTCCAAGGCACAAATTGAACACTGCAGACAGAGAATGAAAAGGAGAGCAACACAAGCATCTTCAGTAGGTGAGATAGGGTAGCTGCACAGTGCCAATCTGGCTGCAAATTAACTGCACAAGCCCATGTCATCTGTGCTGCAAGTGTAAGGCTGTTCTTCACAACAAGGCACTGAGTGATAAATAAGTAATAATGCTCGATGGCCACAAGTATCCTCGCTTTGGGGCAATCTGTTGTCCCCATGGTAGGGGAGGAGGTGGCACTTGGGCGTTATATTCCCTGTGTCCCTCTTCTCCATGCCCACTCCTGCCACACACAATGCCCAGGATTCCCAGCCTCAGCACCAAAGGCTCCTTATGTGTCCCCGTCCTTCCAGCATATCCTTTCTTACCTGCTCCTTCATCACTAATACTGACCTAGCCCACGCAGCCAGTTGCTTTTCATGGCATTTGCCTTTTTAAACATAGGAGAGTTATCTACCCTGTTCTCTTTGGGCAGGATTCCTGGTGGTCACACAGAAAGGCTGGACTGGCGATGGCTGAATATCTGCAATGCAGATTGCAGGAACACAGCGATTCTCCATAGATGGCCAAAGACTTTCTGCAAAGACTGCTTTCAGCCACAAGGTTGATTTTGATCTTGAAGACTAAAGGGACATCAAAGGGAAATCCCTGTGAGCATACGCGGGTGCTCTTGGAGCACGCAGAGACTCAGGAAGCCCACAGTTTATAAATATTCAGTACAACTATTTCAACATCTCAGTACTCACGGCTCAGGCTACAGTAATAGTTCACCTCATTGCTCCCCTTGTCACCGTGCAAATGTTATGAGCAATGTTTTGAGTATCCAGCAAAACCCTTGGTCTGCAGAAACAAGGGAGATGGGCAATTCCTAGCAGGGCAAAAAGTCCTAAAAGTTGGAATGGGGTTTGTTTCCATGACCTTCACCCCAGAACAATTAGTGACTGAATATGTGACCTACTTGCACCCAAATTCCTGCTTTAGATGTGGACTCGCATAGGTCAAGCTGTTGTAGGTGTCTACCTTGAAGCAGAGAGCCCCAACTCTCACCCTCTGAAGACCACACCACGCAAGTTAGACAGGTCTCTGCTGCAAATAGAGTCCTGTGAAACATAAGGCCAAGTTATCACTGCCCAAAACAGAGCGTACTGACTTGGACTACACTCACTGCAAACACCTCTTCAGCACTGCTGAAGGTACCAGATCAGAAACAAGAGCCCATTAAGCTGAGACAGCAAGTGCTTCATCTGGTCTTGGCCTTCACAACATGGCCTGGCTGGAGCTGGAGCTCCACAAGCTGCTCACAGTCAGTCCTCAACCAGAACCTCTCTGCTCGTTCCTGGCTCCACCTGTGATTTTGCTGAGGAGTCAAGACTGGGCTGTATAGTCACTTTGAGAAGACATTATTTTTGACCTCACCTGTAGAAAATATCTGTAGCAGTTGGTCACATCATTCCAAATTGAATTCACTCTCTACTTACAGAATTTATAGTATTTTTGCACTATTTATAGCTTTTTTTCCAGCCCAACTATATTTCAAAAGCAAATTTATAAAATGGGAGTCCATAGGCAAGCTAGCAAGTCTAATAAAAATGTTCATTTTTGCCATGAAATTATGGGAAACTATTGAAATTTTAAACAAGTAGGGGACACGTGACAGCAACAATCACTTACTATTAGCAGCTAAACACAAAGGAAAAGAAATACTAGTAAGAAATCTGCATCTCTGCATATATAATAAAGCTTTTGTAGGCAGCTTTCATTAGATACAAAGATTTGACTCTATCGCAATTAAAATGTCCTGTAATGGTAGTAATTACCACATCAGGTAACGCACAGTGCATTACAACATCGTACCTACGATATCAGTGGTATTCCAAAGTTCATTTCAATTTCTGTAGCTTCTGCAAATTTTAAGGAAGCTCCTATAATCTGTGAAGTGTGGATTTTTAAATCACTACAGTACAGCCCAAGTGCCTTTTCAGGACACGTTAGTATTTTTTGATAGCTTTTACATTTCTGGATTCACCATGTGAAAACAAAGCAGGCTGAGCAGAGCGGTATTGCCGAGCGGGATGCAGGGATGGCGCGAGTCGTGTTTGACTCGCTCCCGTTTCTGGGAGCGCGGGATATGCGTCCGTACCGTGTGCCAGGCCCCCCTGTGCCGAGCGCGGCCTTCACCTCCCGTTTCCCCGCGCCCCCCGCCGCGTCTGGCAGGTGGCGAGAGGCGAGGAAGCGCTGGTCTCTTAGCAACTCCGGAGGGTTTTGGGAGCCGACATCTCCATTTCTGCTGCTGAGGAGGCCTGAGCAGCCCTGGCGCGGAAGGAGCTGATCCCACAGGCAGCCCCACGCCGCAGCTGCTGCCCTTGCTTGCGGCCCTCATCCCTCATGCAAAGGGGGAGAAGAAAATGCTGGCAGAAACAGCCAACTGGCACTACTGTCTGACTGCCTTCTGGCTGATTTACTGCAGTCTCCTTGAAGCTAGGGCAGGGCAGCAGCCTGTCCTTGCACGGCGCAAGGCTGTGCTTCCCTTTGCACAACCTTCTCCACCTCTTCGGCTCTCTGTGGAAAGCTCAGGGATACCAAGTCTAAGTGGCTTTTGCCCTTTTAAAGTCCTAATAACAAAGCTGAAAATGTTTGTAGAGAGATGAGAGAAGGCCACAGAAATTCCATACGGGAGAGAAGAAAACAAATGGTAACTCAGAACGCTGCCTCTAGTCAAACCCAGTGTCCTAATTCAAAGAACTGACCACAGCAAGTTTATCACACTGTTTTGGAGAAACAATTTTTGCTTATGCATCTTTTAACACAATTTCTGTTAAGGACCACCAAATACATGGCATTATGCTATCAACATCATTTTTCAAAAACAACCCTGAGTTTAGCAATTTTTATTTAGATTTGTATACTAGCAAGCAGTAGCTCGCTGTACAGTCTTATTAAAAGTAAATTTTAAAAAGGTGCTCCTGCACATACATCTAGACACACTTTATAGTGAACCCCAGATTTATGATGGACCCATCTCATACTGAAAAAGAGTGGGACACAAGCTACCCAACACAGCAATAGTTCTGACACGTAGATATACATTTTACACAGGCCTAGTAAATTCTCCAAGATGAGGTCAGACAAGACACAAGAAACATCTGACACTGTACAAGAACCGATGCTGTCTGGCCTCACAACAACTTAGGTGAGGAGGGCAAGACACCTGATGTTCATCAACTACCTCACGGCTAAATCCTGCTGCAATGTCAGCTCCAGCAGCTTTTACAGCAGCTAAATAATGTTAATATCCCTGGCACAAACATAATTTGACCAGCACAATAAAGTCTACCTGACTTCCATGTCCGCAACACCAGTTTACAGCATGTGCATAATTTACCTATCTATAAAAAAGGAAAATTACGTTGGGCAGAAAAGGCAGCCCTATGGAAAACACGACTGTTCCTGGAAGGTTTCCACCATTTCCATCAGAATCGCGGTTTGCCAAGATTTTAGCTTTGCAAGCAGGAGTGGAGAGCAGGCTTTTTGAAGCGTGGACTCACAAAGATAGTGATGCAGGAGCATGGCAGGGAGGGGACAGGTTACGCACTCAGTTCTGGGCCGGAGCACACAAAGAATCCCACATTTGGGCGCAGTGACCCAGACTTATCGCACCAACCAACCCCAAGGCACCACGCATGAGAGTGAGGGTTATCGCAGGGAACTTCAGCACACCCAGTCCCCAGCGTCATCCCAGCTTTGCAGCCACGCTATCTCACTTGAGCAGGTTGTCCCTATCGCTTGGCTCTTGTCATTGATGGACCGTTTTGACTTCTCAGGGATGAAATGCTCTACTCATTGTGGTAATTTATCAGCCTCCTGAGCAGCAGCACGTGGGTAAAAGTGACCTGGCTCTAGATGTGCAGCAGGGCACAGTTCTCCTTCCGCACACGTGCATCCTGTCTTTGAGGGAAATTCAGTAAGCAAGTTTCAAGGCCAGTGAACCAAGTCCTTCCCTGCTTTGATGGCCATTGTTTAAGGCCCATGCATGAAGCTGCTGCTGTTGCTGATGCACAAAAACAAGCAATTCCACCAAGCCCACGGATACCCCTTGAACCAGACATGCCTTGCCGAGGCATCCTGCTGTTGATCCCTGCTGCTTCCAGAGTGTGAGCATTCCCTCGCCAACCTGGTGCCTCAGAGAAGTCCACGCACATCACAGCGAGAAATCACGTGCCAAAACCCACAGAGCTTCTCATCCATTCCTACCTCCCATTTCCTTTTGCCCTTCACAAGAGGTCGACCCCAGGGAGCTGACAAATAAAGATAAATTATCCCACCTGCAGCCCTCCTCCTAACTAAGCCATCACGGGGACTAAACGAGCCTCTGAAGGCAGATTCAGCTTTGTTAGCTAAAATGGGGTGCAAGCTTTTGCCTTTCTAAAAGCGCAAAGCTCATAACTTCCTGGCATAAAGTGATGATTTCCAGAAATTCTTCTTGCATTAGCACTCTGGGGAAGTTGGTTAAATGTTTGCTTTAATGGACTGGGGGAGATAGAGCTGCATACAGCAGGTTTTGAGCTCCGCTTTCAAACACACTGTGTGCATGTTATGCACTTGCAATCACTTTGCTGTGGCCTTTTGCAGAGCTCCCCACACTTCCTAGCCTCTTTTCCTTAATTTTTGCTAAGGAGCTTCAGTCCTAGGAAAAAACCTATGCTCACCCTTCTCTGATCAGTCACCTATATCTGTAATACCAAATACCAGCATATTACAGGTATGAAAATAAGAAATAAAAAATAAATAAAACCTCACAAACTAGCAGCCTGTGAATTGCCAGTGGCATTTAAGTTATTGCAGCCTTACAGGCTATTAATGCACAATTTCACTTGAAATGTCACAGGCCATCGGCTTATTCATCCTAAGGATGGAAAGAATAGGGCTGCTCTTGCCAAAACCATCAGATTTGCATGGCCATGAAACCCAGCCATAATAGGCAGTAGGTTTCCCACAGAAAGGGTCCTCAGCAAGTCATAACACCAGCCTTAATTATGTACTGTAAGTCTTGTTACACTTACTGGCACCAAGCTTCCTCTCCTCCCCAGTAACAGTTGTATTTTAAGCTGTCTTTTAAGAGGCAACTCAGTGGCCACTTGGCCTGGGGATTACACTCACCTGCTCAGAGACTCCTAGGAAGAGCTGCTTCCCGATATTTCTGCTCGAGGAGCACATTCCTGAGGATGCTAAAACAGGCAACAGCAGCAGCTGCCAGAACTAGCAGGACACAGGGACTCTCTCCTTCCCTGCTGCTCTCCTACACATTTCCCTTGCACTCTTCCTGGGACCAGCAACAGCACTAACCCCAACAGCCAGGGAGGAAGGAGATCTTTGTTCCTGCAAAGAGGCAGAAAGTGCTGACACCTGGGGGGAAGACTAAGCACAGCTGCAGTAAAGAAGAAAAATCCCATCCCAAACCTAACAGCTCTTCCTTATCCCATGCAGATCTTGGGTTGTGAAGGATGGGGTGAGCTCCTCTTTCAGGACAGGTGAAGCATCCTGGTATCCTTGCTCCTGCTTTCTCCTGAGTGCATCCAAATCCTAATGCCCCTAGACTACTTGATGAAAGGGAAGGCTAAAGCTCAGGCACTGCTGCCAGGATGTCCCCAGCAGGAGCTCGGGGTGTGCTGGGCTGGGGCATGCTGCCCATTTGGCAAATCAAGAGGTGTTGCTTTCTGACAGCCTGATGGACAAGCCCAAGGGCTTTTTGTGCTTGAATACTGCTATGGCTCTTTCTACATTTAAAAATTTTATATAATTATACCAATAAGCAGGTTTAGTCTTGCAGTTTGCACTGCACCCAGAGTTGGTGGAAAGCAAGCAGGCAGTAGGGGACAAAATCATATACAATCAATGTACATCACATATAGTCAAATCGTGTACAAGCAAAGCTGCAACGCTGCGATGCCTTGCCTGGGTTGAGGGCTTATCCCTTCACTGTGGCATTAGCAGAGCCAGAGCATTCTGCACAGCTCCAGTTCACGTAGGGAAGTCTCTGCACTACTAAATCTCAGAGTCACAGGGATGTAAGTTCTCAAAAAAGATATTTTTTTTTAAATAAGATGATACTTGACTTAAATAAGGACCAGACCAAGCCAACGGTGGTACTGATAAATTCAGAGCTAGATAAATCTTTAATAACATGAAGAATACAGGCCCAACTTCTGCAGCACCAATATTTTATTTCAAACAAAATCTCATACACTTACTGAATTCCTAAAAATTATCAGTGATTTGTGGCCCTTCACAAGAAAAAAAAGCTATTTTTGACAAGTCTGAACTCACTTCTCTGAAGTTTTCTATTAAGTAGTTAAGAAGTGTGATTTAAAATGCTAATTTACATTTGTTAATTCAAGGTTGTTCAAACTATTATGAGTGTTTTGAAGAGGAAAAGGAAGTGAGTAGCTCAAAAGCTTTCTTTGAAAACTAAGATACTTGTTCCTGCAGGATTTTTTCCCCTAAGCAGCCTGCAAAGAGATGTCATTTCTGTCTAGTCCACTAGCAGATATGGTTTGGTTATTAAAATATTAAATCAGAGAGAAGAGAGATTCAGTTCAGAAAAAAAATAGCTCAATCTGCCAAATTGTTACTTTCATAAATTATGTTGTGAACATATTTCGATAAAAGGGGGTTATTTAAAGATCAAACCTGATGATAAATTAGGCCCCATTTCAATTCTCTTCAAGCCTGCAATAAACATAAAAAAAATCAATCTTCATGGTGCATTATTCCTTTTTTTTTTCTTAAATCCTGCTTTCAAGATAGATGCCTGCAATAAGAAATGGTGTTTACTGTACATAAAGATTTTAATATAATGTCCACAGAGGAAGCAGTTATCTGACTAAACAGAGGAACACAGAAAAAGGAGGAAGAAATTATTGTAAATCTTTTACCAACTAGGGCTGAGCAAATAACTCATCATGAATAATTCAGTCAACAAATGCAGCCTCTTCTCAGGCTCAGCAGTCACTTGTGAGCAAACTGTGATCTCCTTATTTTGTTTTTAGTTGTGTGCCTTAATTCAGTTAATTTTGCTCTTTTTAAGACCACTCTGGACACGGATAGTGACTACTGCACACACATTTTCCAGGTGAAGCAGAAGAACCAAGAACCAAGACTAACAGACCAAGCTCTGTAGCGGCTCCAGCAGCTCCCTGCTCAAGATGGCCCAAAGCTAACATTTCTCACCCCAATAAAAGGGCATTTAACTTCTGATTTTACACAGGCTCTTTATGTGCATTATTACAATCAAGTTAATTCATTCCCTTGAAGGTGGAAGCAGTATCAAATAACTGCCCCTTAGTGTTGAATTGTAGCTGATCAGCGCACGGCCGCTGCCAAGGGCGGCCCAGCTCGGGCTGTGCTCAGGCACAGTAACGACGTCGTTAAACGTCAAACTGGTTGATCCATTTCACAAGTTCATCACTGGAATAAAAATATCACTTTCTCATAATATTGTTTTAACTAGCATCATTACCCTGTGACTTATAGTTACACTGAGTACCAAAGCTGAGATTACAAATGTCTTCTCTTAATTAGTCAATACACTGATCATTTCATTTTAATTTCAGAGCATGAGTTGAGAAGAGGAGCTCGGCAAGGCTTCCAGCTTATTTCAACAGACTATCGAAATGCTCTTGCAGGAGGTACATAAATCTCTAGTTTGAATCCATTTGCCTTAATAGATAAATAAATGAAATGTTAATATAACATTTAGAGCAAAAGAAATTAATTCCACTTTAATTTCACATTTACTAAAGAGGCACTTTCCAAAGCTCCGACCCGAGGGTATTACAGCATTTACATGCTGCTCTGATGGAGTGCGGAAAGCCAGGGAGCGGGGAAAGAAATCCAGCAGGAGCAGAGGATGGGAACCCTCAGGAAGGGATGTAACCTGGGCATGAACGACACTGGGGTCTCCGCAGCAGCCAGGAATCCTTAGGGAACATGCCCAGATGTTCTATGTTAGCAGAGCAGCTGGGACAGGCCAGGGCACGCGGGGGGAATTATCTGCTAATCCCAGCTTTGGCTCCCGCTTTCCTGCTAAGCCTGGCCTCAGTGCGTGAGCTGGGCACTCGAGGGGTTTAGTGACCCCGAGGAGCCACCCGTCACTGCTCCGCTCTTCCTTTAGTGTCTGCCACTTCTCAAGGCTTCAAAAAAATAGAAAATGATGAACAGAGTAATCCCGTGACTGAAGTTTTCTCCTCCCCTGGTGAAAGATCCCTCTGTGCGGGTGCAGGGAACAGGGACGAGTGCCCGACACGTCACAGCAGGGGTGCGATGCAGAGAAGCAAACAGCAAATGCTTCCCCAGTGCTTCCCCAATCCCCTTTCGTCTCCCTTGGATGAAAGAAATTAGACAGCTAGGAGTCACGGCCTAATCCTGGCTTCCTAACGCCTGGATCAAACACAGACTTAACCTGGTTTAAAACAAACTCTTAGGGACGTGTACTCTGCTCCCTCTCCTCACTCCGCATTCATTTCAAAGATCTCGTTCCTTGAAGAGCTAGCAAATAGATTTTTTAATTTTCAATTTATAGCTCATTTAAACTTAAACCCTCTATTTTACTTTGATTTTAAAAAAAGACCCTTACCCCTTGATTTTTAATCCCAAATGTATTTATAGTCAGCCTGCTCCCTCTTAACCTCTGTGTTACCAGGCTCAACAAGCCACGTTTTTGTGATACATTTTTATAAGATCTTACATTCTTCTAAGCATCCTGGAAGCCCTTTTCTGCACCTGAGCCAATTAATTTCATCTTCTGGGACATAATTCCCGGAACTACACAAAATATTCTAAGAGGTCCTAGCAGGGCTTTGCACAACAGCTGTAACCTTTCCTAGTCTTTACTAAGTGAATAGAGCCTATAAATCACTTTATCTTTTCACAGATGGGTCAGGTAGCTCAGTCTTCCTACAGTCAACCATTTTAATCAGACTTTTTTCCCTCTCCATCATTTCCAGTGGACAAGTCCCAGGGTTATAGCTAAGTGGTGCTATAAAAACATTACTTTACATTTTACACTATTCATTTTCATTACCCTGATACTACCATCTATTTCTTACCATATCCCATCCAGATCTCCTCACTGTTGCCAGTTTTACTGAAACTGGTGCCAGTTGCAAAGTTGGTGAGCAAACAGTCATACATCAAGGCCAAGAATTTCCTTTTAACCACAAGCCAGCAGCCTCCCCTTCAGCCAGCACCTTGTCTAATTTAGAGTTTTAATACTAATCACCGTCGTATCAACCTTAAGCGATGATTTCCTATTAGACAGTTTCTGAGAAGGTCTCCTTAAACCTACAGAGGCCGAGGGCTGAGCCAAGATGCTAAGGATTTCACAGGCTGGACTCGTGAGCCTCTCAACCGCGATGCTTGCAGGGGACCTGTGTTCAGAAAAGGATAAAAGCCAGAGCTGCAGCTCACGTGTTTGCTTGAAAATACTGCGATCGCTTTCCTGAGAGACACGGGGGAAAAGCCACAGGGCAGCTGAAGAGAGAGAAGCACATGCAAGGATATCTGGAAAACGCTGACATGAGGATGGCTCAGGTCAAAAACAAGTGCTATTTAATATGTTAGCCATGAGACCTTTTCTCACTAAAGCATTAATTTATCCCTTAGCATCTGCTAGTAAAAAGGATTTGCAAAGGTTGAAATACATCAGAATACATCTGACCGAAGCCACTGCTTGACCTATTTGATTCCTCTGTAACAGTAACTCACTGAGTGTACAGCAAGGCAGGAAAGCAGAAGCTCAGTTAGCAGCTGACAGCCTGCAGAGAAAAGATACCTGCAGAGAAAAATATGCAATAAAAATATTCACGAGGCGCCTGTGCTGCTGCAGGAGGCTCAGCTGGTGCCATCCCGCACGTGTGGCCGGAGCTGTGAAGGCCGTGCCATATGGTGAAAACTCACACTGTGACAGCCTGCCCTGCAGGCAGCAAAGCGTTAGGAATAAATCCATGTCCCTCGAGGTCAGCAGAGGTAAGAAAGGCTTAGGGGGCGGCTGGGAGAGCTGTTAGGGGTTGCTGCAATGTCCTGAGCGCACGAAATCCTGGCAGGACTTCCTGAAACTGAGCCCAACTGCTGGGCTTCCTTCTGGAGCAGAATAATGTGTTTTACATCTCTGGGGTAATTGTTCTGGAATAGTGCTAGAACAAATACTGATGTGTAACCTAAAGAAATGATGTTAGAGTAATTACAGCGTTGGCGAGATTACCATTGTGATTTGAAAGCAGTGGAAGCCCAGCTATGGTTTAATAGATGTCCCTCGCACTTGCTTGACATACTTGACATTGGAAGAGCAAAACAGTAATTTTTATCCTCAACATCCAGAAGAAAAGTTTTGGAGTAAACAAACAAAAACATTGCTAGTAAGTATGCACTTTAAACACTCATAAATAACCCAAAATTTATCCCTAGTAGGGTGTAAGATCGAGAATATGGCTCAGAGGAGATTTTTCAACTCCTCTGAGCACCTTTTATCTTCATGGTCTTAAAACAATCTTGCCCATCCCAACAGCACATTTGGGTCCTTGATATCCTCAGTTAGCCACTCTGCAGGTAGGAGCATGGGAAAAGAAAACCCCTTTCCAAAGTAGTAGCTAAATCAAATAGTTCTTTCAAGAGTGTTTGCACCATTATACTGCCAAAGCAAACTACATTTAGTTTTTTCCTAATGTCTGAAAATCCCTCTATAAATTCATACTCAGATAATGTATACTGTATGTACTGACACAGAAACCTAAGCCAGGCTTTTTTTTTTTCCCCATTAATCTCCATATTTAAATGCCTTAAATACTGAGAGCCAGGGAAGGCAACTCCTACCCTGCGAACTCGTGAGGTTTCTCACTGATTTTATCAAGCCTGAAGGAAACATTCCACCTCTGTGAGATGCTCCCTATTTTGCCATACAGAGCTACAACAGTAATGAGGCACTCAAGGGACTTTCTGGAAGAAAAAAATAGGATTTGAACTGTATTTCATTACTATTCCCTTTTTCTACTATTACAAGCTGAGCTGAATTTGGCATGGTGGAATTCAGCTTCAGGCTACTCCTGGAAAACTCCTGAGCAGAAAAGCCAAGGACAAAAGTCCACATGGATCAAAAGTGGTGTGATAATGTGAGCTCGTAACACACCTGGTACAGCAATTTTTTCCAGCTCTTTCTTTCCCGTGGCCGCTGCAGGGTCTGGTCCGTTCCGCTTCCCTGCAGCTCTGCCACATGTCTGTGGATGACCAGCACCTCCAGTGCCTGAACCAGCCCTAAAACCCACCTGGCTCTCTTGGGAAATTAAAAGGACCATTTTAAAAACAGTATACGAGGAGATTTTGCTCCCTTGGGAATGAATGGAAACCTGTTATTTCAGGAGCACTCCTGAGAAAGCCCCAACTAACCATTTGCCCCTAGTCCAGAGAAGCAGCATTTCCCTACGGCTAGGGAAATTCCCCCAACTCCCACAGCATTAGCAAACAGCATGTTATACCTGCATATCCTTCCTTTCTTTTTCTCACTTTACAGGGATCATATTTCTGTGCTGTGCTTATGACCATTTCATTTAATGCAAAAACCTCAGATTAAAGTCCCCGAGAATGACATTAAAGAGCTTCAAAACATCTGTGATTCCTAGAGCAGGAATCCCAATGCTCTTACCTAGGTGCCCAGCTGACGACAGCCGTATTTATTTCAGCTTTGGTCATGCAGATGATACTGAATCACAGACACAGGTCTCTATCTCTCTCCTTAATTTCAGCGCAGCACTGAATTGTGCTCCCCACACTATTTTTCTTCCTGCTATGTGACTTCCTTGAATAATGGCCCTGGCAATTATTTCTACTGGGAAAAGGTATAAATTAAGAGAAATATGAAAGCATAATACGTGTGATGCAGGATGGATTTACGACCATGTCCTCACACACTCCAGAATGGGGAGAAAGGAGGGGATAAAAAATAGTTTTAATGTAATATATAAATTATTAATAGAACAACAGCTGCCTTGTTAAGAATTCATTTTCATTATTAAAAAGAAATCAAACACACATGGGCTTCCACCTCCACAGGAGCCAGAGCTCCAAATGTCCATGAAGAGCTGCTCCAGTGGGAGCAGGGCAGAGGGTGGGAGATACTGGGGATCCAAGCAGCTGAAGGAGAGATCCTAGGCTGTATCTCCCTGGATGTTACAGTAGCAGTGTTAGCAAACATCCCACCAAGTGAAAGGTTTTGCAGCCGCAGCAGGACCCCGCGCAGGGCAGAACCTGAGCCGGGTCCCTCCACAGCTCTCCTTGCAGGGAGCATCCCAGGGAAGACAAAACTCTGACCTCTTACCTGTGGAAGCTTCGCCCCTTCCCTCCCTTCTTGCCCTCACACCGCAGGATAACGAACAGCACACAGCCCAGACCCTTCATGGAGTTTGTCTCCAATTGCACTTATTCAAACACGTCAACAAGCCCTAGCTGCATCTCCATGGAGGGACCAAAGCCTGCAGGTATCAAGTGCCCTCTCCATGTCAATGCTCGTCCACATCTCTCAGGGACCAGGACAGGCTGCCAGGAGCCACAATCATCACATGCTGGCAAAGTTCAGCCACCTTTTGTTCTAAATGTCAACCAGAAAGCCTACTGGACACTACGGCCTTTCTGGCATTATCTTCAGTAATTTTATCACTCTAAAAACTAATAGTTTCGTACTGTCAGCAGCATTTCTTTTCTTCCTATCCTTCCTTAACAGCTGCTTCATTCCTACTCTTAGTTCTGCCAGCAGAAAGATTCTCTGTAATCTCCTTAGCTTTCCTTCTCCAAACTTGCAGATGTTGAATCTACATCAACTGGTATTTCCCTTTTTTTTCCCCCACTTACTGTTTTATATCTAATTACTGCCTTCTTTGATGGTCTGAGCTATTGAAGGTTTTCCCCCAAAGCTGTCACATCTCTCAACTATGGAATCACAACCTTGTTAGTCATCTAATAAAGCTCTTTGTCAAGGCTCCCAGTTTCCAATCGCATGTTTACGTCTACATTTTTCTATTCAGTCAATTTTGCTTGCAATTTTCCTCATCTGTGAGGAAATTAGACATTTTGAAGCACTAAAATATATAGAACACTGCGTGGGACCATTCACTACATACAACGTAGTGTCGCTCCCTAAGAAGAGCAGAGGAGGGAGTGTGGAAATGAGCAGGACGGGCTGCAGTCTGTGTGCAACAGGCAGCGCTGGACAGCAAGACACCTCTGCAGAGGCTGTTTTTTATCTGTAATTTGCACTTTCTCTTGATATTTGCCTTTTTTTCTTTTATTTTTAGCACACTGTTGTTCTATGGGCTTGAGCTGCTGTCTTTGTAAGGAACACAGGCAGGGACTGGGAGGTTAAAATCTTGGAGGAGGGTAGATGGGCGCCCGGGTTCAGGCCTACCCCTGTACATCTTTCTCAAGGAGAAAGAGAGGCAGGAAAAAAATAATCTTGATGGGGAAAAATTAAGCAATGGTCACTTAATTCTTTAATGTGCCTGGCTTTAATTAATAGGATCCAGGGAAATCAAATGTAACCAGTCCAGCTGCTTACCAGCTCCAAAGGGATGAAAATCCTCAAAAACATAATAAATCCTCAGGCTGCAAGAATTTGTGATCCCTGCCTCCGCCCTGCATTTCAGCATATGCCAACACCACAGGCATCAAACTGTTTTTAAACCCCATTTTGCAGGAAGTCAGGCTAAAGTCTTCAGACACAGGTTATTTATTAGGACCAATCCTCCCTGTTCTCCACAGGTGCCACCACTCGATGATGCCATGGATGGGGAGCTGCCCGAGCCCCACATGGGGACGTGGCTGCACGCGCTGCCACTGGGCACCTGCCTAGGCCTTTCCTGAGGCAAAACTCAACCAAGTTTTAACATCTTGAGACTTAATTCTGCGTTTTCTTAGGTTCTGAAACGTGCTTTTCCAAGACTCAAGGCTGGCAGCATGTCTTGCATTTCACACTGCCTCATTACAGTATTTTTAAAAATGAGCCTCTTACATCACGGTTTCTACAAAGGCATTTCCCGACTCTCTTTCCTGTAGTCCATTTGCCATCCGCACAGAGCGCCGGGAAGGAACCGCGTGCTGCTCTTGGGCCAACCATGGCTTGATGTTCCTGGCCTCCTCCTGTATCAGAATGAGTTTTTATCTTTTTTCCTATGAAAAACTGCATTTAATTAAATATTGAGTCGAGTGCTACTGCAATCCCTCCTGCACTTTCAAAGGAGAAATTAGCAGGTGCACAATTATTTTGCTCACTGAGACAAGGAAGAGTCAATTTTTAATAGGCCATGAAGGATTTATATAAAGAATATATTTTGCTGGAGAAATAAATACGAGCAGACATCTTTATCTCTCTGGGCTGATACTGTGTCCATCTTTGCAGACTTCAGCTTCTTCAATTATGCAGCCAGAGCAGAGGAAGCAGAGAAGAGCTAAAAGCATTTCAAGGAGCTGCAGGGATCTCCAACACTCGCGAGCGCTGCTGGCACTGCAGGAGTTAAGGCAGGAGGATGCTGAGGAATTCTGTACAAACCAAATGCCAAGGACACACGTGGTTGTGGTTCCCAGGCAGTGTCACAGGGAGCGAAGCAGGGCAGGAAGGTGGGTTTGCTGAGTGCCCTGGCCCGGCCCTGCCTGGCTACAAACTTTATATAGGTCACTTATAAAGCAGATGTGTACAAATGCCCACATCAGGAGAGAACAGCAGGATTTTTGAGGGTACTGCAAGAGCTTCTGAAGAAATCGGTGTCCCGCTTTCCCACCTACCAGCCCGCAAGGCTCTGACTTTGGAGCAGCCATTGCAGGGAAATGTCATTCCTGGGGCGCCGCGGCCGCCTCCCGGCTGTGCTGGCTCCACCGCATGCGGATGCCTGCGGATGCTTCCCCTGGCATGCAGAGCCACCCCGCACGGGAGCGGGTTCAGGTGGTTCTGACCACATAACCTAGCATTAAATAAATGTACAGCCTGGTCACCCTTACCGTTAGCTAAAGCCCAGCTCAGGTACTGAGAAGAAGAACGAGCTTCACAACCGCAGCATCACTTCAGAAACTGAAGCCAGGGAGTTACAAATATTCATGTATCATTAAGCAAATACATCACCTGCAGACTTGCCCAGACTCCGTTGTCTTAGACGCTTCCGATCACCTCAGAGCTCCCTTGCAAAGAGCTCTATTGCTTCAGAACTGAAAAGCAGAAAATTTACTAAATATAAATTTCCTGCAGAAGGGCAAGCCTGCCCAGGTTCAGCCCTGTTGATTGCTGCTCCTCTGTTATAGGGAAGGGAGGCAATAGGAAATCCTGCCTTTTCAGCCATCCTGCCCTTTCTAACCATCGCCTGGGACATGAGCCATCCCAGCAAAGCCTCCAGCTCAGCATCAGTGCTGTGAGGAAAGTGTGATTCCGGCTGCATGGAAGGCGCGATGCCCCGGCCCCCAGGAGCCTTGTCTTCCCTCACCGAAGTAGAAATAAAACTCATGTCTTAATGAAACAAAAGACCCAAATCCAAGGTATTTACTAGTCAAATGGGAGGCTCTGTGCTGACAAGGAGGTTTACCCACCTGCCCCAGGCGAGCTCAAGCACTTCACAAGCAGTAACCTGTTAAAAAAATATCTCTAGGCTTCCAAATTCCACTGGGTTGCAACCCAGTCCAATTTCAAGGGTTTGCTGAGGTTGCAGTGGTGCAGAACATGTTTGTCTGTGCATAGTGCAGAGAGCCTTCCTGTGAAAAGCAGCACCTGTGGAACAGCCAAGGCAGCTCCAGTGTCTCAATAGATCAGACTGAGAACCCTGCACCGGCTGGGGTGTTTCAGCATTAAACACTGTTCCCTCCAAGTGTTTCCTGATGCTTCAAATCCGTGTTTCAGCTAAGTTCTAGGAGCCATACAACAGCATGATGATCCATGGCCCAAGAATTCACTGATGCCTAAACTTTCATGAACTGCAATTTGGCAGGTACCAAAGCAGCAGAATCATCGGTTGCAGCAGTAAGGACTGAGCAGACTGGACTCCACCTAGGGAGAATGGGCTTAGATTGATCTAAAACAAAACAGGTTTTGCTTTGCTTTATAATGGCATATTGCCTTGTATTTTATATACATCTGGGATGCCTGCTACCTACAGGGAAATATGCACACTCCTAGACACGGGGAGAGAAGAAAGCAAAACTCATCAAAAATACAGCTTTTCAGACTGAAGTTGTATTATGGGAATACTCCCATTACTGCTCTTTGGGAGAACCCAGCTCTGCTGCACATTATTGGCTCCAAGACGAGTCTCTGCACCTGGCCTGTGTGGTAAGCCGTGCTGATAAGGGGTCTATTTTCATATCTAAGGAGAATATCAATATCTGTCCCTCAAGAAAAAAAAAAGTGAATGATAACACTTTGCCTGATGCCTGCATGATGAATTTGCAATGAAAAAGCCCTCAGAGCAGAAGAATGGGCCTCAAGTGCACCATTAATATTGGAGCATTGCAGCTATGTCAGATGCTACAGTATTTAAATGAATAGAATATTGCACTCTGTGCCACAACAAAATGATTATGTGCACCCATCCTGGGAACAGCCCTGCACGGAGCTGAAGGAGAACGCAGGGATGCCTGGGCTTCCAGCAGACACTGGGGATTTAATTTCATATTGCAAAGGCTCCGTCGCACACTCCTGCACACGGCATCACATGCAACTGAAATTGCTTTCATTAAACTGACAGCCTGAGCACTTGACGCGGCGCTGGGGGCTCCTCTCCGGGTACGGCAGTCGTAGGTTCGCAGCCTGAACAGCAACTTCCACTCTGACGGTATTCTTTTTCATGGTGGAGAAGAATTAAATGGCAAGTTAAGGTATCACTTCTCAAAAAACTTGGAAGCATCAAATATTCCTTTCGGAAATGCACAGCAAGTGGTGTGAGCCTTTCCTAAAAGGGAGAATGATTTTCAATGGCTGGTAATCTTTACATCCTTTTGCTTACAGGACAGAATATAAGAGATGTTTAGTGGCTCTATAATAACCACGGGCATTAGCCCTCCATGAATGACAGAGACACTAAATCCATGATTCCCTGTGCCGCTCACCTTTGAAGCAGACGCCTGGATGTGAACTGTGCTCAGCCCAAGTGCTGGCAGCGCGCTGTGTGTTTTGAATTAAGAGCAGTTCTGTTGAGCTTGATGAAGGGCAGAGTGCAAGGCCGGCCCGGGAGCCCTCCCAGCTAAAGGAAAGTCGTAGCCTTTCCAAGCTGGAGCAACATGTTGGAGAGGTAGGTCCTGTGCTTGGCAAAGCCTTCCTGATGGGGTTTACAGATAACTCGGGGGAAAAAATGGACTTCTATCTTTTATAGTTTTCCAAAGGCAAAAGCAGACTAGATGGTTTTATTGGCTAATACTGGAATGTTGCAGGGGTGCAAGACTAATCAGTGCTGCTAGTCTAGCAAACATCTCATGCCTCATCCCGAGCTGAGGTTAAGCCAACAGCTCATTTACTCTAGGGCTGGGATTTCAAAGCAAAGAGCAGGGAAGATCAGATCTCCAGGGCTCCTGGAGGGTCTATTAAATGTGTGCCAAGATCCTCCACGAATTAGCTTCTCGAATGCCTCATTTCTCTGAAAATTAATCTAACATCTGCACCAAACCCAGGCTTAAAAACAGCAATGGGAGCCATCACTGTCATCTGATAACTAATTACAAGTCTTTCATCCCTAGTGGGGATTGCAGGATCAAGAATAAAATGGGTTCCTGAGGATGTTGTTCTGAACCCTCACCCCAAGCTGAACCTTAGCCTGGCACCACACAGTGATTTACAGCTAGCGTAAAATTCAATATACGCCCATTGTCTTTAGGGACACAAGAGCTCATCTTAACTGAAGGCCTTGCATGTTCTCCCAATAAACTGGCTCCTAGGCACAGAGCTCTCATAATATTGGCCTTAAAGCAAATATCCTGCAGAATTAATCCTAGGTTGCTGGCCAACATGGAAATCAATCCCCATCCTACATCTTCACCCAACAACCCACATCTCGAGTCCTTTGTTTTCTTGACCAGAAGCCCCGTCTCCACCTGCGCCGCAGAAGCGCCTTGCAGCTCAGGTTTAACTGTGCTCTGCTCAGCTGTATCACAGCCCCAGGCACAAACTGCTCCCCCTGAAACTTGAAGGCTTTTTAGTACGTCAACCAAATATGGAGAGAGAAGAGAAACCACTCCAACAGCTGCTGATACCACCCAGATGAACAGTTGCAATGTTAATACAAAAAACTCTTGAAGAATCATGCAACTAACAGGAGTATCAACCCAAGAAAGAGAGATTTTGTCCACACAGGTAAAAGATTCTTTTTCTGACCACCATACACTAACAGGAGTTTTCACAGGTCAAATATTAATGGATATTTCTTAGTGCAGGTATGATGGAGACTATGGATCTTTCTTAGATTTGTGATACTTGAAATTAATTCACCAAAGTGCCATTAATTTTTCCTTTTTAAGAGGCATTTTTCCTCTCCAAAGATGCTTTTTTCCTTCTCTTTACCCCTTTCCCCAGCCAAACCCCAGGCGGGCCATCGCCTTCTCTTGTCCTTCTGTGACGTTAATCAACTGCTGCATCCAAGCCAGGCCTAATTTGTGGCAATCATTTACTGCTCTCGGAGAGGTGTTCACACTGCTAGATTAAGATTTTAGGATGAAATTCGAATTTTAAATGCAAATTAAGCTACACAGCAGAGATGAAAAATCCCAGCAATTATTGAAAGCTCCTTTTTAGAAGAAGCCAATACCTGAATTCAGCTATTGAAATTTAGACCCTGCGACATCACACATTTGCTTAAGCAAGATGAGGAACCAATCTAAAGCCTTAGATTTTGACTACTTTGCCTGGTTTCACGCCAGGCAGAGAAAGGCAGAGAGGTTTCCTCGCTCCCATGAACAGGCTGCTTTCCAGTCACCCTTGAGCAGGGCAGAAATGGGGCTCGAGGGGAAGCTCAAAGCCCCTAATCCCACATAAGCAGCTCTGCCACCATCGTGGGCTAATGTGTGCATTAGTGCTAAGCAGGTTCTTAGGTTCTTTGCTAGACCCAAGCCCAAATCTAAAACCCTCCACAGATGCCTTTAGCGAGTTCCTACTCATCTCTTCAGTTTCAGCAGACCTATTTCTGTTCCAAATTATGTACATAATTTTTTGGCTATATAGGCGACAGCCTGTTTGATCAATTCGCCCTACATTTCTGTTGGTGAATTACAGCTTATCATTTTCCTTATTAGAAATTATCTGCTACACATAATTACCGTAAATAAAACTTTGTCTCGTGTAACTCCCAACAAATGCTGGCAATTCCAGTGTTTCCAGAGCCCAAAAGTGAGGAACAGGCACCAAGGGAACCAGCCTGGGGCTTCAAGGGGCCCGAGACCCTGAAGGAAATATTGGAGAGACCTTCCAACAGCCCCATGCGATGGACCAGGCTCCGAGGTGCCCTGCACATGGACCAGCACATCCAGAGCTTCCCTTTGTGGCCTTGGATGAAGGCAACACAGGTAACACCAGCTTCCCGCGCAGGGAGAGCCTCGTGCGAGTGCTGCAAACAGGCTTCATTTTGCTGGTGTCTATCATAGCTGGGGCACAATAAGCAGGTTTAAAGCCTTTTTTTTTTCAGTTTTCTCACTGATTTTTCTCCTAATTAGCGGTTAGACACAAACTCAAGTATTTTCATCCTCAGAAACCCTGCAGACCTTGTCACTGGTAGAGGCAGGGCTGTGCTGTGACATCCCATAACATGATCCTATAAAGCAAACCTGCTATTTACTGGAGACAACACTAACGAGGCATTAATTGATGTCAGACCTTGCTTTCCTGACAAGGAACCACCAGAGCAACTCCTCTTCATGGAGCCAGGCGCTGATGGTAACGAGTCGCTGTGATTAAGGAGAAGCTTTCCTTTGAAAACGTGCCCCTGCATTTATCTCAACACAGTACAGCAAAAAACATACAAAGAGGAAGACAATTTCCTACCGGTGATGGGCTGCAATTAAAAATTCCCCTTCAGTGTTATTTCTAATAAATACTGCTTTTGTGTGCTGAACAAAGTGACTGGTAAATACTGTGTGTTCTTTATTGGCTTCCTAAAGAAAAACCCTCAATATATATTCTACAGCAAAACGTATCTGAGGTTATATATCCCTCCACAAAGATCACAATAATCCTTTTTACATTAAAAAGTAATGAGCTTCATCTCATTTGCAGATTCTTAAGAGCACAGAGTCGTATGGGCACTTGGTAATATGAATGCACCACTCATAAATAGTAAATGAAAACAGAGCTCTCTTACCTTCCCTCAGAAGCAGGACTGAAAGCTGGGTAATCCCAGAGGGAATTCTGTTCCTTTCACGAAGCATTAATTTCACAAGTTCTGGAAATCCGCCCCCTATAAACCTACTTGAGGAAAGAGAAGGAATTAAAGTGGACATTTGAAATGTTTCTTTCACTGTCCCCATCTCGAGAAATCGATCTCTCTGCAAATGCAATCCTTTCTTATGATGGATAAGTGCCAGTGTTTGTGGTAAAACCAAATTCAGTCATTTTTCACAGGGAATCTGCACAATTCTCACCAAAGAGCAAATTTGGGAAGCTCTGCAGTGAAGCTGAACCCAGCAAGTTACAGAAATGTGCACCTAAGGGCAGCAACAACCACAGAAACGAGAGCTGCAGGTCAAGACCCTGCCAAAAAGGGAGTTTCCACCACTTCTCCCCTTTCTCCCTAACATCCTGGCCCATTTTCTTTTGTAATAAAAGCACCGCAGAACACCTAGTTCCTCATTACGGATGTGTGTGTTCTGCCAAAGTTTTCATCCGCGGATGAGGTTAGTGCAATAATGTGCCCAAGACATCAAGAATAAATCTATGCGATTTTAAAAACCCCACAACTTTAAAGAAAGTCCTTTAGAATTTAATAGGTATGAAACCAATTTTGTTTTATAGGAGCCAGATCTACAAGGGCCACTCTTGCAACCATCTTAGGATTCATCAGGAGAGAGATAATGATCTAATAAATTCTATTAAATGCTTAAAAATTCCACAGGAAAGTCAGCATTTTTTCTGGTATTTTACTACGCTATTCAATTTCACTGTGGCCTCAAATCGGAGGTTCATTGTGAACAAACAGATTTGCACAAAGCCGCTGGGTCCTTGCAGGTATTTTGAAGTGAAAATGGGAGGGTTTGGCAGAGTTGGATTTTGCTGGATTTTGCACACGTGTGTCCATGTCCTGTTCCCCAAACTGCAGTCGCTCTCACCAATGGGACCAGCAGGAGCCCGAAATGCAAACAGCAAAGGCACTGGTGACACCAAACTGCCTCCTTCCCGTAGCTAAACCCTGGGATTTCGGTGCAACTTGGCAGCACGTGGGGCAGGAGGGCCGGGCGCCTGCGCTGCACCTCTGCTCGCTCCCCAATCCCTGCAACACTCCTCTGGAAGCAGCACAGTCCTTTGGAGAGACTCCACCTTATGGAAAAATACCTTCCGGAACAGCAGCTGTTTGCACAGATGACTTGTGTTTATTTAGTAAAATAATTGGGAAGCTGCTCGCAGGTTACAGGCAGAGTCATCTCCTCGGGCAGATGTTTTTAAAGTCAGATGAGAACAGCCCGAGAACCTGTCACTCGTACACGGCTCATATGCGGTGTCAGGGTAGGGGAAAAACGAGCCATTATTTTAAATTATTATGCCTGAAAGAATACATATTTTTGTTGTCACACTCTGAAACAGATCCTGCCATGACGCTTCATCCTTTCCCTTGTCCTGGACCAGCAGAGCATCCACGTCCTGCTCCGTGTGTCCGGTGCCGATCCGAATCCTGTGGCAGCTCCACAGCCTCCATTGCCCCTGCAGAGGTTCCCAGGGCAGCGGTGCTTCCTCTGCCTCTGGATGTTCCCAGTGGCAGGAAATAACGGGGATAAAGGGATTAAAAAGCAATGATTTTCTGCAAAGCCGTACAGGACACGTCTGCTATGATCTCGGCTTACTCGCCTCATCTACACCAGTAAAACACCATCGTTGCAGGCGGATTTATGGATTAAATGCAGACAAGTGTGTAAAATAAATATTTTGCTTGTAGCTTCCACGCTCTTTAGAACATTGTCTGCAGCTAAAGAGCCTCCCAAGTGTCTTTCTGGGGTGATTTGCGGGTCAGAAAGGCACGCAGGACGCGGGGCCAGCGCGGGGTCCAGCCAAGGACGGGGCTCGGCGGCTGCCGCGCCGGCTCTCTGGGCTGCCAGTGCGTGGGCACAGCTGCCACCAAAGGCCACACTGAACTGAAAGGGCATCTAGATCCATATTCATTGGGCTAGAGATAAGGTCACATGAAATGCAGTTGCTAATGTATAAATATATATGCACCTCAATATTTGGAGGTTTCCGTACCTTCTTTCCCCGCTCCTTTTGGTTTCTTCAGGATCCTTTGCACGTCCCCCATGATGGCAGCTGGCACATGGGGCCACATGGAGAGTTTTGGAGCAGCAGGAGGCTGGAATAGGGACAGAGATCCCCACAAAGATGGGGCTTCTGAGAGGCCTCTGAGAGGCTGCATGTGCCTGGTAGAGCCAAGCTTAACTGACCAGGCTGAGCGCAATCTGAGTGTTCATGAGACACCTTCCTAGGAGAAATTCGGGTCTCAGCGTTACCAAGGGGCCTGTTGCTCCTTTGGGCGGATAAAGCAGCACTGCAGTAAATAGAGTGGCATTGCTCAGTAGAGTTACCTTTGCTTTATTTGTCCCCAATGCGGGTATAAACCAGGCCCGAGCCACTCCCCATGGAGGTCAGCACCTCCCCCTTGTCCGTGGACAAGTCCACGGGACAGCCTTCCCACTGCACAGCACACAGGGGTGCACCTGCGACTCCCAGCAGTACCTGAAAGGGGCAGCAAAAAAACAGCAATCCTGTGGGAGCTGTTAACACTGAAACCTACTGATGGTGAAGAAGGAAATTCACATGGAGAGGAAGAAAAAAACGTAGAGGGATGGGAAAAAAGGGGGAGAGGGGGGAAGAAAAAAGGAGTAATAGGACGAGCAAGCAGCTCTTAAAAAGCAGCGCAAAGTGCGCGGAGGGG
>JAUBOD010000623.1:1733289-1745052 GCA_032353885.1 Nothura maculosa | reverse complement strand
CTTGCTGATGTGCTGCATAGAATTAGAGGGTTGCAGGTAAGCTACTGATTGGCCTTGCTCAGTTTTTGCATTGTAAATGATCCATCACTCTGTCAGAAATGGAGTAAATATTGATGGCTTAAAACAAAAACACTTCTCATACTCGGCATTGCAATGAATTGTAGATGGATTACAAAAATAACGTAGCTACCTGTAGCTAAACAACAGAGAGGAGTGAACTAGTTGAGAAAAGTTCTGAAGTGGTTGCTCCAAAGCAGGTCTTTAGCACAAATTCATCACAGAATGAGGCACTAAGCAAAGTCAGATAAACAGAGAAATACTGTGTTATAAATTAGTAAGTATGCTTTATCTTTTTCCTCCTTTAAATGAAATAAGTCTGGTATACAGATAGAATATGGCTGTGCCCGGATAAATCACCTTAATTAGGTAAAGACTTTATCTAAAATGCATCAACAACAAAAATCTTGACCAAAGAATAACTTTAATAATAATAATAATAATTATATAATAATATAATAATAATAATTTAATAATAATTTTTTTTCTGTAACAGCAATTTTACAATCTCTTTCTGTTTTGCATGCATTTATAACTGAGCTCATCTGTGAAAGAAGCGCTGATTTTTCAATGACAAGGCTCAAGACAAAAGCTCAGCAAACTGTCTGTGGTCCCATTCTAAAATATGTAAATACCTCAAATAAGATGTATACTTTCCCTGCCTATCCATATATCCATCTCTCATTTATGAACTTGTCAAAGCAAGAACCATGGTCTGCTCTCTGCAAGGAACATGAGGCAAGTCCCACCATTTGGGCGAGGCCAAGATAAAGTTTAACAGGGGCTGTGAACATTTCCTCTGCTCTCCCTTGAGCAAGGCTGACTTTGCAGATATTTTCTAGGTACAGTATAACTGATAGTCATGTTGGGCTATCCATAGAAAATGGAAGAGGTAGGAGGCCCTTCAGAAAAAAAATAGGAAACTTGTGTGGAAACCCATTCTGGAGAGCAGAAACACTTGTTTGGGTGTGGGGGAGAAGCATTTTGTGAAAATATATTTCAAGGTAGTGATAGTTCTATTAAAGGTAGTGATAGTTCTACTAAATCAGAGCAAAATTTTGGTTCAGGCTGGTATCCAAACTGAATCTGGTGGCACTTGATGCAGTTTCTTCTGTGCTGCTCTAGCTTGATTACATTTCAAGTCTTGGTTTTGGTGCTAACATATATCAGATCTTTCAGCACCTTCTATGATAAATCCCATTTATTTTACTATTGATATGTTCCTAGTTTCAAATAAACAATATGAGTGTGTGTGTCAGGCACTTTAGTATATGGTTTTATTAACACTGGTTTGTGAATGCAGCTAAGAAAAATAGAATTTGGTCTTGCAAGCATATAACTCCTGAAATAATCAATACCAATGTATTTTATTCCAGGGGCTGGAGCTGGCGTAAGCTCACTACACATGCAAACTGAATAGATAGAGATGTAGAGCAGTAATATATAGATTTAATATTTAACCACTAATAATAGAAAACTAAGTACTTAGCACAGCCACAGGACCCAAAGTAGAAGTGTCAGATAGGCTGTAACAAGAACCAGAAAAGGCAGCAGCTGTCCAGCCCCACTCACTGCAGTGAGCAGGGCTTATTGTGGGGCTCTGACTCCAGTATTTTCTTAGTTTGAGGCATTTCCCATGGTTATTACTGTCACCTCTCTTAAGAAGGCCCCTTGTCTTGCAGGCAGAACTATCAGGGCTGAACAGGGTAACAGCTACTTGGTCATTCTGCAGGGTGTTTGGGTTCCAGGAGTGCCAGAAATACATTTGGGATATTTCTAATCTTTAATGGAACTGAAGATGGGCAGTATTTTCCTGACATTGCTCCCACTTCTTTCTCAAGCCAACAGATGCGCCAAGAGCTACAAAGGTAGGGACAGCTCTTCCAAAATTAAAGTTGTGCCCTGGGTGTTTTAAACGCTGTGCCAGCTGAAAGCAATTAGGAGAGCAGGGATGGGGATGGAGGCTGGGGCCCTGGGCTGCTCTTAGAGGTGCCCCGCACACCAGCATGGATGAGAAGAGCAGCAAGGAAGGGCTCATGCAGCAGCTGCGAGCCGCAGAGCGGGAATTATCCGGGTGCCTCCTGGGGAATCCCATCTATTCAGATGATTTCAAAAGTGATCACAGTAGAGTTATCTGGTAATTACTTGGAAGGAAGGTATTACTGTGGCTCTGAATCTTCTCCACTGAATTAAATGGAAGATTTGCAGCTGCCTTTGGATAGAGCAAAGTCAGAGCCTGCCTAGCAGAACAGGGCCACTGGAGTCATGGGGAATAACAGAACTGTCCCTTTTTTCTTAAGGTTTATCTCTCTTCTTTTTCTTCTATCTATGAAGGGGAAAAAAAAAAAAGTGAAAAAATAGATAACAATTTGGGTTTCTGATGAAAGATTATTACTATTGTACAAAATCTTTTGTTTTGTTTTGTTTTCAAGGCTTTTAAGTGACTTTAAAAGATTCTTTCCTAAAGAACAAGCCAATTTGACACCCCACTGTTTGAAAGCTCTTATTATTCCTCATGTTTCTAATCTGGCGTGTAAATGGTAATTTGCAGGAGATTTTCCAAGAGCAGACTGCTACTTTGGTGCTCCTGTTACACTTTCAAGAGGCGATACCTAGAAGGAGGTTTAACATTTTCTGCCCATGAGAAATATGAGCGAGCGAATGGCCCAGGCATTGCAGGGGATTTGCTTCCTGGGAACAGGGTGACTTCTGAATGGCGCTGGTAGTGGCAGCTGCTAGAGAAAATATATTTATTTAGCTCCTAAAAAAAATACATTGCTCTCATCTTCTCCCACTTTAGTGGAGCTTTGTTCCTGTATCTCTTGGTGTATCATGAGGAGCGGTTTGGCACACTGGAAAATGCAAGTTTAATAAAAGGGAGGAAAGCAGAGGTGCTCAAAGCCGCTGTTTGAGGCACCGAGCACAAGGCTGATCCACGTGGAAGTGGGAGCTGGGGCTGCTGAGGAGGGTTCTCCTGCCAGCCCTGCGGCTTTCAGAAGCTAAAACACTTCGGACCAGGCCCTTGACTTGTCCTTGATTTATCCAGCCTTTGGCTACCACATCAATACTGCGTGTTTGCTGGTTTTAAAAGCTAGAAAGGGCCTAGCACACAAATGGTTGGTCCTCAGAGCAGCCTCAGTGACTCCAGGTGGAGATGTGGATGTTCACTGCTTGCCAGGCGCCAGCCCAGGTTTATGCACGTGGGCTCTGTGCTACTTTTGCACAGTGTCCTGTCGCTGGTTTGCTCTTCTGAGCCTGGTCATCTTCCAACGTATTCCTCATCGAATGCCATGTTGTCTAGGCCCCATCCAGAATGCTGGGATTATCTCTCCAAATGGCAGATCAGGAATTGAGCATCACGCGGTACTGCGGTGAAAACCTCATGTTAAGTGTTTCTTGAGGTACTCCCTGTTCAACTTTGCAACCCCTGTGGGACCTGGTGGTCCTGGCAGCTGCTGCAGGGAGTCAGGAGTCCAAACGCTCAGGGCTTCGGGGCCTTCTGGCCGAGGTGGGAGTTGAGGTGGAGGTCGATCACGTCCCGGGCAGACAGAAGCTGCCACGCTATTTTGGTTTATGAAGAGCTGTTGTTCCCCTGCCCTTTTCCCTCATTACTGCTGTGTTTTGGGTCTTGTCTGAGTGACAGATGTGGTTTTACAGCGTGAGCACCAGCAAAGGCAGAATGCTGTGACTGGTCCTTTCCCTTGCACTGGCTCATAGAGTGCTCTCTGGACTGCCATTCGCATAAGCACGGTATTAAAATGGAGCGGGGCATGTGAAGCCAATCAAAATTTACTTTTTGATTACACTGGATTTTCATTTATAGCTTCATCCGAGCTGCCCTGGGCTGGAGGAGATTGGAGACAATAATGTGCAAGTCATTTCTAAAGGACATTTTCCAGTTAGAGAGAATTAAATTCATCTGCAGTAGCAAATAACTTACCTAAAGAAGAGAAAGTGTCACTGCTAACTTTTAAAATCATATGTCTGCAGTGATCAGAAACCCGGGCTCCACTGAGGAAAACCAGAACTGCCTTCTTTCCAAGGGTGAGCCATAAATGCAATGTGCAAGCAATAGGATATAAATATTAACCAAAGAGGGGATTGAATTCAGAGCTTCTCCCAAAATCTATAGATGTGCTCCCACATATTTTAAAAGCAGCTTTGAAATCCTTCTCTGGTAGCTTTGTTTTTGAAGATTTATGATACGTGTAGCTGCATCAGAGCTAAATCAGTACTAAAACATCCGTAGGGACTAGAGCTTTACAAGGCCTTGACTTCTTTCCATTCATCTACTTAGAAAAAAGTTACAGAGCAACCTGAGGAGGCGAATGGAGCGCCGGGTGCCGCTGCCGGCCGGCGCCTCCTGCGGCTGCGGGTCCCTGCTCTCACCAGGAGCCTGCGCTGCAGATAGGAGCGACTCAGACTGGTACTGGATCCAAACCCTGCCAGCTTTAGCGAGTGGCAAATGCTAAAGGTTGCAAATCAGGAACAAAATTTCCCCATACTGTCAGTATTGCTCGAGCACTCGCTTTTGGATTGGCTTCATTGGATTCTGCTGTGGGTCAGCATTGGGATGGGTCCGTTTTTGTCATCTCCCTTCTCTCCCTGTTTGCTAACATCCTCCTGGCCATGCCAGTGCCGTAAGGATTCTCCTTTCCGAGCAGTTCATTTCATAGTTGATGGCACTACTTGAAGGCAAGCTTGGCTCCGCTGGGCTCGTTGGTAAAAGTAAATGATGTTCCTGTCACCATAATCTAGATGAGTAGAATTATTTTTTAGTGTCATATTTAGTTTTATTATTTTCTCTAGCAATATCTTTTGTGGGCTGTGACTAGGTTGAGCTTTCCCTATGTTCTAATAAAATAAAATGGTATTTCCTACCTTCTGTTATTCCTTCTTTATTGTTTGTGTGCACCCTTGTTTCAGGTATCTGAGCTCCAGCCAGGTTCTTGTACATGTGGCTGATGCTTCTTAAACAGCATCTTCCTAAATCTTAATTCCATAACGCAAAACGCGGGACTTTGGAATAGTCCTGGCACCCTCACCTCTAACCAGGATTAAGCTCAGGGCACTTCTTGAAGACTCAGCTGCGAGATGTCTTTCCTTTTTGGGTGACTGCATATATTTTCACCATCTCTCCCTTTAGAAATATCAGGAAGTTTTCCCATGTTAATCCTAAGTAGAGTTGCAAACCTTATATAAATTGCTATACCAAATAGGGATTTGCATAAGAGATTTGAATGTGAAAATACTTATTATTTTCAGATTCTTTTCTTCTAAAAGATAAAGAAATTGAAGAAGAGTAAGAAATGTCTATGGGGCAAACATAACACATGTCCTGCTCTGTTTTCAGGAGCATCTCTAGGTACTGATTTGGAGAAGATCCTGGACCAAAGAGGAGCCACTGAGAGTCTTCAGCCCATTTCCTGGCTTCTGTGAACTCATCTCTCAGCTTCTGGACGACCAAGCCTTTCACCTTAACCTTAAGCTTTACATTTTCTGCTTGATAACAAATTACAGTCTCAATCTCTTGTTATTTTAAGGGGCTGGGGAGCTGAACTTGCTAGCTGACCAGCATGGCTAAGATTCGATTTGTTTTAACTATTTGCCAGTTGGTGCTAGAATTGCTAATGAATTCATTAACTGAGTCTTCCATACAGAGTAACGAATGTCCACAGCTTTGTGTATGTGAAATCAGGCCGTGGTTTACACCGCAGTCAACTTACAGGGAAGCTACAACAGTCGATTGCAATGATCTTCGCTTAACAAAAATCCCCAGCAATCTCTCGAGTGATACTCAAGTCCTTCTCTTGCAAAGCAACAACATTGCAAAGACCACAGAGGAACTCCAGCAGCTGTTTAATTTAACAGAATTAGATTTTTCGCAAAACAACTTCACTAGTATCAAGGATGTGGGGCTGTCAAATCTCACTCAGCTCACTACTTTGCACCTGGAGGAAAACCAGATAACAGAGATGACTGACTACTGCTTGCAAGACCTTTGTAATCTTCAGGAATTATATATAAATCACAACCAGATCAGCAGTATTTCTGCAAACGCGTTCTCTGGCCTGAAAAACCTTTTAAGATTGCATCTCAATTCCAACAAATTGAAGGTTATTGACAGCCGTTGGTTTGATTCTACTCCTAACTTGGAGATTCTTATGATTGGAGAAAATCCAGTGATTGGAATACTAGATATGAACTTCAAACCGCTCTCAAATTTAAGGAGCCTAGTTTTGGCAGGTATGTATCTCACAGATATTCCTGGCAATGCATTAGTAGGCTTGGATAGTCTCGAAAGCCTCTCCTTTTATGACAACAAACTGGTAAAAGTTCCTCAGCTTGCACTTGAGAAAGTTCCAAATTTAAAATTCTTGGATCTCAACAAAAATCCAATTCATAAAATTCAAGAAGGAGATTTCAAAAACATGCTCAGATTGAAAGAACTGGGGATCAATAACATGGGAGAGCTGGTTTCCGTCGACAGATACGCGTTAGACAACCTGCCTGAACTTACGAAGCTTGAAGCCACCAACAACCCAAAGTTGTCCTACATCCACCGGTTGGCATTTCGCAACGTTCCTGCTTTAGAAAGCTTGATGCTGAACAACAACGCCTTGAACGCTGTCTACCAAAAGACTGTGGAATCGCTTCCGAACTTGCGCGAGATCAGCATCCACAGTAACCCGCTCAGGTGCGACTGTGTCATTCACTGGATCAACTCCAACAAGACCAACATCCGGTTCATGGAGCCGCTCTCTATGTTCTGCGCCATGCCCCCCGAGTACAGAGGCCAGCAGGTGAAAGAGGTGGTAATACAGGATTCCAACGAGCAGTGTCTTCCAATGATTTCTCACGAGACTTTTCCAAATCACTTGAATTTGGATATCGGCATGACGGTGTTTTTAGACTGTCGGGCCATGGCAGAACCTGAGCCAGAAATTTACTGGGTCACTCCTCTTGGAAATAAAGTCACTGTCGAAAGTCTCTCTGACAAATACAAGCTGAGCAGTGAGGGCACCCTGGAAATCTCTAATATTCAGATTGAAGACTCTGGCAGGTACACATGTGTCGCTCAGAACATCGAAGGGGCTGACACGAGGGTGGCCACCATCCGAGTGAACGGCACCCTTCTGGATGGCACGCAGGTCCTGAAAATCTATGTGAAGCAAGCAGAATCTCATTCAATTTTGGTTTCTTGGAAAGTTAATTCCAATGTCATGACTTCCAATTTAAAATGGTCATCAGCTACAATGAAGATTGACAACCCTCACATTACCTACACTGCGAGGGTCCCGGTTGACGTACATGAATATAACCTCACACATTTACAGCCATCTACGGATTACGAAGTGTGTCTAACGGTGTCTAACATCCATCAGCAGACACAGAAATCATGCGTTAATGTTACAACAAAAAATGCAGCTTTTGCCCTAGATATTTCAGACCAAGAAACCAGCACTGCCCTTGCTGCGGTAATGGGATCAATGTTTGCTGTAATTAGCCTTGCCTCCATTTCTGTTTATATTGCAAAAAGGTTTAAGAGAAAAAACTACCACCATTCGTTGAAAAAATATATGCAAAAGACCTCTTCAATCCCACTGAACGAGCTCTATCCTCCTCTTATTAATCTCTGGGAAGGTGACAGTGAAAAAGACAAGGATGGCTCTGCAGAGACCAAGCCAACCCAAGTCGACACATCCAGAAGCTATTACATGTGGTAACTCAGAGGATATTTTGCTTCTGGTAGTAAGGAGCACAAAGACTTTTTTGCTTTATTCTGCAAAAATGAGAAGTTGAAGACTTTTGTATTTTTGACTTTGCTAGTTTGTGGCAGAGCGGTGAGGACAGGTGGATATTTCAGAATTTTTTAGTATAGCGTATCGCAATTGTTTGACACAAATGGCAGCTTCATCTAGCTTCCAATATTTTTTCTCATTTTCCTTTTTTTTTTCCTCTTAGTTCTTATGCTAAACTTACCACTGTTCTAACTACAGTGCTGCATACCATTGATGAGAGGCTGGGCTTACCCGAGAACCCCACGTAGCTCAGCCCCATTCCTCCGGAGCCATCCGTAGAGCAGAGTATCTTGCAAAGCTAACATACAGTTTTGAAACTGCATTGAATGAGGTTTGTGCCGCTGGTCTAAGGACTCGCCCTGAGAAAAGGAGACCTCGAGTGATGTTAGTTGACTGCACTGTAATGTTGTATCAACTGATTTGAGTGGTTTGGGCTTTGAACAAGGATTTTTTTTTCTTTTTGTAGTAGTTGAAAAGGCTTAGGTAAAGCTAACAGGCAATAGAAATACGTACATCCATTTTTTAATGTAACACACTAAATGTTAATTGTTCTCTTATTCTTTTATTATATTTAGTAGATGCTTTTAAGAATACTAGAGTTTTGTTGTACTTAATCCACCAATACATGGTGTTTAATGAAGGCAGAACTATAAGAACTTTACAGTTTTGATTTTTTTACTTTAGAAGTCACAGTAATGTATTGGTTTTAGTTGTCACTAGTTTGACAGGTGATCATGTTTTGACATAAAATATATCCAAAATGTTGCATAAAAATATTGTGTTTTTTTCCTGAGGCATTATATTTCAGCAAAGTTCCATTTTTTTTAAAAGGCATTGTTTTAATCGCAGCATTTTCTCTGCACTGGATGCAAAATATTGAAAACAACCTAATTGGAAAAATATGTTGATATGGCTTTTGGACTGTAAATCATGTGCAGAATCAAAACTGTTTGGTGTAAGGTACACAAAAATACTGCACTGAGCGTGTAAAACGTATTTTCCTTTTTGCATACTTTCCTGTTTACATTTCGAGCTAAGATACAAATGAAGCTGACATTTAGCCGTCATTCTAATCAGCTAAGAAGAGACAACTCAGTGCTACCAAACTGATACAGAATAACTGCAGCCAGGCATACCCCTTAGAAAGTGCTAACTGGATCTCTCCAAGCAGAAATTAAGCGATCTAAAATCAGCAAGAAAAAAAATAAATGTGAGTCCCAAGGTGAATTGTAATTTATGGACTTAAAAATAACCTGTACTCATAAGTATTTTATCAAATTGGGTAACGCAGGCTAGATGAATCTGGTTCCAGTGGTATAATAGTATGGTTAAGTTGCAGAACTTTCAGAAGGCAATGGTGTTTGCGTGCGCACTGGGTATCATATAAATACATAACTTACAGCCGAAGCTACAGCAGTGTCCTATGTGCTCTTTTCTGAAACCACTGAAGTTCTCCCCAGGGACTGCCCACTTCACCTGCAAACAGGACGGGTTTCTGATGACGTTTATGCTTATAGTTATAGGAGATATCTAAGCAGCAAGCACAGACTTTTCTACACTTTCTGACCACTCTTAATATGCAACTTTTTAAATGTTTTTGCATACCAAATACGTTCTTGGTGAGTAAAAGTAAATTGTTAAAATAACGGATGTGCCTGGATTTGGGGGTTGCTTGCGGTTTTTAACTCACCAGCTTTGGAAAAAATCACGGAGCCCCCAAGGATTCAAGCTAAACTTCAGCCACCTGCCTCCTGAAAGAAGGTCTCGCCATAGGTCTACAAATGCACTGCTTTGGTGCGAAGCTTCCCGATGGCTCCTGGATATATGCCTTGTTAATCTTGCATTTCAATGAAAAGCCGAGTGAAGCTATTAATTCTGTGTTTAAATCAAGTACTTATATGCTGCTATACACAATCTTTTATATGTTCATGAGATCTCATGAATTTAATGGTGTGACGATTGTATGCTGGGATTTGGTAAGTGTCTTTTGATCACAGAGAAGTAGCATGGTGGAAGCATTTATTTTTAATGTTAATGGAAGATCTCCTCTTGCCTTCTTCTCCAGGAAAGCTTCAGAGCAATAATTAGCATCTTGTCTATATGCTATTCTAACCTTAGAACTGCCTCTATTATTATAACAGACGTGATGAATTAAAACTGAGATTCCGTTTTGCAGTGAAAATCCGCTCCTTAACTTTTTCAAAGCAAAAGGACACAGCAAGGATAGAAGTGACAGCAAAATTATGGCTTCCCACTTGCCCAACATCACCCAGAGGCCTTAAAGTCACTCCTTGAGCTGGGGGCGGTCACCGCAGCACCCGCCCCGTCCTCAACCGCCTCTCCCGCAGCTCATCCTACTGTGGTCAGAGCAGCCCGCGCCAAGAGGCTGCCGAGCGGCCCCGAGTGGCCCGTGCAGCCGCCCAGCTCAGGTAGGAGCTCACGGTGCATCTGTCACCGCAAGCTATCACAAGCATAGGCCGCTCCTCCCCATCTCCCCATCCCGGCTGCCCAGAACTGGGGCCATTCCCGGGCTCCCATGCAGCAGAGAGGAGGGAGGCAGGGATGCATGGTCAAGGGGCAGCCCCGGCTTTCTGTGTCACCTCCCCTTGGAGCAGCCGCATGTGGGAAGCAAAGTGGCATCGAACACCCTGCCCTCGCTGGGGAAGCTGCAGGCCCCTCAGGAACGCGCAACCCCTGGACATCAAGCACTGGGCTGATACATGGGGGGACAGAGGAAGTGGTGGGGAAGAGATTAATCACATGTGGCATATACTCTTAATAAATAACCTTCAACATTGCACTAGTGCTTTTGTGCTTGCAGTTTCTTGTGAGCAAACACAAAAATGCTCTGCCTAATTGCCTTCAAACTGCATTTGCTTCCACTACTCACTGAAGACAGAAAAACAGCCCTGGTTTGCTCAGAATCAGAGACCGAGTCTGGCCTCTTTAAAAACAGTATGGGAGCAAAACATTGTTATCCTTCATTTGTCTAACAGTTCAGAAATGCTCTGTAAGAATAGATATTTCATACCCAACTAAACTTCTGCTCTGTTACTTCCATTTGGTTGCCCAATAATAAAATAATTCTGTCGCCTGCGGAGTCAGTAGCGCAGTTGGGTGCGGTGTTCAGTGCGGCAGCCAAACCTGCTCCCAATTCCCGTATCTAAGCCGCTAGGTCCTGCGGGATGAGCAGCCGTTCCCCATGCTGACACGCGCGGCTGTCGCTGTCCTGCGAAGCTGCCACCCGGTTGGCCTCCCTCAGGGACCGGGAGAAGGTTAGGGTGAGAAAGGGCCAGTGTTTTGGGACACCGACAACATGCCAGATAGGTGTGTGAGATTCTGGCCTCAGCTTGCAAGGCACTTCGCTAAGCGCTGGGAGACGCTCTGGAAGGGCTCTGTCCATGACATGCTGCATCCACGGCCACCACAGGAATTGTTCTACATGGATTTCTGCTGTGACAGAAAGCCACCCTGCCCGAGCTGGAGCTGCTGGCCACTGCCTTTCCCTTGCACTCTCATCCTTCCAGTCTTCTCTGCTGTGTCCACCCACCAGGGCCTGGGACTGTCCCTCACGTGACGTAGGATCCCTCCCCACCGCCATCTGGCCTGAAAGGCCCAGCAGTCAGGCCAGGCAGCACCCTGGCGGTTGCTGCAGCCTCACCCAGGCAGCCCAGCATGGTGGCTGATGCAGAAGGTGACTGTGCATGTGCTGGAGGTTGGCAGTGGTGGGGGGCTCAGGCCCCACGCGACCCCGGCGTGGCAGGGCCACCGCACGTCCCGCTGCTGCCATCTCTTTGGCTCCTCCCAGCTCACCAGGCCTCTCCAAGGCAAGGTGTCCACCAGGCTGCTCCTAAGAGTGGCTTCGAGGCCAGCCAGTTTTGCCCTACTGATGAGAGCGACGCCA
>JAUBOD010000623.1:1642685-1657759 GCA_032353885.1 Nothura maculosa | reverse complement strand
ATGTGTGCAAGGTGGGAACCCCAAACTTACGCGGTTGCACGGTAGTACTTTAAGCCATCCTGCTAAACAGCAAAAGAGGAACGTTGGTTTTTCAGAAGCTATGTAATCTAGCAGTAGTATCAGGGACATGCTTGTGGTTTTGAATCAAAGCAAATAAAGATCTTGGATTTTGAGAATGTCTTTATGCAGTGTCCTGACAACTCAGCTTTCAAGTCTCAAGGGAGCACTACAGGTTCAGGCTGTTCCACAGCAGAATCAGTTACTAACCCTTGCCTGGTGCTGTTACCTTGCTTTCCTTTTGCCAACTTAGACTACATCTTTGAAAAAAAGAAATTCCAACACTGGTACAAAGAAAAGACATATAACGTCAATGAGAAAAATAACTGAAAGTTACAGAGAAGAGCTTGAAAAAAATGAAATACTGGCATTTGCAAGAAAGGCATCAGGACACTTAAATTCCATTAAAGAAATTATATTTTAAAATGAATTGCTCTAATATTTTGTGCACCACAAAAAAACCCACAAATAGCTAATGCTTAGTGATGTCAAAGATTAATGTAAATGCTTTTCACCCTCTTCCATCTCTAGGCACAACTATCTGCTTACCAACATTTGGTTTCATTACCATTTAGCTCCTGTGTAAACTGCAGAGCACCATGGGCTCTTCAACAGTCATCTCACCTTTTTAAACCACATCTATTTCAGGACTCATCTAATAACACTTTCTGAGGTAATAGCAAGCAGCACTTCCATGGTAATTTCCAGCACTGTAATTGTCAGGAAACAAATTTGGATTCTGAAGGAGTATGATACTGCCTAACTTATGAAATCATAGAGTACTAAAAGATGAAGCACATTTGAACAACAAAATTCTGTTCCTGCACTGTTGAGCAGCTGGTAGATACAAGAGTTCCTTTCAGCTCATAATTTGTTTTCTTTATTTCTAGAGCCAAACAGTGTTAAGCAGGAGGCTCTGCTTTGCCAGCAGCCGGAGAAGGTTATTGTTGCATCTTCATTGTTCTTGTACAGCTCTGACATGTCCACTTCACCTAACACAGTAAGTCTAAGTCCCCTTACACCAGCAGGCAGAAGAGGTTCTGTATTCAAAATATAAGCTAGCAGTCTCTTAAGAAGAATTAGCTACTGTTCTATCTTTTATATTGCCTAGAAGCTATAGTTTCAAGATAAATACCTAAGATAGCTTGCCTGATTAAGAAGTTCTGAAATTCCAAGTTACATAACTTCCTTTCTAAAAATACCAAATTAAAGAAACTTCAAACAGGCTTGTTTAAAATTTTCATGAACAAGACACAGATAAATGGCAATGCTGTTTTTTTGCAATATTGTCACATGCAGTTCCATCAGTGACAAAAGCCCTTGATTTAGCCACTTTGTATGATTCAATCTTTAACTGCATACATACCATTTAATATATACACTCACAAGCTACCATATCTGGAGAGCCAAAATAAATCAGCTGCTCTATAAACAAACAAGCAACATGTTTCTTTTTAGAAAGAAAACTCATTCAGTTGAAACTCAAAGATTAACTTGATCCTGGTAGGAGCTATGGAAAACGTGGCTGCTTTTGTTTTGCTCAACTCCCTTTCCTTATACTTCCTTGATAGGCTTGGACATTGGCTGTCCCTCCTTTAATAAATATATTTTTGTTTCTGATGTGCTATGCTGTAGTTTAAGTTAAAGCTTGCCACAGGATCCTGCTCTAGCCGAATCATTACTGTCCCTTCTGTATGCACAGAAAGCTTCTAAAGGGCTTCAGCTGTTTGTTAAAAGTACTGGCTACAAGAAGAGCAGCCAGTAACTTTACTCTTTGCCTGATTAAACCTGGCTGTTTCAACAGAAGTTCTCCTGCCTCTTAGAATGCATGCTCTATCAGGTTCTAGAATATAAATTTCAAGATCTGTTATCCCATTTAGAGGTTTATCTGGTTTTCTTCTCCAGCGGGGCTCTGTGCCAGTCACTTTCAGCCTGCACATTTGGGAGCGGACGATCTAATTACTTTCTTTTCCCCTCTTGTAATTTATTTTAGAACTAGTTTTATTGCACTTGCATTCCTATTCCTCAAGATTAGATAGGTTTTACAAGATTACAGCAGTATTTTTTTTAATCTTCCTGTTATGAATGTGATCTGGGCCTGAGTAGTTGAGAAAGAAACGATTGCAAACAACACGAAAACATAAGAGAACATCTCCCAAATACCATTAGCCATATCTAGTCCTCGCATCACCAGCCTTAAACCTGAGAAAATAACTGAGCCCTGTGTCTCTGCAATTCTAGCCTTTAGGCACAGCCCTTTCCTAGGAAGTGAGCTGAATATCAATTACATGGTAAGGAAAAAGAAAAAAGATTATATAAAGTAACAAAAAGACTTTTGTACTGTTAAAAGCAGCCAGCCATATTGCAGGCTTTGCTAGAACATGAAATGAAATATTGTCATTGAATTCTAAATCTTCAAAGCAATCTATAATGGCAGTTTTCCACACGCTGTGCACATTGCATAACACACACCTTGCTTGTTGTTAGCACTACAGCTGCTTAGGGTGTGGACCAGAAATCCTATCATAGAAGAGAAAAGAAAAAAAAAAAGGAAATAGGCTCTTGTTTGTATTTGTTCTCCTTTTCCTCTCAGATCTGCACAGACTCAGTCTACTGCTGCACTGCTGATCACTTCAATGTGCTCTGTCTCAATAAAAACAGCTCGAACGACAGAGCTGAATCTAACCTTCTTGCACTCAAAGTACAGCAAGATGCTCTCTATTTCTGAGGTTTAACTACTGAAACAAGGGAAGCTTTGATCCATGAGTTTGATTTTTGAGAAAGGAGGAACCAGGCTTGTTAACAAAGCTAGCCAGCCATGCTGCAGGAATTCCAAATAAATACAGCACCAAGCAGTTGTAGGGCTACCCGGCATACAAGTAAAGCTGCTCTCAGACTCCCTTGCAAAGCAAAGAACATAAGATTCTGAAATATTCCTTGGTACTCAGATACCTTCATGAGGTACTCGCAGGTAAACTTGTTAAGATCTCAGAGAAATAACACCCGATTTAGAAAGAACAGTTTGTATTATGAATAGTTTCAAATAAAAACAATGGGAAAATATTAAAAACCACAAGTGGGAGATTTTACTTACCCCTTGAAATTAATTCAAAAAGTTTAATAAAGATTTTGTATTCAAATATTAGGCAATCATAACTCAAACAGGAGCCCATGGAGCCATGTCCGCAGAAGCCCCGGCCAGCTCTCTGCCACCAACCACCTGCAGCACCAGGATCCTTGACTAACCCTATTGATCCTGCAGGGCTGTTTAAGATTAACCCATAGCAGTTTTACAGTATACAGAATTGTAGGATTTTAGGGTTTTTTTCTTCCAGAATACAAAAGAAAACAAATTAAGTAGAATCTTTATTAAAGCAAATTTAGTCTTGAGGCACAAATAGAGCTTTTTATAAAGTTAAGGATGAAAATTCTTTCTGTATTACCTCAATGAATTGCAGGCATTATATCATCCATTATGATTAAATTTTTAGTACTGGTCAGCCAGCCGTTACAATACAAGAGATTCACCATAGCTGTTAATATGCTCATGTGATTGCATGATATATTAAAACTTGGCAAGCTGATTCAGTGGTGTATTCTGGAATCATTTTTTTTCTGTTGAAATTAATTTAACTCCCTAATAGAGACTGATTTTTGCAAAAGTGCTTCCTCAGCCTTCTCCAATACCCTCCTTTTAACATAATGCACTATTTAAGTGGAAAAGCAGTTGGTAAGCAAGAGATTTGTACTGACCCCACGCCGCCTTACTGTAGAAAAAGCAGTTCTGCAAGTTAGGTGCAATAATGCAACTATTCTATTAATATACAGCACATTTTCCATGTACATGATTAGCTACATTTCCTATCTTTCCATTTTTGCAATCCTCCATTCAAGCAGAGCCATGAGTTCACCCTAATTTCTAGTGAGGTCATATTAGTGATTGTTTTCCAGTCCAAAATAAAGGTACAGTTTCAAAGAGAAATTCGGAGGAAGCTGTCTTGTCCAGCAATGTCTCCAGCATTAACAAATGCTTGATAAATGCTTGGTACAACGTTACCATCCCTTGGTTGCAGAAGGCACTTTAAAAAAGGAAGTTTCTCATCAAGGAACACAGTTTTCTGGGTAAGATTTTCACAGGAATGTAATATAAGTTTCTACACTGCTCATGTCCTGGTAGTTGTGAACACTGGAAGACAGACCTCTTCTTACAGTGGATAATTACACCTCCTAGGAGGCTACTGAGACAGTAACTGCTTTAAGTGTCTTTTAAAGCTGCCTAGAAGCTTATTTTGAGCATGGAAATTGAAACCAAGTAAATGAAGCTATTGAAGAAAGTTTTTCTAAAGGAGATAGATGTTTTTCTTGCAGAACAGAAGCAGCATGTTTCTCCTATTTTGAGCTAGTGTAATTCCAGAACAGTCCTGCTGAAACCAGCAGAATTCACTGATAAGAAGTTCCGTGGAGATAAAAACCCAAGCCTGGTTCCCCAAAAATAAATACATGAAGTTTCTTCAAGTAATATTGATTTGTTTCATAGTTCAGTTGCTTGGAGCATTAGGCTTTTCCCCCTTCTCTCTCAGAGCGGAGGCGGCTCCTCCTCGCGCGCTCCTCCCTCCTCATGGACCGTTCGTCCGTCCGTGCTGTCCGGGCGCTGCGGGCCCGGCTACGTGTCTGCGGCACAGCGGAAACCCAGGTTGGAAGCAGAGCTGTCGGGAGTGTTTTGGCTGCGGGCTGCACAGCGATACCTGTAGCAATAAGACTGGAGAGGGAAAAAGGAGGGAAGGGGGAAAAATAAGCTTAGAGTGTAGCACAACTTGTGCTCCCTTACAGAAAAATATTGATTTGAATCAAAGCTTTGCTAACAATAAATTCTGTACTGGTAGTCACAAGTAAAGCAGGTATGTTTTAAATAGAAGGATGATTCAGCTGCATTTTAGGCCTTGCTAGTAAACAGTTCTGGGCAGTATTTCCTCAAAACTGAGAATGATTGTTTCTAAACACTGCAACAAACAAACAGTTTTAAACATTTGCTGCATCAAGCCAGGCTCCCTGGAGGCAGCTACCCACCGTGGCATTGAAGCAGGACAGTCACACCAGTATTTTCACCAATCCAAGCAGAATTTGGTACCACATCCTTTCACAGAGCAGCCCCATCATCAGCTACCACCCAGGATTTGCCCCTTTGGCTGCTCCCACCTTCATCCCTGCTCCTGCCTTCATCCCTGCTCCCACACCTGCAGGCCCTGGCCCCAACAAACACTGCAGCCATCCCACACATTTGGAGGGAGCTTGCAGGGAGGGCTACATTTGAGGGTTTTCCCCTCAAATTTAAATCAATAGGGAGCTAGGCTACAACCACGAGGAGGGTGACAACTCAGCCTGCCACCTCACCTCAGCATGAGCCACGCAGGGCTGGCAAGACACCAGTGTTGTCTCCATTAAAGTGTCTCCACCTAAGCAGTTATTTAAAGGCCGTTTCTTCACTGCATCCCAATGCAAAGCCTGAGAGCAGCTGCTGCTCATCAGCAACGGTGTTTCCTGCCACTATCAGTGACACATGTGAACACACGTTTGTCCTCTAGCAACGTTCACTAGATCAACTGTCTTGAAAACACAAGTCATGACATGTGACAGCAGCTCCAGACTTCAGCCTTTGTCAGCTCTAGGAAGTTAGAGCAGCAAAAAATCCAAATAGATTTTTCAAAAAGCCCTTGTACTAGTAATAGTCAGGGATATCTTGTATCTTGCTTTACAGCCTACTTTTATCACCTACAAAAAAGACTAGGACAGACTAGAATCTTTAGATGCCTTTAAAATGGGTCACATTATTCATCACTGAAGAGTCTATTCCAGAGTTAATTTAATCAAAACTGCTAATTAACATCTGACATTGATTTCACCCAAGAAGGAAATCAGTGTAGAAAATGAGATCTTGCTGTAGAAAATTTAATCTAATTATGAAGAGGATAAGCTGTAGGCCTTGAACAGGGAAAAAAAGAAGAGTTTTAATGAAAAAGCAGATACACAGTGAGCATTTTTTTCCATTACAGCCTGACCAGAGTTTAAAACCTAGCTTATGTTCATGCAGGTAGTTTTGCAAAACCTATCCTGTGGATCCCACAAGAAGTGGGGAAAAAAACACCCAAACAACATCAAAAGCTACATTGTGGTGGCATTTAATACTTTTCAGGAAGAATGTAAAGCCCAACCTCCACTAAGCTGCAAACTTTTTCTCCCGTTAGTGTTTCTCCAAGCACTTAATTTTTTTCTCCCTAGCCCTCAAAGTCACATCTGCACTTTCTGGCATTGTGCTGGAATGATGCCTCTAAGACTAAAAAGTAGAATTATCAGGTGCTTGCATCAGCTTTAGCTTTCACATCAAGCAATACACAAATCCAGCAAGATTTTCCCTGTGCAGTGATTACCATGTCCAGTGACATAGAGAAAAGAGGAAAGAAAGAAATAAAAAATAGGTAAATAATAAAAGAAAAAAGCACTAATGCAACAACCATAAGAACATTGAGTATTGATTTTAAGCTGCAGGGAACCCTTAATAAGCACACAGGCTCTCAGGAAACTATCACAGTATCACTTAATTGTCAGCTCATGTACTTTCAAAGGAAAGATCAATAAGAAAATGCAGTTACTGTTAGCTTCATAACATCCCTACCATCTTACTTCTGAATCTGTTTTTTTTAATAAATTTTTTCAGCAGTAAGAAACGTATTATTTTTTCTTAAGCAAACTGGGCTGTTAGAGAGAAGTGCTCTCTCCACATTTCCCCTTGTTTTTGTCAGAAAACCCCAAATATCTAAGCTTCATACTTTCAAATTCTTACATGCATGCTATAAACTCTTAATTGAAAATAAACTTACTCTGTGCTGTTAAAAAAGGGAAGGAGTAGTCTAAGACTGAATACACTGCATTCTAAAGCCCGTTTGGAACATTATGTGGGAAATAATGACACTTTGTCATATTATTTGAGATGTCCTGCAAAAAGAGGACATGTCTCAAGTGCATTTAGATCCAGCTTCAGAAGTTTTAGGTTTAAAAGTCTGCAGTGAATTGAAGTTTACATCAAAACATTTGTGATATTTTCTAGGTCTCTGTGTCAAGCAGGGTGGCATGGCTCAAGGTGATCACATTTGTGCTTTCTGCTAATAAAAGGTCAGCTGTCTTTTACATCAAGTTTTATATTGAGCTCCATACAATATAAAATATACATTCGGCTAGAACTGGAATTTGCTGAAAAACCCATAACACCAGGGAAGTAGCTTTCAGTTTCTCATTCAACTGAAACAAGAGCCAAAGAAGCTTCATTTTTCCTGGGCATCCATATCCAAGGTTAACTCCTCATTGCCTCAAGAGAGGTCTGAGCCCCTTTCCAGAGGGTAATTAGCAAAGATTGCTCAAGCAATACAAGCATCTGGATAGCTTTTCCAGAGTGCTTGAGTTTTTGTGAAGTATCCAATTCCTATTAAGAACTAGTTGCCAGATATTTCCTTCAGTTTAGTCTCATGACAGCAAAAAAAATGCAGAGCACAGTAGGAGGCAGCAGATGCGAACCGCCCTCCAGCCCAGCCCGCGCCTTACGCTGCAGGCCTTTGCACCTCACCTTATGGCACATGTAGGATCCACCCTTCTTCACTTTGTCCGTCCCCGACGCGGGCCCTCTCTGTGGATGCAAGGACACTGGTTAGCATTGCTGCAAGGGGAAGCAGCCCCCAGTTAAAGGGTAAAGGTACAGAGCTGGAGAGCACGGAGATAAGTAAGGAGCAGCCATCAGTATTCAAAGGAAACACACGGCTGCGGAAAGCTTGAAACAGCAGCACTGCAACGGCAGAAAGTGCTGCGGATATTCAGTATTCCAATTGTTGCCTACCTGTCAAGAGCGCCTTGTGTTTTGTTTCTGTGAAGCACCTGATAATACGCTGTAAGGAGCATAGAGAGAACCATGAAAGAATAATAGCCTTTCAAAAGAGATAACAGACCTGTCATTTCAGACTTTTCCTAATGGGAGATTATGCATTTTCACCCAGGCAGCCTGCCCGCACGTCCTGTGATACTGGCAATGCCGATTCCACTGCTGCTGGTCTGAACATCGCCACTACGGGGGGGGCAAGATAATCACACTCAAGTACCCTATATTACTGCCATGTAAACCTGGGAGTCTCCCAAAGCAGCCTGGAGCAGTTCTGCTTTCCTCAGTGCAGTTGTACACGCACTGTGTGGGGCGAGGACACAACAGGGGCAGCAGCGCCCCACATTTAGGGCCTGCTCCCTTCCCAGTGTGAAGTGGTGCCTCACGCACGTTGGTGACCGCGCTGCGAGTCACTCAGCCTCATCTCGCAGGCACCGCGCACCAATTCTGTCATTATGTGCGATCATGACAGCTGAAAGGCCCGCAAAAAGCGCTGCACTTACAAGCAACAATTTTGTAATTGCACATTCATTTGCAGTTTAATGTATGTGATTTGTTTAAACTGCTTATGAAATTGGCTCCAGAATTGCTGTAATGAGGCTATTTCACAATTCTGACTGTTAAGGATGGGCCACTAGTTTAGATGAGAAAAAAGGATTCCTTGATAACAAATTCTGTTGATAGCTTTGATCCTTATGCAAGTGAGCGATTCACATCTTTCACCTCTTTCCTTTTAGCTGTGAATAGGTACAACTGCACATGCCTAATGCTTGATGGCAGACACCACAAATACACCCCAAATTTGCTTCCACTGCTGATAGTAGTCTTACATGCTTTCTATACCTCCATGTGCATTACAACAATATTTTCAAGAAGGGGCTAGAAGAATGTGTCCTATAAAAGCTACAAAAAGGAAAAAAATAAATAAATCAGGAAAGCCAAGTCCTGAAGCTGGCAAGCCAAGCCTCAAGGCTCTGACACCTCTAAGAAACCTTTCTGCATCTGCAACACTATAAACCCAGGCCTCAGCCAAGAGAAATGCAGTTACTGAAAAAAAGATTCACTAGACTGAACCACAGAAAACAAGACAGTAGGGTGTTAATAGAAATGTTTAGATAATTTTGAAATGATTCAATTTTGAGGAAAAATAATAGTCACAGAATTGTATTATTTCACCTCTCAAGCTGCACAAGATTTTAGGGTACTGTCTAGCAACTTTTTTTTTTTTTTTTTTAAGAAAACATTATCCTCTTAGCAGAAAATGCTTTCATATCAAAGACAAAGAGTTTATTATAAACAGCTGAGAAAGCTCTCCAAAAGCAGGAAAACCATTAGAGATGATTAGGAGAAATATTCACGCCATGTTTGAAGACTGTATATGACCTCCATAAACTTTTCTTGCTTTTAGTATTTCCTTTGCTAAGCTGCAGAACAAGATGAGGAAAAGATAAAAGGATGTTGGGATAACCTGATTTCACTCTAGTTGCACCCTATTCCTTATAAATGTACAAGATCAACTGCATAAATCCCGATGCAAAAGATGAGCCAAGCTGAATCCTTCTCTCAGACCATCATGACCACACTCAAACTAGTTTTTTTTCTAAACACGCTTTGTGTGCGCCAATTTGCAGGTTAAAAAACATCCTCAATGTTAGAGCACAGTGAATTCTTCTCTCCATCCTAGTGTTAAAATTCAGCATACAAAAGCTCCCAAAGTCTCATCTGAAAGCTATTGTGGAGTTAAAATTAGAACTGCAATATTGAACATAGCAGGCAGTGATTATGCTTTCATCCAATACGCAGCTCAGCTTCTCTATAAAAGGCACCACATATCACCAAGCTCCCTAATAAAGTCATGTGGGCTGCTTAAAGTAAGCAGGGCGAAGCAAAAAAAGATGTTGTTCTTCCAGACTGATGAACATGCCCATAACTATTTACATTGTTTTCTACTTTCAGATAATGAGTTTGCCTACCCTAAGAGCCCATGGTGTTGGAAGGAAATATTGCAGCTCCTTGCTCCAATGGCTGTTTCTGCAAGCCTGCCTCGTCGGCACAGGAGAAAGCCTCTCACATTGGCACTGTTCATGCTTGCATCTTCCTTACAGAGAAACAAAACTTGTTTTGATTGTACTTGCCCATAATAAAAGTTAATCAGAGCAGGGCAATTACTGGTCACATTTGATTAAAACAAACAAATCTTTGTTCCATCAAACAATATTATTTTAGGCCATTATCTTGAGAACTGCACCATCTGGTACTAAAATGGAAGAATACTTGCTGCTAGCTAGAACTGTCCAGACTGACTCTGATACCAGATTTACAGAACTGGCTTCACTGTATAGATAGCAAGTTAATTTTGTAGTAAAGTATTGCAACAGGTGTATTCTGGCCTTGGGTTCATAATCACAGTTGCTTGTCAATATAACCATCTATTGAACTTTAGAATTTATTTATATGCTATAATAAACACTATGATATATAATTTATATAATATATAATTACTTGTATAATTATTATACGTAATTATAATTAAAATACCTAGAAGGTTTTCTCAAAAGTAGTATTTCTTCCATTAAGATAACATCATGCTTTCTGAACTTGCATCATGACTTTTTGCATCCACAGAACATACAAACACACTGCTCCCATTTGCTAAATAATCAATTACAAAAAATCTGATGCTTCTCAGTCCTACACTTGTACACAAAATAACATCTACAAAATGTATCAAAGAATTTTTTTGCAAGTTTGTCTTAATATAGGGTATTTTTCTGACTTGTGAGCAAAGTCAGCATTGAACCACTTATTTCTGGCAACAACAGTGCTTTCCTTCTGACCTGTTGGGAGTACTGCAGGAGCTGAAGGAGCAGTTTTACACTTTCAGGCAGTATTTGGAGGTGCCTCTGACCCGAGTCTGATGAGGTGCACAAAGCCCTTGGCACCTCAGCCACACGAGGAAGGCTCTGTGCGGGTCTGTGTCCGTGCAGCCTGGTGCGGACTGCCCAGCCACGAGGAGCACACGCAGAACGGCCAGAACGAGACAGCTCCCGGGCTTCCTGTCACTCAGACTCCCTCAAGAAGGAACCCCCAGAGTGCACAACTGAGCTCGAGGACAGGAAAACAGGCATGACATGATGCAGCTTTGGCAAGTACAGTTTGATACCACAAATCTAAAGGCACTACAGAAAGTTTTGCTTGGAAAGGCTTTTAGCCTAAATATACAGAATATTTAACAGACACTACGCAGAAAAGCGAGGGGAAGTTGGAAGAACAGGCCACAACTGAGATAACGGCATTCCATTTGAAATGCTTCTAATCTATCATGGAAATAACTTCTATTTCAATGTTTAAAATAGATTTTTCCATAGATAAGTGTCTTGATATGTGGCTTATTCTAGTCTCTGTTCTGGATTTCCGATACACAAGACTGCTATTTAAGTATCCTACTTTACTACAGAGATGTTACAGGCTTTTTTTTTCCTCAAGGAGGGTAATGAAATGGAAGCTCCAGTCCTTGTGTTCCAGTTGATAAATAAGCATCACTTAACACTTGGAGAATGTCCAAAGATTATTTTAAAGCCCACCAAATACAGATTTCTAGCTTCACTACTTACCCATACAGGTTCTACCTCAGCAGAGAAAAAAAGAACATTGTTTTTTTCTTTCATTGTTAGGACAAAATTCAGCCTAATAGCCTAAAGAGCTTGCAAAATACTTCCATATGTCCCAGTTTATTTTTGCTTTTGGCAATTATCTCTAAGCACAAGCCCAAATGGTTATAGAGAAGGGGACTCTGTATGCAAGATTCCATGCAGTCCTTCCACATCCTGAAACCCCTCTGGTACCAGGAAGCTACATGAAGGTTTTCAAGTATTGAACAAAATTTCAGAGGCTTTCACTGAGCTCTGACCCTCTAGAAGAAATCCTAGTGTTTCTGGCAGAAAGAATACACCCTATATGTTATGTTGACGTGTACTCTGGAGAGATTTGAGATTGGATACTGACAGATACGGTGCTAATCTTTTTTAATGTCTCAGAAGATAATTCAGTCAGACTATTTTGAGAGACCTTTCTCACATTATGAGATTCAGTTTCCTCATCCATTTAATCAAAAGAACTCTTTGGAATTCACTTCAAAGTGCTCTCCCTCAGATGCTAAATTCTCGCCTTCTATTTCCAAATTCAAAACCTAAACGCTTTCCTGCTAACACCTCATTGCTAAAGCCTTTTGGAATTATTTTGGAAATTTCAAAAGGCCAAGCAACCTAACGAGCAAGATATCTTTTTTAAAAGAAAAATGAAGTAGCACCAGTGAAGTAGAAGAATGAACTAGCACCAATAGGGTTCTTTTCCCTAAAGCTAACATGACAACCACTTTGCTTCAGTTCCAAGCACTGTGGTGAAGCTTCAATGATGATACACAGAGAGTGCTGAGGAAGAACTTCTTTTCTGTGAAGGCAACAGAGCCCTGGAACAGGCTGCCCAGGGAGGCTGTGGAGTCTTTCTCTGCAGATCTTCCAAATCACACCTGGATGCTGCTCTGTGCCCCGTGCTCTGGGTGTCCCTGCTGCAGCAGGGACTTAGACTCGATCTCTCGAGGTCCCTTCCAACCTTAACCATTCCATGAAACCCTTGCTCTTTCTGTCTCTCCTTCTCCCCTGACATATCAGGCAGCAGTCAAGTGTTCTTACTCTGCTATTCTGACACAGGAAAGTTCACTAGTAGTATTTTTCTTCACACATCCCAATTTCCCTTCTGCTCGTTATTCAAGACATATTTAGAAAAGCCTTGTCTCCATCCATAAGATGGAAACACATGGACCCTTAGTCGCATAAAGCAAGAAATGCATTGGAAGCAGAGTTGTTGCATGTTTGGATGCTTCTAAATCATTTTAATGTCTTCAGATGTTTCCATTAATGTGATCAAACTGCCAAGACAGATCAATTGAGATCTGCATCCCAAGATGAAACATGTTTCTCATGCTAGCAACGTTCTCCTAAAAAAGTAGCAGTTTCAAGCTTTGCAAATGTACCAAATAGCAAGGAAAAAGGAAAAAGTAACAAGTTCTTCTAGCTGCTCAGGACTGCTGCCTTCTGAGAAGGGCTGCAATTATGTCAGGCATCCAAGCAAAAGACAGCAGATAAGACCTCAGCACAGGGATACTCAAATTCTGCAGCAAACAGATAGTTTTCGCCCCAGGAGGTTTAACTGGTTCTTGCATTACAGAGAAATATGTCCGAGCAGAATAAGCTCTGTAAGAGCAGCATAGTTCATTTTTCACATTCAGTTATACTGCATAAGTGTGAGAGAAGATACAACATTAGAAGTTCAATGTGCTGAGAGATACTGCATGAGCAACCCCATACACATTGCTTATCCAGCTGGGCTTCTTTCTCCTGCCATTAGACACTAGATCCAAACCACAAAGAAAAGGAAAGACTTGGATTAACCTCTCAAGGGCTGGTAAGCTACTTCTTCCATAAGCTTCATCTTTATTACATGTTGCATTTTAAATGAGCTAGCAGAAGTCATAAAGTTAATTCAGGGTGATTAAAGGTAGTTCTAGGTGGTTTTCTAAGGAAAAAAGTACAGTTTGTTGCAATACAGCTATATACTTGTTTATGTAAGATTTTATTTTATATATACACACAGGAAATGTTTAATTAAAATAATCATTCCAACATCCTGGCAATTTTGAAGTTACTTAATCCAATTCCAGTTTGTAAGCACACACATCCTAGCCAGTTTTGGAGACCACGAGATGCAGCTGTACTACAGCAGAGTGCAGCAGCTCCTGACTCCGGAGCTCAGAACCCATCCTACACAACACAGCAGAGAGCAGCAAAGAGCACAAGGCTTCTAAAGAGCAATCAGACCAGAGTAGGGAGATGAGTCTCGTACCTCATGTGAGGTCAAAGTACTTACAGGATTGCGAGCTTCATCTGCGGAATGATGAACAACCCACCAGTCCGATGTCCATTCCCAGGCATTTCCTATAATGTTGTACAAGCCATATCCATTGGGAGGAAATGCAGTGACCTACACAGGGTACAAAGACTCTAAGGACCAGTTCTTTAAACAAAAAGATAAAAGTTTTTTATCCCAAAGATTAAAGAACAGTTATCAGACATATCTCAAAAAACAGACACTGATCTGGAACTATAAACACATGGACATATTCCATTTTAAGAAAACAGAAAACTTATCTTTCTCTGTGTTCTCAGCACCATATTCTCATTATTCCATATAGTATCTTCTCATTGGCTTTGCAAATTGCTCCTCTAAAAAGGTGCCATGGCTTTACAGATATATCACCACAGATAAATGATCTTCTAACCTTTGTTCTTATAACGTCCAGATTCCCCTATTACACTCTCCTCCCCTCCCAAAGCAAGAGTCTAAGACATATATATATATATATATATATATATAGACTTCCCTGCTGATGAAACTTTAGACTTATTTTAACTTGTATTTAATAATTAACATCCTTGATTATCTTCAAAATTCCACTGCCTTTTCTCCATGCTAGGCTGCCTCAGTCTTCCAAAAAGCTGATTCACTTTTTAGAACTATCATACAGTTATTGTGCCTTAAGAACCACCACCTAAAGTGAGAGTTTAAAAAAAAAAAGCAAAAAAAACACAGCAGTGCCAGAAGTGGAAGTAGAAAGTATTTCAGACTTAGAACTGAAAGGGGGTCAGGTGGTGGTAAGGAAAAGAGGCCAGTAAGAAGTTAAAATGAAAATAATCTTTACTTTTCAATTAGCTTTTAAAAAAATCCCCTGACAATATCTAAGCCTGCAGTGAAATATATCATGGCTTGAACATCTAAAGGTGAAAGAAGAGTACAGTAAGAGAGAACACCCGTGGCTTTCTGTGTTAAGCACAGACCTAAATTTTCAGAAGGCTAAAGTTAGGTGCTGTATCATTAATTCACTTGGAGACACTCACAGGTGCAGTTCCTTTATATCCATCCTCAGCAGTGTTGTTAGTTGGGAACACTCCCTGCCAGATGTTGACATAATGCTGATCTTTTGGCTGAAGCTTGTTACCCCATGGGAAAAGCCTGTTGAAAAATATATGAGAGAAAAACT
>JAUBOD010000623.1:1602163-1621729 GCA_032353885.1 Nothura maculosa | reverse complement strand
CCTGCTACTTCCAAATCCCCGTGTCCCGATAGTGCTTCCGAGCCTGCTCCAGCGCTCCGAGGGCGCCTTGGCGGGGAGCGCAGGGCCGGGGCCGCGTCCTTGCCCCGCGCGGCCGCATCAGCGAGCGGCGGGCCTCGCGCTGCCTCCTCTGCCCCGTGTCCGCGCCGGGGGGGTGCCCCGAGGCCGCGGTGCGAGCCCGGGGGCTGCCGGCTCAGCCCGGTGAGCGCCCCGAGCGGTGCTGCCCGGGCCGCAGCACGGGCCGCGGGAGCCCCCCCCCGCGCTGCACCCACGCGGCACGTAAGCGCCCCCGACCACCTCCGATGTGCCCTTCCAGTGAGCTCTTGTTCGTCAATAACGGGCTCCTTCCTCTTCAAATCCCGCACTGTGCGCCGAGGTTACCGCACTCGCTTGGGTGAGGGGCCCCTCACCTGGGGCTTGTTGCGTGGTCATTAACTCTTGACACAGGCGGCAATCCGGGTTCCCCTTTTGCAGGGGAAGTAACCGGCGAAGGTGACTCTTGTGTGCCTTTTCCATGCCGGAGTGGAGCTGAACCGGGGGAAATGCGTTTTTTCTGAGGTTACCTGGTTGCCAGCAGCGTTGGAGGGTGAAGAGGCCCCAGGGAGTGACACTGAAGAAGTGAGAACTTTGTGTCTTCAGCAGCAGGTGCTGGAGCTACAGGTTGGGGCAAGATGAGCTGAGTGGAAGAAGTACTTTGTGGGTGATGGATAGAGAGGAGCGAGGTGGAAATAGTGATGATTGTGGCCTCTGGTTGTAAATGGGGTATAATGGGCTTGTGTGCGTGGCCCTGTGTTGTCTCATCCTCTCGGGTCCCCTCAAGGCACCTGCATTTGGGTGGGATAAGGGAGGGATGGAGCGCAGGTGAGGTTGGTGAAGCTCTGCAGCAGGTGTGGCTGTTGTTGAGAGCAGTCCCTCTGGGCGGTGCTGCTCCCCACACACCTGTGGAGCCCAAGTTCAGCCCAGTTTCCATGGGTGTTGGAGCAGCACACTGTGAGAAGGTGGGATTGCCACAGGACGGCCCTGGTGTGGGAGCAGAGGCGTGAGCGCCGGTCCCTGGTGGCAGGGACAGCCATTGCCCCTTCTGACCGTTCAGCCAGCGATGCCATTCCCAGCAAGGCCATCCCATGTGTGTTTCGCAGGAATGTTCCATGGGGCAAGTTGCAAAGCATCCCGGGAGTCTTTGACTCATCGTTATCCCCAAAATACGGAGTGGTGGTAGTAGGATTGTGCTTTAAAGCAGAAGGAGCCTGGGGATGCTGTGGGTGGAAGGAGGGTGGTGGTTCTGTAGTATCTGCTAGACGAGCCGCTCGCCGCGCGGTGGGAGAGCGGAGGGAGGGCAGCCGCAGCAAGCGGCTCATGGGGGCCGGGGGCTCCTGTGGGCCGTGGGAAACGGCGCTGGGCGGCGTGATGTAAATAAACGCAGTGTTTCTGACACCTGTGGCACTCGTCTGCTTCCCCAAAATCTGTCTTGCAGAACGTTCTCACCCGCTGCTGCGTAGCGCGTTGGCTCCTTGCTATTGTCTCGGCAAGCACTTTTCTGCTCTTTTTTGGGGGTAACAATACAGAGGATGGGTTAAAACCCCCTGAGCAGTTTCATGTAGCCGCCTGCGCTGTAGCGTAGGTACTTGTGGATGTTGGTTTGTTGGGGGTCATGAAACAGAAGGCCTGAAAAGTGAATGAGTGCCTTAGGGTCTGCCTTAGCAGTTGACTATCTGCCTCTGTCCATTGTTATTTAAAGTGGGTATTTTATCAAGGAAAATTACAGTGGGACCCTTCCCTTGGCTTCTGATGTTGATTGCTCTTCTGTTTTGCATCTCTTACTGCTGCTGTAGGATGCAGGATGCCAGGCAAGGCGAGCCTGGATCTGGCCTGAGATTCCGTCCCTTTTTCCATTCCCAGTGGGCACTAGGGAAGCTCTATTAGTGCCTGGCGCTCGGCATCGGCCGGGAGCCGTAAGGCAGCCTGGTGCGGGATGTGTCCTCTTGGGCACTGCGGCTGCTCATCAGCCTGGCAGCAAGAGGAAGTGACTCGTTGCTGCTCCTCCTGTACCTGTTGAGAAATCTCCATTCCTAGTCCTCTATACCATTATGTCTAAACGAACTCAATTCCCTTGGGCAGAGGGAGGCCGAGGGGGAAACAAGGTAACACGAAAGCTGCAGGAACTGTAATTCAAACTAGAGGAAAGCTGCAAAATTCAGCCCCGGATTCCAGGCTCAGAAGTTTCATTTTCATAGCTGTGGTTTCTCTAAAGCCTATCAAAACTTACATCAGAACTTATTTTTCTTTCCTCACAGTGCTGAGAATAAAGTGTCAGTTCAGATTGTCAGTTCAGATCTGGGCACGTCAGCTGCTCCGGAGAGAAAAAATGTCTTAGTAATGTGCTTTGAACTGCAGGTTATTTTGCTGATTTACAGCTTGCAGAGAGAGAGAGCTACATTCTCATGCCAAATGCTAATACAAGGAACGTTGTAGAAAGCTTAGTGTTTATACCTCATTGATCATGCTACTGAAGAGACTATCAGGATAGTAAATAGCTCTGAGAAGACTGAGGGCCAAAAGAAGCAGCTTTCTGGATTAGGACATTAGCTGCTATTTCTGCTTTTGGAGTAACCTGATACTGAGCTATAGGGAAAGAAGTCTGAATGCCGAATCCAGATGGAATAATGTATGCACGAACAGTCCTCCCTTCATCTTGTGCAAGATGTCTGGAGCCAGAAACGCGTCTGACCAGAGTAGGCCAAGAAATGGCCAGTGCCAGAACGCTGTATCTTTTTTCTATATCTTTTTCTTTGGTTCTAGAAATTCTTTAGTAGCAGTTTAGTACAAAAATTTTGAAAAGACTGTATTCTAGTGTATCCTATCTCATTCTTCAGAAATTCAGGAATCTATCAAGAAGATCTGAGAAAAAACAAGCGCTGATGGCACCTGACAAGTTCTTCTGTTCCATCTACCCCTTTCCAATAGGCGATGTGTGGATGTGAAGGCAGATGCTTGACCCTTTCAAAGCTGTCCAATGATCCTCGATCTAAAGAGTTAATTGAAAACTTGTACATCTTATGATTAAAATAACTCAATCCTCGATCACCCATGCATATGTAAGGGCTAAGCAGATTCAGCTGCTAATGCTCTTTATGCGCTAAGTTGGTGCAGTATTGTGAACATTTGCTTTGGAAGAATGACTGCTTTAGAAGAAATATAGAAAATGGTTTTTGAGGGACCAAGATGTACAAGTGAACCTGGAGCCTCCTTCTGTAAAGGAGCTTTACTGATTGAGCGCTTTTTTTTTTCCTCTCTTTTAGATCAGTAGGGCTGAAAGTAGGTCCCTGGCCACCAGTGGTTCACACACGTGTTCATCATGTGGTGGCAGTGGCTCCTCCTCCATGGTTGCCTCTCACAGGCTTGTAGGGTTTTCAGTGCAGAGCTGGGTGCCTACTGGAGTATATAGGACAGGAGACCAGTGAGCTTGCTCTGGTCGGGCTGCTGTACCTGCAAGACTAGAGGAGACTTGCAAGCCTTCAACAGCAGGGACCTGCTGGTGGGAGAGAGCCATCGCTTCACTGCTGTGAGGGGCCCGAAGCCACCAGCAACCATTCAGGAGAGTCAAGGCCCGAGTGCTGACATGGAGCCTCAAGAACCACCGCCAAGGTGAAGTATTGCCAAGAAAAGCAATGGGAAGCAGAGGATATGAGAAGGGTGAGAGTACTGAGCATGCAGGGTCAGAGGGAGATGAACAGAAGTAGGAGGAGGAAGATTAGTGAGACTGACAAAAGGAAAATGCTTTGGTAAATTTAGGGAAAACTGCATTTGCCAAAGAGCTTGTATCTTGTGAGGGAGCAGGGGGCTCATACTTGGTGAAAGGGGCTGCAGGAGACGGCCCATTCTTGGCAAAGCCTCGGTGGATATATGGCCATGTAAAATGAAATTGGAAGCGTTCTGTACATTCTTCTCCTTTGGCCACTTCTCTTCTTTGGCCAGGCTCCAGTAGATATTCTAAACCAAGCTTGCTCGCTTTCCCCATGATATTGGCTGCCCTGGTTCTTTTGGCATGTTCCTGCTTTCTCCTTCTAATAGAAATGTTCTGGAAAACACTGTGTGCTTGTAGGGCCTTATCCAGAGGCTGACGTCTAAGCTGCTTTCTCCCTTCAGGGTTAGGTGCAGTATCAACTTCAGTAAGTATCAGCTTCATACTTTTAATGGAATTAAAAACTGGCTGTCAGGTAATACTTAGTCTAAAACATTAAGAAATAGCTCATATTTTTTTCCCTTGGGAGCATGCCCCTAATTTTTCTTTTCATCTTTCTTCAAGTATCAGTTAATTGCATTTCTTGTATCAGTGAAATGGCTGCTGTGTGAGATATGGCTGCCAGTGTAATCGCTGCTTAGTGCGGTTACGGGCGCTTTCCTCTTCAGCCCTGACTCTCTGCAGCTCCAGCAAGGCTGTTATCCTGTCGGGTTGCCCTGAACAAATCCAGAAATGCAGGCATCCCATCTGCGGAGAAAAGGATGTTGTAGATGTTCTCTTATCTGTATTGAATATTTATTTATTCAGGTTTAAATTTGCAAAATAAGTTGCTTTTATTTTTTCTTTATCTGACTTTCATTCACCTATTAGTCACTTTTGAAAAACTTCATCATTTGGAGGGTAACTATAAGAAAAAGTAGCTTCTGTGACATGTCAAGCAACAGAACTCAAGTGAAGCACCATCTTGCTGTATGAGTGCTTGGGCTTCCTCTAAGGTCCAGCAAGATGAGACAGAATCAGACTCCTTCAGAGGTGTCTGCAGCTGGGATGAGCGTCCTGCTGGGAGAGAGGGCCCCCATGAGTGGGTGAATAGGGATGCAGGAGACCTGGATCCTAATCCAGGCTCCAAGTCTAACCTACTTAATGACCTTGAGAAATGGGAGCACTGCTGCATCCTCCTTGCCCGTTTTTGCATTTGCCATCTTGTCTTTTTAGACTAAAACTGGAGGAAAAAATGCTGCTTTTGAAGTATTAGTGGGAAAAATACTTTCTCTGAGAAAGTGCTTTGGCTCTTTAATCTGTGTTCATCAAATGACAATTTGTCTGCAGATATGAGACTGCTGGCCATGAAAGTTGCCTTAAGTGGAAAACAACATCATGTGGTAGATAAACAACACGTTGATATCTTTTTTTAATGTACAATCTCTAAAATGTAACATCTGTGCATGAGATTAGCAGCATATAATCCTGTTGGTACCTGCCATGGTTCTTGAGCTCCTTACCGCTGAGAGCGTGCGAGAGTGAACAGGGAAAGAAACCCAGCATTGGGCTGGTGGGGAAGGACTCCCCAGGCTGCTGTCGTTTTCCGTGTGCTCTGAACAGTGTTGGAGTCTTGGAAGCTTCTCATTTCACTCAGCTTTTGAGTTCACCTCAGCTAAGGAGATAAGGAACTGCCTGGGACATCCTGCTTGGTGCATGGTGCTCACCATGGCTGTGGGGAGCAGCTGCTTTTTTGCCCTGTCACCCAACTCTTCTTGTTGACTTTTTGTGTTGGGAGCATCAGTGTGAAGGGCCCTCTCCAGACAGGCAAAATCAGAAGCTTTGAAATGGACCGTGTTTCCCCCCACAGCCTCAGAAGAGTGGTTGTTCACTAGATAATCTTTTAAATTGAGCACTTCTTCCCTTCTTTGGCTGCTTTAATGAAATTCTTGTGCTTTCCCACCTTCCCCTTCCTTCTTAGCCCTTTGGGAGGTAACCTCCTATCCTTCAAAATAAGGATAGGAACCAGTTTTTCATTTCAGATTTGGAAAGATAACTGCGCCTTTAAAATAGATACAGACTGCTAGGGTCCTGTTAAACAAAACAAAAAAGACATTGAAATTGTTATAAAAATCTGAGTTGATAGATGCTTTGAATCAAGTCTAGAAAGCCATTTTTTATCGGGTAATCTGGCTATAAAGTTTAAGCTCACCGAAGTGTTTAAGCACCTGCCTGTCACCAAAATTTAGAGAGTCAGTGTTTGGGTACATTTAAGAAATACCAACTGGTTAGGTCTAAACCAGAAATATTAAGGACCCAGTCACATTTGCTTAGCATACTTTGCATTATCTGCCTGTGTTCTCTTTTGATAGCATTTCTGTAATATTAGTGATAGCTGTTAACTTACAGATGCTTCATTGTATGCATGGCAATGACTTCTGCCACTGCAGTGCCTTGTTGGCTTTTCTTTGTCTGTCCATTGTAAAGAATTTAATCTTTTTTCTTTTTAAAAACAGAAGGAAGACTAAGCTTTTGCTGTAGTCTTTCCTATCTACAGATCTGTAGATTTTCAGGTACAATACAATTTGAGATTCTAGCCTTACCTAAATAATTCATACAATGAAAGTCTGTGCTAAAGCGCTGCCCCAATTTGTGAAACAATACCTACAAAATTGTTGCTCTAATTGAGCAATAAACCGCAGTGAAAATATGCTAATGGTGGTTGGAGTACATCACAGAACTGCAAGGCACAGCAAGGAGCTTTCTTGCTCAAAACAAACATCATTAGGACTACCTTGAAAAGATCAAGCTGTTTGCATCCCGATTGCTCGAAATCAAACCATCAGCATAAAGACTTATTTGATCAAGTTGATTGTACAAATAGAATTTCCAGTCATAGGTTAAAGCATTAAAGTCTCCCTCCACAGCAAACACATGAGACATATCATCAAAATAACTGCAGACTCTTTGAAGAGCCTTTTGGTGTTAAATTGCTTGAGATGAGGAATGGAGACTGCAGAATTTGTGTTAGTGCTGTCCTGGAAAGGAGGAACTTCAAAAGGGAGCCTTGGCTTGGGTATTCAGGGAAAGCAAATTCTCCCTGGTGCTCTGAGCCTGCTTCCTAACTGGAAATTTTCTAACTGAAAATGATCGAGCTAAATGAGTAGTGGAAGGAATTAGTGTGAGATGTTTACAAATCAGTCGCATTTCCTATTCTGAGATCTGCAAAAAGCAGATGCCTCATTAAGGTGTTTGATATTAACAGTAGTTTTGATTTCTAACTATCTTTGTGGATCATTCTGCCCTATATTTATCTGTTGAACAGATTTTGATGCTGTTTCTTTGAGTGGAGCTATTAGCTGTTCACCACAAAGCTGGGTATTGATGGCATATGTAAGAATCCTCCTCCTCTTCCAAGCTCTTTTGAGTCATCTTGGATCTTCCCCAGCCCTGGCTGGGACAGGGATGCGCATCCTTCCTCATGAGGAATGTGTGGTGGCTCCAGAGCCGTGTGTTCAGGAGGGATCCTCTCTGAAGTCTGTGCGACCCACCTATGCTGTCAACTTGGGGTAAAAGTTCTAAAATTGACAAGTTAGGCTTGTATCTCAGCCTTAGGGTTCTTGGAGGGAGATGCTAAATGTCTTCAGAAATCAGCAATCACTTCTTGAAAGGATTTTCAAACTGGGCACCAGGAGACATTGATCTTGAAAACCCTTGGGAATTTTTTTCTCAAATGTCCTGGACAGAGGTGTTAAATACTTAGCTTGCAGTAGCTGATTGCTTAGTGCAAATAACTGATTAATCACTGTACTGACTTTGTTAGATGTCTGAAGCCCCTTGTTGAAGACGATACCAGAGTAGCTTTAAAGTAACCTAAATTAGCAGATCTTATATAGAAGGAGGCTTGCTGGGTCATTGAGTTCCCTCACTCCATCTGCCAGTTCAGCGTGTTCCTGAGCACTGTCCAACCTCACAAACAGCATGTTTAGAGATAAATGTCAAACGGATTGGCTTTTGGTATGCAGTTATAAAAGAACATAATAGATGCACACAGACACAGTTGCATCGGGTTTAAGTATGGGCAAGCCTTACAGTGACCCAAATAAATCTTTTACTTAGGGGCTGGTCCTTCTTGGACTTGACTCTATATTTCATTAGAGCAAGGGCTATCTGAGTATCTAGTGCTTTACTGCAGATTAAATAATGCTCAAAAAAGAGTATGGGGGCTGGCGTAGGAGGACTAGTCACCCACTAAACAGTGAATGCCTCAGGAAAGCTATGGAGAATGATTCCTGCAGTCGGGTCAACCTGTGCCAGTCCTGACTCCACTGGAATAGTGGTCATCAAGCGGGCGGGATGAGCACCCCTGGGGGGTCCGGGCGCCTTGTTCAGAGCGTTTGTGCCCAAGCTCCGCCATTCCCACATTCCGCCTGGAGACGTGCAGCACTTGGCACCACTGAGCTCAATGGAGGCAGAATTTGGCTCTAATGATGTATTTCAGCTGGCATGGATTTTTTTTTTTTTTTTTTTAATCTAGTGAATAGATAGATAATGAAATTCAAATCTGAACTGTTTGGGGGGTTAACAATACCTTTCCATTATATATGAGGGTGGATAATGGTTACAGTTGAAATTGCTACGCATTTTACTATTGGAGATGTCAGACTGCAAATGTGCTTTTGTATGCTGGAATAGCATGGCATGCAATGCATTGTGGCTGGAACTTTCTTAGTAAAGCAAACTTCAAAAAAAAATCTGTATTGTCATGCAAAATAATTAACATGATGCAGACACTTGATTATCCATCCTTAGGCCTGCATTTAGTGAATGGTCTGGGTTTTAGCTTTTTTTCCAAGAAATTCCTCTCTCTTCTAATGGAAGTCAATAATCTTGACCTTCATGTTCTCTTGGGAACAGCTGTGGTGAACAGCTGTCTCTTCTAAAGCAAAATGACAGTCCCAGAAAACATCTCCCTACCTCCACCATGAAGAGGATACTTTTATATATATATATATAATATATATATATGCGCGCCTCTGTAAAAATGAATAGTTTTGAGCTAAAAATATTGTGTGTAACCATAGTACAGTACTGTACAGGTCAAAAGTTCAGAAAGATTTTTAAATCAGCCTGAATGTAACAGCAAGACAGCTGGTTAGTGTGCTGTAGAAGAGTTTGCTTGTTTGGCCTTCAGGTGCTTTTGCTTTGGGCTGCATGAATTTAGGTCTCGGGTTTAACTGTGAAGGCCTGGAAGCTTTGGCATGAAGTACCGTATTAAAAAGTCAAGAAATAGAGCAGGCTGTATTTCTAGTGATACTAATTCAGTCATTCTGCATGTTTTTGTGTGTTTGGCATGTGCTTTGAAGTAGGTAGTGCTGTTAGGCGGCCTTGCTGCGAGGGCGCGGGTGGGTGTGTGACACGCGCAGGGGCTGAGGGAAATGGCGCCAGCCAAGAACCTGCAGCCAAAGGCCTGGGCGCCGCCGCACGGGCCGGCCTGTTCTCACCCTGTTACCTTTTGCTTTGCTTGACTTGAATGTTAATCAACACAAATGATAGAGATGTCAAGATATGAGAATCGTATCTTTAATGGGCTCTAATTGTGTTATGATTCATTTGGGTGTGGGGGTAAGTGAAGGAAAGCTGCCTGCAGCCCCTGTCTTTTGCTTGCACCCGATCTGCTCTGTTATCAGCATCAGCTTTTAAACGTTCATGAATCTGTCCTTGGTGAGCCCCAGTGTTGCTTAATCATCTTCATCCCTTGGCTTTTGGTAAATGAGATAATGTTCAGTGGAAGGGACCATTTTTCCCCTGGCAGTGTTGGGGCTGAGGGCTGGATGCAGGTGCATCCCCAGAGCACCTTGCAAGGGCCATGTTAGGCTGGGTTTCGAACAGCAGGCAGCAGAGGAAGCTATTTGGCACCTAACCCGGGAATCAGGAAACATGGCTTGTTGGGGCCTCCAAAACCCAGCAAATCTTTTTTGAAGAGAGTCATTAAAAGCTGATGATTGGGTTTCCTCTTGTTAGAGATCATGTTTGTCTCTATCTCTCTTGCTGTGACAGATGGGATATTGTTTTTTCCCCTTTTTTGAATGATGGGTAAGTTTTGAGTCATTCAGTTCAGGATTTGGGGCTTAAGAGAGTGATGATAGTTTTCAATACTGTGCGAGGTGACCTACTGTAGTTGACCATACTGAGTGGCTGTTTCCTCGGTGTTGCCACCTTTTTGGAAACAAGCTTGAAATATTCCTAGTTTAATAGGGATCTGGCTTACTGATGTATACTTCAAGGTATTTAACTGGGGAAAAAATCTACAGTTTTGCATGTAGCATCTACTGCTGCACAGTGCCTTTAAAGCCACTGCTGGCAGCAGGTGGCTTCCTGAGGGTGAGGTACCTGTCATGGATCGGCTACCTGAGGGTATCATGAATCGTGTCAACCCTCTGGCCTGGCCCGGGGGCAGCGTTGAGGTGCCCCAGAGCTCCAGGGACCCTCCGTGTGCTCCGCCTTCCCGCTCGCTCCTCATAGCACCAGCTGGGGCAGAAAAATGCCCAGGAATTTGGGCACTGTGCAATGAGTGAACTTGAGGGAGTCCTTCTTGGTTCTTCCCCTTTCCCTGCTTCTCCACAGGATGCATGGGGCCAGCATGCATCTATGGAGATGTCCATGAGCATTGGCAGGGCAGATGCAGCTCTTGTAAAACAATCCCACACTGAATGGGCTGCCAATGTCCTGTGGGTTTTGCTTGGTTTATTTTTCCCAGCAGATATTTTGATGTGCTACATGTTCTGATACCGAAATTTTCACTGCAAGGAATAATGTAGATTTTTCCAATAAATAAAAGCAAATGAAAGTGAAGAGTCCTATTGTTATTGTCAGGAGCTGGTTCTGCCTAGCAAACAGTAATGTTCCTTTTTCTTCTTCCAGGGGCGGTAAGCCAGAGATGACCGACAAGATGTCGAGCTTCCTTCATATTGGAGATATTTGTTCTCTCTATGCAGAGGGCTCAACAAATGGATTTATTAGCACTTTGGGGTAAGAACAGCTGTTCTCTTGTACGAGGAACATGCATATGAAGGACTGACAGAGATCAACTAGCTGTCCTGAGTCTGACTCCTAAGAAACACTGGGCAAAGCAGGGCAGCCTTCTGTACAGACTTGGCCCTATTTTTAAAAATGGCACAAAGTTAATATAGCAGATGGAAATTTAAATGTAGGGAAGCTGGAGAGGATATTAATGGTTATCATTCAGTTTTAATGTGTTTGATGAGGAGGAAGAACTCTCCAAAATTAAGCAATGGATAGAGGGAATGAACGCAAGAAAATGATTTTTCATGTTGTCTGTCCAGTGTTCATTTGTGTGTCCCGTCCTGTCCCTCCCTATTTGCTCTTCCTCTCTCCTCAGTCAGGAATGAATAGGCCCCAAGCGCAATCTGCTGACTGGAGAAAGAATGTAGCATAGGCCATGTAAGTAGATGATAAAATAGAGGGAAGAAAAAGTAAATAAAGGAAAGCCCTGAGCCAAACTGTTTATACAGCACTGACTTCCCATTATGACTGGTTTTGTCCTTTCTTACAGTATTAGAGTCTTCTCATGCAAACAAAATTACACTCCCTCAGTCAAAGGAGAACAAGTTTTAAATGTTTGGCTTTCCCAATGGCCGACACCCCCCCAGAACTGCAGTGGGACTTGTGCCTTGCCTACTCCTGTCTCCTGTTGCTCTTCCTCATAGACCTCCTTTGCACTTTTTCCTGGAGCCCCTAGGTACTGCAGCAGATAGTGTCTCCAAACAGGGAGGAGTAGATACCACCTCATTAAACAGAAAAGTAGCGATTTCCCTAGGACAAGGAATATTTTGTGGAGAAAAGCCATGTAATTGACCTGCAGTAGAGCCGAAGCTTCAACAAGTCCTGAGGTGCATTTAATTTTGCTCAACTGTCATTTAGAAGTCTAGCACAGCATCCGAAGTTGGCAGTAGAGCTTTGTCCTGCTTTGTCAGACCTTACCAGAGGCTGGATGAGAGGCTAAAAGGGCACATCTGCCTCCTCCTTACAGTGAGAAACACTGAAACAGTGAGAAATTAGAGGGAAAGAATGTGTGCCATACCTCAATAATGAAACAGTAGGAACGAAGCAACCAGGAAGCCTGATGATCTTGTGAGTGGGCACTTAAGATGCTCTTTCTCGTTTCCAGTAGCCATAAGGGCCACGGGGTGGGCACAGTGACAGCAGGGGTGTTTTTTTGATGCCTACAGTCAAGATGCATCTGATAAATGGAGCTCCCAAGCAGGGTACAGAGACAGCATCCTGGTAAGTCTCTCATCAGGCAACTGGGGGCTGGAAACTCCTCTGAGTGACTCCAAACTAACTTGTAGGTTTAGTCCTCTAGCTATTAGGATTCTGGAAAATAAGGGGGCAGAGGAGGAAGCAGACACTGAAGATGCACCATGATCTATTATAGGAAAGAGAAGAAAATATGGGATGCTGCCAGAAGGGAAAGAAGGTATGATAAAAGCAAGGGATGTAGTAAGTAGGGTTGGATGAATAGTATTTGGCAAATGTATTTGACAGATTTCTCAGGTACCCGTCAAATATGACACATGCACTCTGCAGTACTCGATCAGCTGTGTGACTGGCCAAATACTATCTGCTGAAAACTGGCAAAATGATTGAGCAATAAATATTTGGCTATTTTTTTTCTTCCAAGTATTGAAGCAAGTTTGGCGGTAAATAATTCCAGAATACGTAGAAAGTTATGTTGTGTTTAATCCCATACAGTGCATGATGACCAGTATGCAGTGGCTGTGGCTTTTGATGGCATTGCTGAGCAGATATTTTTCACCATGGGTAGTCCTTTCAGACTTTGTAGGCCATCAGTACATATTTTTTTTAACATACTTTTTTTTAGCTATATACTCTTTAAGGCTTTATCAGATGTTCTGATGGTAGGTCTAAATATCATTCAGTGTTAAAAGTATTTTCTTTGATTTGGTCAGTACTATTTTAAGGTAAATGCATTATATAATGGCCACACACATTCTGGCCCTGATTTAAGCCAGAAGTCCCAATTGCTAGATATAACCTGAAAAGCATTATCATCTTAATAAGCCTCCATAATCAAGTTAATTTTGTCCCATATTTGATTTAGTTTTTGTCCTGGAGAAAATTAAAGAAGCAAAGGAAAGATTTGGTGTAACTGTATTCTATACCATGTGGAGTTTTGACAGTCTTATGTCATAACCGTGTGTAATGGCTTGTTCATATGGTCAATGAAGGTAGAGAAGCAGATGCCACTATACATTCTAATGTGGTCCTAGCCAAGTAACTTTCCAAAGATTTACCTGTTTAATATTCTGATGACCTGACTTTTCCTTAATTGGGACTTTGCTCTTGCAGTGTCCCAAACTCAGTGCTCAGTAATCACTATGATTACTGGTGTAGAATATATCCTCTTTTGTGTTTCACACCCCATAAAATTATTTTTGTAGTAACTTCAGAAGTTTGTCTTCCACGTAAATCTCAGTATGAGAGGAATATATTGCACTGAGATTAACTCTCTGGGGAATTATTCAATTAACCTGACTTTTAACTATTTTTTTGGCCTTTGCTCACTGGAAAGAGGTGTTTGATTCAGCTCAAATATTAATGTTCTTGTTGGAGCACAAATATATAGTGAATAGGGGGAAAATCCATGGGGAAAAAGCAACTTATATGTTTGCGTATGCAAATTTTAGAAGCACAGAACTGTTGGGTCCACATAATCTTTCTGGATCACTTTTATGCACTTCATGATTGTCCATAAATGTTGTCTCAAGATGCTCCCTGCATGTAACCAGCCTCTGCAAGGAACAACTCTCATATTCTAGGTTTCAATCTTTCTCAAGTTGAATCTGCATGAGAATGAATATCTCAGTCCTTTAAGACCTTAGAGTTTTATTTTCTACTTCTCTGTAGAAGGCCTCTTTGACAGATCAGTTTAAAGGTGCCAAGCTGAGTAATATAGGATCAAATCAGAAACGGCAAAACATTTGATTATAGTTATATTTTCATGATTTGGATTTTTCATGATTCCCTATTGGAATGGCTTGGCTTCAGCTGTATGATTCCCTTCCTTCCTGGTAAAGCAGGAGGACTTTAGGATCCCTCGACTTCCCTTGGTGACTGCTAAGCAAAGGGGGATGTATTTGTGCCTTCCTTTCTCTTGGGAGTAGATTTCTGTTTTGGCAGTTGAGGCTTCTGCTTTTTCTTTTTTCTTTTTGATACTTGAGAGGTCAAAGGGGTAGTGTCCAGTTTGCAGTGACAATTGCCTTGTTGTCACATTTTCCTGTTTTCTACCCCTTAATGTAAACATAATTGCAATGCAATTCAAATCTGTCCAAGAGGCGACACTTGTTCTGAGGCTGTCTCTCACGTAACTAGAATATGGGCTGTTCTGCCTGCACTTCCAGAAGGGGACATAAAGATAATGCAGTAAATGGGAGCAATGATTTATTTATTGTCCCGCCTACCCAGGAGCATAGCTCTGGGCAACAGTAAAATTAGCTGCATGCTTCTTAGAAAGGTTTGGCATAAGTTGGCATCTGGGGAATGTCTTCTGCTGAGGTGGCCAATTGGATAAAACACTGCAATGAACCCCTTTGTTTTTGATATCAAGGCTGTAAGCACTTGCATGGGAAAAGAACCTCACTTCAATTGCTCGTTTCTTTGCAGCCTTGTGGATGATCGGTGTGTTGTACAGCCAGAAGCAGGTGATCTGAACAACCCACCCAAAAAGTTCCGAGGTAAGTCTCGTAGGCAGCTCGTCACCTTTCTGCTTGAAAGAAGTGCTTCATCTCGGGCAGTCACATGTAATGAATCTTTGCTGCTTTCACTGGAGTGTGTTAGTGTGTCGTCTTCTTCCACCAAGGGCAACTGGTAAACTTCCTGCTGGCCAAGGAAGTGTGAGAAAAGGTAGGTGTGTGTGTGTGTGTGTGTGTGTGTGTGTGTGTGTGTGTGTGTGTGTGTGTGTCTCCATGTGAATTGAGGTGTAGACTCGAGCGATGCTTGTGAAGACAGCGAGGATGGCATTGCTGAGTGAGCCTTGCCTTCAGCGCTATGCAAGCACAATATCTGTAAGGTTCACCTCTTGACTGCCTCATCTACCCAAAAGGTAGCTCAGCCCAAATGTTTGTAACTGGATCTGCCTTTTATTGCCTTTCTCACTGGTGTGGCAGCATCTCTGTGTGTCATCTGTTTTTGTTGGCCAAAACTTGTTTCTTTAGTAGCATGTTGGCTTTCCTGGAAGCTCAGTTACTGGTTGTTCTCTTTGGATTTGATGAAAATTGCAGGTGATTGCCCCTTAAAATCATGCATCTTCTATGCAACTTTTCTTGGGGTTTTTAGCTGTGCCAGAGATGTCTGACACCATGAAAGACTGTTTAAAATACTGCTCAAGTCCAGACTTTTTTCCTTTTTTTTTTTTTTTTTTTTTAAACTGGAAAACTAAATAGCTCATCATTCAAATAAGGAGGCAGCCTTAGGAGGCTTAAGTAATTGACGTTAAGCTCTCCAGAAAAGGAATACTATTCTTACTTGAGTTATAGCACTGCCTTAGTGCTAGAATCAGCTCAAGGAATGAAAACAAGAAAATGACAGTCCTGCTAGTACAGTTTAGAGAGACAGATAAGAGACATTTGGCTCATGTGAGGCATTGCAGTTAGATGTTGTACAAGGTCTCATTTTACTTGATTTATATGTGGAGAGAGAATGGTCTGAACCTTTCAACCTTTGTAGTAACTTCCCTAAAGTTTATCCTTAATGGTGAATTGTAGCAAAACTCATAAAATGTTAAAAGGCATTTGTTGTTTATACACATGCTTTGTAAGTATCATCAAAGATAAAATGTTTTCCTCAATAAATATGTTCAGAAGAAGTAATAATGACATTTATCCCCACACAAATGGGAGCTCCCTGTTTTTATTATGAATCAAAGGCACCTAGAGCTGTTGTCCCATAGGAAGCCTGTGCCAAAGTTAGGAACCACATCCAAGCCTATTCCATCCTGTTTGGGGTTTTAAAGACGCCTTGCAAAAATGTCTCCTTTGCAGAGGGAACACAAAGCCATCTTAAGGCACATATAAGCAGTACCCCTTAATCCTGGGACCTAAGGCATTTGGTGAATGTAATTCAGAAGTCTCAACACTCAGTTGATAACACTGTTGACTTAGATGATCTCCCTAGAGCAGGACCAGACTTAATCATGGGCCAAATTTAATCAAATATCAGTGACTTGTGTGATAGCTTTGCACGGTACTGGAAGAAGTCTCTATATTAAAACCTGCTGTGTGTGTCTGCGAATCTTCTTTCAAAGAAGCAGCGCTAAAAGCTTTCCAAATACAGGTCAGTAAATCATCTTCTGAAAAGCATTGATCGTGTATGGTTTTGTGGTATCTTTTTAAAGAGTCTCACTTTAGATAATATTTTTAAGAAATAGTTTTCTGCCTCTGTGGGCAAAAGTAGCTTCTGTGGGCAGATGTAAAATAGCTGTAAATATAATTTTTTTTATCCTTAATGAAAGTGGTGGGGAGATGTTTAAAAGCTAGATTCACTGCTTGGAAATACCTAAATGAGAACTCAGGAAAAACCCAAGCATGCATTTCCTGTGGCAAAATCAATCTGTGCTGCTTTTTCTTGGCCAGGGGTGTTTGAGCTTTTAAAGTCTTGTTGCCTAGACTACACTTACTCACTTGCATCTAGCGCTGCTGCAAGGCTTGGTCCAGAGCTTGGGGTTTTGCACGTTCTACTTGAGGCCCTCAAAATACCGGAGCTGCTGTGTGTGCACCGTGCTTCCCTCAGAGCAGGTATCTCCTGTGCGGAGGAATGAGCTAAGGTGGCGGATGGTGCTACCTTATCAGCGAGCACCTGGCAGCACAAAACTCTGGTAAAATGCTTGTCATTTGAAAATAGAGCCTGCCTGAGAGTGCTGTGTTAGCAAGGTGCTCCTTGAAGCTCCAACTTGTAAAAGTTGTGGGAAAAGACAGCAAAGGAATCTTGATGTGGGGCTGGGTGGTGTGAGTTGGAGGGGATGATGTGCATGAACATCCTCCTACAGTTGGGAATGGGGAGGGCTGAACTTGCCTTTGCCACAGGAAAGTCTACAAAGGAGTCTGCAGGACCGAAGGGCTGGTTTTGTTGAGAACATTGTCAAAATTCGACTGGGTTAATCCTGGGGAGCGTTGAGAGGAGGAAATGCAAGAGGAGATGGGATAAGGATCAGGCAAGGTTTGGAGTGGGGGTAGAAATGAGACTTTTTTTTAATAAACAAAAGGAAAAAAGAAGCCTGAGTTGGAAGGTAGTTATACTTCCCTGAACTCTAAAGAAATGTTAGTTCTGTGACTCCAAGTTCTTCTGAGTGTTTTTCAGTTGTCATTTCTCATAGATAGTATTCCCTGTTGTAGCTTTAGTTCCTTAAAATTCTAGGATAATTGCTTGCGGGTGTGAAAGCTGATCCTTCTCCCTTTCTCATTCCCTAGCAGGACTAGGTAACAGCTGAAGCTTGTTTGGGGGAGGCTGGTGATGATGGGCTGTGAGACTTGAGCGCTCATTTCTGCCTCTGGCTTTCTAGGTTCAGCTTGAACCATGGTAATTTTTTTCATGTACAATAAGTTTTTTCTGGCACTTAATTTCCAGCTTCAAAGAAGTCAAAAGCCTTTCAAACTGTTTTGGGGAAAAAAAGTTAAGACTTAAGAGGAGGTTCATTTGGGTATTTCCTTTTAGAAGTGTTAATATAAAAACTCTTGTCAAATGCTTTACCTGTCTTGTCTGAATATACACGTGAGATTCCAGGAAAAGTCCTAGTTGTGCAGGACCCCAAAAAAAGACTGAGCCAGTTCCTTGGTTTTCTATATGTGCTGTTTAGAACAAGAAAGAAATTTTACTTAGTTTACAAAACTGGATATGTTGCTATAATTGTTTCTGACTGTGGGTATGCATCTGAATGGTGGCTATAAATGAACATCCTTTTAATATGCATGGATTTATGTGGAAAGTATGAACTGCAACTGAACTAGCTAGGCTGAAAGCACCAGTGTTTCAATAGAAATACTTTGTACTTATATGCACAGAAAAAGTTAGTTCTCGCAAATAAACAAGGCAATAGTGGCAAATTTAAAGCAGAATCCAGGGCTGCTAATTTTGTGCATGTGCTGCTGGTTCCCTCTATTAGTTTGTATGTGCTTTTGTAGGGTTTTTATTTGCATTCATTTTGTATTGGAACGTATAAGCGTTAAGCCAAATGTTTGCTCAATACAAGGAGCTGGTACTGCACCAAAACAGTCTGTCTGAGAGTCTCCTCGGGAAACTCCTTACGTTTCTTTCTTGGGAACTTGCAGATTTGGCTGCCAGTGATGCAGGAGGTTTGCAGTAGCCCGTGGAGCACAGAGGGAAAGGGCATTTACTGGGTTAACTGGTCCGGCAGCCGCCTCCTTCCCCAACATTGTTTTAGTAGTTGCTGGGCAACACTCTTTTCTGGCAAGGCGTTCAAGGAATGAACCCATATCTCTTAAACTTAAAATACCCTCATAGTGAAGCAGAAGATTAGTTCAAATTCTGTTTGTTCTTTTGATCCTAATCCATACTGTACCCTACTTCTATCATGCTTATCTGGCATTGCCAGGGCTCACCCCAAGCATCTGAGCCTTTGAACTAGAAGTTCATGTTTAATGGAAGAAATGACCTGAATCTGGACAGAAAAGCTTTAATGCATATATACTGATTCTTGTGGTGGACTTCTCTGAAATTCCCACTGTGCTCAGCATGGAGAAAGTGTGTTGACTTTCATCTATAATAGAAATGTTTTGAGGCATGTTTTGTTCTCCATGGCTTTGCCATCAATCTCAAGCTTACACCCTACTGCTTTGGTTAATGTGAAGAGAGCCATGTAAAGCATGCCACGCTGATGCAGGCTGTGGAGTTAGATGATATATTGCATACATACTGGACTATTTAGTTTACTAGGCAGAGTAGAATGAAACCTTGTTTATAGCTCAGCATTCAAACTGAGTTTACAGGAATTTTCATGTGAAGGGCAGTATACTCAGTCAGCAGTTGATTCCCAAATGCATTAGAATATTATTAAAGCAAAACAAATACCCAGATCCATCTGTCTGTTAGCTTGGGAAAAATATTAGCTGATTATGACAATGCACCTTCTGTGTGGTAAGGTAGCTCAATACCACCCCTATGGCCCTGTCCTGAATTTTTAGCAGTATTAGCCTTAGTGTCTTGCACTCAACTCATGTAAGTGTAGCTTAATGTTATTGCTTTCCAATGCTCTCAACTTCATTTAAATGTAGCATATCTCATTGCTTTCCATATACCCATGGACACTTCATCTAAACCATTCTCCTGGAAGCAATGTTCAGAATGGTTTTGGGATCTGAAGGCTTTTTCTGTATGAAATAGTCTGAACTGAATAACTTACAAATACATGTAGTGAGTGAGAGTTGGTGCTTTGCAGAGGATTGAGGCCACGTTGCTGGGATGGTGGCAGAAAGGCCTGGACTACATGGCCAAGTTAAGGCTTCTGTTCCTATTTGAATGTGAGACTACAAATGCTGGTGAAATATTTGGGTCTATTAGTTAAGCTGCCTCGGAATAGGGCAACTTTTCTCTGAATGTCTCCACTTTTTTTTTCTTCTTTCCCCAAAAACTATGTATTAACAGGCAAAATAACCTGATTCTTTTTTAAGGCAGAGATTGGCTTGCTTGAGTGATGAGTTTAAGGCTTAGCCTGGTGATCTTGAAGAGTTTGGGGTAGATTGTGGTAGAAATCGGGGTATTTTACAACTTTG
>JAUBOD010000623.1:1591900-1602063 GCA_032353885.1 Nothura maculosa | reverse complement strand
GAGTTTAAGGCTTAGCCTGGTGATCTTGAAGAGTTTGGGGTAGATTGTGGTAGAAATCGGGGTATTTTACAACTTTGAAATGTCCAAATTGGATTAAAAAGCACTAATTGAACTTCCAAATTTTGAAGCAAGGTAACAGCAGCAAACCTCTACTTAAGTTATCTTTTCTGTGTGTTTTTCTTAAGAGCCTAGTTGCATAAATGGAGGGGGGGAATGCTTTTTATTTCCCTTCCAAGAAAGATGTTACTGTCACGACTCACTGTAAGATCAAAAGAAGCTTCAGGGTTAGAGTTATGGAAAAGGCAAATGATAAAAACATGGTGTAATGTCTCTGCAATTTATTTATTTAAACTTGAATCCTGTGTCATTTTCTGCAGGGAAGGAAACCTTTAGATCCTGCAGAAGGATAAAGTTATAGTATCTAGAGTACATGTTCTCTGCCTTGACAAGGAATCTTTTTAGCAGGATTCTAAATATTTATAGAGCTATACAAGAAATCTTCCAACTGCTAGCACGCATTTGAATTTGGTGCCCTTTATATGATCAAGAATTGCTGTACACTACAGCTCTAAATGTGAATCCTTAGCCCACTGCGTCCTACATACGAGCAGATGTTACAGACAACTGTCACAGTGATATTTAGATCCTTCACACAACTGACAAGTCAGAAGTGCTGCGTGTTCGGGCTGCAGGAATATGTGGCTTATGTCTGCTTGGATAATCTGGGAGAGAAGGGAATGGCAATCAGGTGTTGGTGCTCATGGTGCTTGCTGCATTTCTAAAACATCTTTAAGCATAGGTTTTGTGGTAGTCCTGGCTTCCTGGATGATAATTATTTATATGGTTTGCTAATGTGTATAGCTAGGAAATAGAGGTTTTATCCTCTCTCTGTAGATACAGTGTCCTGTAATGAATTTTAACATGCAAGTGCCTTGCTTTACTACATCTAACTACCACTGACAAAGAAAGTGGTTTTTGCATTATCTTCCACAGGAAGGTAAGTGTTGTCATGGCAGAGGGGTCCGTGAGCTCTTTGCTGTGTCTCCTGCAGCATTGTTCCATATAGACCTATTGCTCAAGACACGTGTGGAGTCCATTGGGTGGTTGTGCATGCTGAAACACCCAGACATCCAAAGCATCTTCCAACTCGATGATGAGTCTGGGCTGTGCTGAAATTGCAAATAAATTATTGGCAAAATGACGATGGCTGTGGTTTTTCATGGCTTTGCTGCATCCCAGAGTTGAGACACTAAGAGCAAAATTGGGCAGGTCTGTATGGCACAGATTTCTTAGTCTGTTTAATGTGGCCTAAGAAGTTGCAGGTGCTGAAGGAGGAGCGGAAGGAGATGGGTGCATCTGGGACATGAAGCCGAGACTGTCTTTGCTCTCTGGTGTGTGCTGGCAACGCCGCGGTCCAGAGCTGCCCGCCAGCCCCGTCCCCGGAGGTGCCTTCGTCTCGGCTGCTTTGCGTCTAGATGAAGGTAGAGCAGAGATCCTTGGAAAGGTGAATTGACCATTAATATGCGTGACTGGAACATCGTATGGGGGAAAAATTCCAGCCTCTTGATTTAGAATGAAGGCAGGCTTTATTGAAGTAGTGTGAGTTTTTATTTCCATGCGTTTCATCTGCCTGCCTAAAAAATGCAGGCTGTAATTCTCTCCTTAGCAGGTAGAGAAGATATGGGACATGTGCTGATAGAATTAGTGACCCTGTATTAAAAAGGAAGAAATAAGGATGAATATTCAAATCAGAACTTATTATCTGCTCTCGCAGATCTGGGCTTTTTTTCCCCCGTGGGAAGTTCAGGGTATTTCAGGTAGGGCTGAGGGAGGGATTGCCAAAAAGCAGCACTTAGCTATTAAGTAGAGCGGTACCGTTAATAAAGGCAGCCCCAGCCTCGCAGACAAAGGAATACTGTGGCTTTGTTGCCATAGTTTCGGTGCAAAATCTGACCTTAGCTACAATAACATTCAGTTAGAAAGAACTAGCTAATCAGTTTTCTAAAATTAGTGTGTTCCCTAGTACATAAGCCAGTATGAACAGGATATTTAATGAAATATTATACTTAGTCACAAGAGCCCAAGGGAGTGAAATGCCTTGATGAATCGTGGGGGTGGGGTGACATTGGTGTGTGTCTTTTAATATAGCCGAGTTATTAAAATTTGTGGGTTGCTTAATATTTAGGGTGCCTCAGCTGTTGTTCTTCCAGGCGCTCCATGTACTTCACTCTGTTCTTTCTAAAAGCTTTGAATTTCTTCATGAAAACTGGGACAATGTGACTCTCATCAATGTTAAGAATTCATCTACTATTTTCAGAAGACCTGAAAAAAAACTTACCTAGCTAGCATAGCATTTTTCCTTAGTACAATCCAAGTGCTCTACAGAGGAAGGAGGCTAATTTGTACATAAGGATGCAAACACTGAAGTGGATGAATGAAGTTGTCAGCGTCAAGTTTGTGAAGATAACGTGAGGAGTGTGTGTTGGCAGGGGAGCAGTCCCCAAGGATGAGTCCGCATCCATCTCCAGCCAGCTTTTCACTTAGTGTCCTAAGCTTTGACACACCTGGAGAGAATCAGAAATGTCTTGCCTGTAAAATATTGCTGTTAGTTTCTAACATGTTTTTTGAAAGTGTGTTTATGTCCTAGATTCGTATTCCTGTGCTGAACTGGCCAAGTCTTGGGTGAGACTTTTGTGAAGGAGCTGCAACCTAAAGTAACAGCCTGTTCCTTGGCAATAGGAGCGCAGTAATGAACTGTGAGCATTTCTTGTCTATGCAAGTTGGTTATTTGGGTATAACTATATGAAACACTCATAACATGCCATTTTTCTTGAAGCTAGGTGAGCTGTGTTGTGTTCCTTTACACATCTGAAGGTGGCTCTCAGCTTGTTTGATGTTACTGCCTGGTTTAGCTTCATTGCCCCATGGAGGCCTCAACACTGGATTTTCCTGTGTCTGCCTTGAGAGAACGGGAGCTTGTAGGTGAGGAAGCCAAGCGGGCTGCTCTGCGAACACGATGTACCGCCAGGCTCGCGGTGGTGAGACACAGCTCTGCTAATGTCTCCTTGGCAGTGCCAAGAGCAGAACCGATGTTATCCTCATTTCCATCCTGACTTGGTGTTTTGCAGTGGTAAACAGCGTATGTTTACTGCATAGTGCTTGAGGGGAAACTGAATGCACAGGGGAACAGCTTATGGTGCTATCAGTTTGGTGGCTTTTATTTCTGTCAGACCAAGTGAGGTGCTACTGAAACCCTGCCACTTCGGACAGTGATGTGCAGTTGAAGCCAAGATAATCATTCTTGTGGACTGTTTTTAAAAGGTTAAAAGTACCTGTATTAGTCAAAAGTAATGGTGCTTTGTTTACCTAGTTCCCTGAGATGCAGCTTTGGTACTGTCGTGGTAGACTGCGTGTTTGTGTGTCCATATTGGTGACAAACACTAATTTCCTTCTGAAAATGTTCTTCATTTTGAGTGATCTGAGCCTTGCGCAGCTGAGCTGTCACATAGTTCCTCCTGACTCTTTAGTTTTGCTTTGTGGCTTGTAGGTTATGATTCCCGAAGTGCCAGCACTCGCTGATATACGTGTCCAGGTCTGATACAGATTTGGGTCAGCGTGAGGTGTGATCAAGGTGTGACTTGATGTGTGATCATTGGGCATTTCATTTTTCTGAGGGGGAAGAAAAATGCAACACTTTAGAGTGCCACTTGTGAGGAGCTCAACTATTTCTGTCGCTTCAGAAGGTCTCTTCTGTGGGACTTAAGTTCCATGTTCCTTCTATTGCTTATAGCAGCAATAGAATATACAAGGCTTGACTTGGCAAGGACCTACAGTCCAAAACTGTTTTTAAGTTGGGTTACTTGCTAAGTAGACATGAGAACTATGCATTTTTTTCATCCTTCAGGCTAAGCCTTCCACAGCCAGCATCTCCTCCAGTTATAGTGTCCAAGTGCCACACGAGAAAGAGGCTTCCAGCATCAGGAGAGAAGCTAAATAACCTCCCTTCTTCTCTGGACACTCTGCTCTTGCTTGCCCAAGAGCTAGCTGAAGCTCTGGTATATCCTCAGCTCTGAGTAGAGGGTAATAATACTCCAAGAACTTCAGTTTGTTTGAGGACAGTCAAAAGAAAAATAGCGAGGCTGCCAGCACAGCCAGACATAAAAATGCAGCGTTACGAAAGCTGGACCTTGCCAGTTGTCTTCAGTGAGCCATCTATGACTGATATTCCTCCTCTGCTACCAGAGACTGAAACAGCCCTCACTTCAGACTTCATTTCAGTTTAATCTTTCAAGGTGAAATAAAAAATACTTAATATGCCAGCACCGAAGTACAGGGCTGTGATTTCTCTCCTGCAGTTACTGGTATGTCACTGGCACCTCCAGCTGAGTGCTCTGCTGGCTGAGTGAGATCAAGGTGCCAATGCTAATCGGTCAGGCTGCTCGTGATTGAAACCTGGTTGTGGAGAAAAAAAAAAAAGACAACAACAAAAAAACCTCCTGGACGTTCTTGCATAGCTTGAACTTCCCTAGGGACAAGGTGATGAATTAGTGGTGAAGGCCCTTGATTCTGAAAGTTAGGGCTTTTTTTTCTGCGCCCAGAAGAATATTTTTCCACATGCTTAGTTGTTAGAAGGTCTGTTTTAAAAGAATGTTTGCTAGTTCTTTAGGAATAAACAGGAAATATCAGTTTATTTCTTTTTCCCCAGAACTGACTCGCCGGAGTGGATAGTTGTAGAAATTCTGGATTGTAGATGTTCTGGATTAACATTTAGTAGCCTCTACCAAATGCACCTACTATAAAGTAACCTTGTGTTTCTTCTCTATAAAACATCTATAAGCATAACATCCATGCTAACTTTCCTCACTTATGTTTTGCTGTGGCACGTGTAGGAAGTTGTTTCTTTAGCACTGAGCTTGCTGTTTAACTTCAGGCTTGGTGGTCACAGCAAAGGGCAAAACCCGACTTGCAAAGCTCAGGTAAAGGCTTCTCCAGGCTGCTCAGATGGAGCCTCCATCGCTGCTCTAGAATCACCCTAATAGGGAAATGCTAAGAAATCAGAGCTAGGCAGCTGTTATTAAAAGCTGTTGCTCTGCTGTGGAAGTCAAGACACAAAAGCTGGCTTATCTCCCATGGACGTCTCAAATACCGGAATAGCCATTACAGCCAGTGACAGTAAATGCAGCGTTCCTACGAGATTTTCTTCTGATGAACAGTTTATTCAAGCAACTAAGAGAATCTTACATGTTAGGATTAGCACTTCCTTTGTACCTAATTTGTGAAAAGAATCAGCACCGAGTTCTCAGCATTGGCATTTATCATCTGTTTTGACTATACAATATACAGCAGTTCAGGGAAAACGTAACTCCTTATGTTTTAGTTGAATAGTTTTTCTGTAGCTTTCAATCAGATTTTTAGAAGAAAAAAAAATACCCTCTCCAAACTCCTCTGACAGCAGTGAAACACTGACATTTCTAGAAAACACTGCTATTTTTTAATAGGATTCTCTTCTAGTTTAATTAGAACAAATTACCTCTGGTGCAGATTACATCAAAGATAGAAAAAGCTTTGCTGTACAGAAGCAAGCTGGTAGCACTTAGACCTGTTATTTAGTGATTGTTGGCCCTTTTATTCATTGGAGTTAAAAAATTATGCAAAGAAAAAATAAACACAGAGCAGGCCGGCATGAGGAAGTGAGAGAACGGGATAAGGGAGCAGCCGTCCTGAAAAGGAAAAAATCCCAGCTAGATGTGCAGAAATCTCCTCTTTTTGTCCCGCCTCGCTTCAGGGCAGAGCACATGATCTCGGCGGTTAACTTTAACGGAGCCGGAGGGGCCGCCACGGATGGATGCCGGCCCTGGGAGCGGGCTGGGGCTCCGGCCTGGGCGCTTGTTTGTGTTGGGGATTCCAGGCCACAGCTGCTCGCCGTGCGTTAAAGCTGGGCTTTGTTTTTGAAGAAACAAGAATAAATCTCAGTATTATTAGAATGCAGTGGGTCTCTGGCTGGAAAGAGGAAATGTTTACCCCTTGCTCCCTGCGGCCCCTGCAGGGAACTGTTGGAGTCTGAATGTTCAGGAATATGCGAATGCTCAGGGCTGTGCTGCATTCTTGGTTCAAGACTGTCAAAACATCTTCAAAAAGTAGAAATTGCAGTACTGATCTGATGGCAGTTTCAGCAGCCCAGTATGGAAGTTTGGATGAATCTGCACCAAACGCTTCAGAGGAAGGTTCAGAAATGCTACAATAGCCTGGCAGCATCCCTGGATCAGGAACATCCTGAGCATAAGTGCAGAAGACTTGAACCATAGCCTTTTTCTTTGAACTTAATTAGATGTTTCTGTCAAAAACCTATAGCTGCCTTCATGTTTTTAGGCACAGGTGTTTAAAGCACAGCTAAGTATTGATAAGGAAATAACTTATCCCACACTTCTGTGATCACAGTGAAATGATGCTGGAAAGCTGATAAGAACTTGAGATACCCAAATCCAAGAATAACTGAAAAATTTTTCCAAGTAAAACATAATCCATCTTCATGTTTTAGAAGCTTCTGGCTATGGAAACTGGATGGTGACTCCATACAGCGCACTCAGTACTGAGCAATGTGCATGAGAATAGTTCTCTCCGATGGAATTATTCTGGAAAGCAGAGTGACAGCACCCTCCAAGCTTAGAGTCCTTAGATTCTGGGGGTCAAATCTGAAGGCAATATATATTTTACAGATAATTCTTGTTTTTTTTTGCTGAGAAGTGTTAAAATAAGCTCTCTTGGGAGTTTATCCCCTCCTACTCCTTGTCAGGCAGATGGTCATGAAGGATGACAATGAGGGGAAGAGCCGTCAAATATAATCTAAAGGATTTAACTCTAAATACATTTTTCATGTGCTCTCCAACACCAGCACCAAGTTTTTGTTCTGTGAGGATTTGGGATAAATAATCTGTGGGATGGTAGCTTGATGCTTGGATTGCATTTGTACAAAGCAGCAACTCGGATCCCAATAGGGAAGATTGACAACTTCATCCTGGTTCAATGTGCTGCATTCGTTTATACCATAAATTGTACACCACAGTATTAATCCTCAAATGTTAAACAACTTGACAGATGATAATTCCACATTTGGATCAGAAATTGTTTGCAGAGAACTCATTGGAATTTAACAGTTTATTCTTCTTCCCATACTGTTACATGCTGGCTTGTTTATATATTATTTCAAGAGAAGGAAATGTACTATATATTGTAGGGTATGTATTTAAATGTAGTAGGTTTTGTCATGAATGCCCACTGGTATTTCACTTAAGGTTAAAAGGAATTATTGACCACAATCTTTAATCTCCATTGTTTATCAGTGAATGGGTATTTTTATATTTATTTTTAGTGTTTAAAGCTGCCTAGAAAAGTCAGCAGTTGTCACAATAGCTTTTCACAGTCCTCACTGCTGAGTGTAATCTGAGGACCTTGAAGGCATGAGGGGTTGCAGAGAAACACCATAAAGTGCTTCCATAAAATGAACAAATGCAAGTAATTCAGTGTTTTGTTTCTATGAAGAGTTTGATAGACGGGAAACCCTGCTGCTGTGTTGAGGCTAAGCTCCGTTTCAGTCAGCGTGAATGTGGTCTAAGCAGTGACTTAAGCCTAAGCCTGCAGTGACGCTCTGACTGAGCAGCAACCATGAGGAAGTGGTGCCTAAAGTGGGGCAGCGTTTTAGGGTGCCTTGAGTTGTGCTATGGATTTAAATGGAAACTAGCATGAGTGTCTGCAGGTGTTTCCCAGCAGGTGCTGCAGTTCAGCCCTAGTCCTGCCCGTGCGCCCCAGCCATGCCTTGGTTGTGGGCACAGGTAGAAGGGATGGACAGAGTGAGCACAGGGCAGGGGAAGGCTCTGCGGGACAGGGGCTGGGTGTGCAGCAGTTCACGCTCTAGGTGAGCAAGAACAGATCAATCTGTAGAGTAAAGCTGGGGAGAATATTCCATCTGTGTCTTTTCCAAGGATATTGCTGAAAAGGGCGTGAAAATATTGAAGCTTTTTCATTTTCTGAATGTAAATAATCTGAAGAAATATACAGATACCAAACAGTTGGGGAGAACTGGAAAAGTTAACCTTTGGAACTGGAAAATCTTCAGGAGTGGTGTTCTGTTGTCAGACATTTTTAGGAGGGAAAGTTTCTGTCTTCAGAAATTGGCTTTAGCTTTCTGCCAGCTTTCTCTGCTAAACCTTTAATAAGCAACAGCTTGCCTGCATTGCTGCTGCAATAAAGATCTTTGTGATCCTTGCAAACGCTTGTTACTGCCCCAATCCATCAGAGAACTCGGAAGGCATTGACTGGAGCTGTCTGCCTGAAATGCAGAATTAATTCTCTTTCTCCGTGCCTTGCTTTCCCTTTGCATACTTTGAGTGGTTACACTTTTTGTGTTCTTTATTATGAAAATTGTCCTGGATTCTTTTTTTTAAGTATAGTGAACTGGTCAGTGGTTAGATGACCCTGGTTACTATCTAAGCTGTAAAACCACAAACAGAGGTAATCAGGAGAGGATGGTAATTATAGGGATTGGGGCAGGAGGGAATGAAGTCAGTAGGTCTTTAATAAAAAAGACCATGTAGTGAGACTGCGCTCACTGCTTGCACAGAACTAGAACTAGCTGAGAACTAGCCTGGAGTCCACGCATTGAGTTACCAAACAGTTAACTGCCCTGGAGAACAATGCAGCATTTTGTGCTGGTTTAAATTATGACTAACGAAGGATTAAAATTAAATATAGTGTTGGGAACTAGGCATCAAAGTACTTTAAAAAAGTGGAGGAGAATAAGTTGCAGCCTGAAATGTAAAAACACAGTAACTTGGGAGGAGGAGGGAAAGAAAAAAAAAAACAAACTTCAGTGATTTGGAAGTGCCTGTCAGTGAGTGTTCCCTCCCTCAAGTCAGAATTAAAGGCTGATTTCGGAAACCACAGTGACTCAGCTGCTCTGAGATCTGCTCTGATGCTGGGTGCTTCATGTTGGAGGCCCTTAGATTTTTCCCACCTCCAAAGCTGATTGCTATTGGTGGATGCTTTATTGGAAGTAACTTGTGCTCCGTGTTAATTTTAGGCATATTTCAAAATATTTAGTTTATTTTAAAAGTGTAGAGGCATAATGCGCTGATATTGGAAAGAACAACATTTATTTATAAATATTTATTATTTTGCAGTCGCAAAAGGTGAGCGTGGCTTGTTTTTGTTGTTCTTTCCCCAACTTGAAAGTGACTGCTCCAGAAACAGCATCTAATGTTTACAGCAACATAATGCTGGGTTATTCTGATCTTCTGCTGAGGAACTGAAAACAAGTCCCTTGGATTTAATTTATTTATTTTGTGACTGAATCAGTTCACTTTAAGAAATAGTGTATCCTGCAGTGCCTCTGATCTCAGCTCTGTGTGCTGGCTGCACCGTGTGTTCAGGATGCTCCAGCAGCATCCCGGGTATATCCAGAGGGAATCTCTCATCTTTGCTGCTGTGGGTTTGGGTAACTCTTCCGTATCTGCCATATTCCATATTCTCGAGGACAAGATCTGTCTTGTTTGTGTTATCCAGCCTTGAGCTCCCTGCCTGGGAGCAGGGCTAGTAGCTCTGGGCAGAGCTGGTTCTTGAGGGAGTTTCTGTAAAACCATGAAGCTGGCCTGGTGAGAGCTAGTAACAGAAGCAAAAAAGAGAGTTTTTGGTCAAAACCCATATAATTAAAAGCAGTAGATGGTATTGGAGGAGGGGAAAAAGGCATAGATATATCCCGAAGTGTGGTAGGGCTGCAATATATCCTTTGATCTGTGTTTGGTGGACAGAAGGTTGAGGGGTCTAGGAGGAATGAGTGAGAGTGAATGTGTATCTGCAATGATTATGGAAAAGGTCTGTTGAATAAAATAGCCCTTCAATAGCCTTCAAAAGAGCCCTTCAACAAGACAAATGCAGGACAAATTCTGTAATAGTCTGGGTTGGGTTTCACCAGGTGACATCCTGCATGGAGTTCTTAATACCGCCAGGTCTGGCACAACCAGCTGCCACGTTGGGCTCCCTAGATTCACGTGGAGCTTGCCTAATCTCTTTGGAAAACTCACAGAAGTGGCTGAATCGCTGATGTGAGCAACGCTGCTTTGCAGTGCTCCTTGATAACCAGTGTCATGCCAGTGCTAGAACAGGGCACA
>JAUBOD010000623.1:1568101-1586637 GCA_032353885.1 Nothura maculosa | reverse complement strand
TAAAAAGGGGCAATAAAAGCGTAGTGTGCGCTCGGGGAGAGCCGCCTCAGGCCGCTGCAGGCCGGCCCGTTTCGTTTGTGGCTTCTCAAGGTTGCTCTTTCCCTTGCAGCGTGGCTGGTGCTCGGGCCTGCTCGCGCTGCCGCTCTCCAGCTGCCTGACCCTCGCGCTGTGCGGGATGGCCGCCTGGCGCCGAGCTTCCCCTCGCCTTATTTGGTCAAGCAGCGCTCCGGAGCCCTTCCTGCACGGGCTGCTTCCCTGGCTCCCACACTGTTTTCCACTTTCATTTTGATCTCCACGGCAAAGGGCTGCGTTTTGGCCCTGCGTGCGCTAACTCCTGCAGCGGGAATGTCGCGGGCTGCGATGCCGGGCGTGTGGATGTGGTGGCCTGGCGGAGGTTCCATGTGGCACCGTAAAACCTGCCCCGTCAGCGGCAGCATCTGCGGTCCCCTGCCCAGGGCCTGGTGGCTGCAGAAATAAGAGGGTCTCCTCTAGTGCAGTGAAGGGTTTAGGCTTCATAGTGCAGTGAAGGGTTTAGGCTGAGGATAGGAATGGAAAGGAACAGGGAAAAGTTTTAGACTGGGGAAAACGGATGGGTGTTTTATTCTGTGTGAGCACAGTGTGGCTCCTCCTTTAAACTCCAGGATATTTGTTCACTGTAACTAAGGCAGGTCTGCTCGTGTTTCACATTTTTATGATCTTCGGTTTGCTCAGCAGTCTCCAGTGCTGCTCAGGTCCCCTTAGTTAGCAGAATTGCTGGAAATCTAAACATGGGTGTTGCAGCCGTGCGCACCTCTGATACGTGTGTCCCGCTGCCGGGCAGCCCTGGGCGGCTGCTGCTGTGCTCAGCGGAGCTGCTCGGAAGAGCCAGACCTCTGGTGGGAATGATTCCCTGGGAAAAAATGAAGGAATATCCTGAAAATGATGCTGCAGTTCAGCAGGGACGTGTGGCAAAGACTGTGCTGTATTGCCTGAATCGGGACCAGAGAACGATAGGCTCAGGGAGCATTCCTGTAGGAAAGGATTTGGGAATTACAGGAATCACTGTTTGAATAGGAGGAGCCAATGCTATGCCGTTATTAACATGCAGTTTCTCTCCTGGAATATACAAAAAAAGAAACATTGCCTAAAGGGCCAAGTAATTCTTCCAGTTTTACTTGCTGGCAGAGCCTCAAGTGGACTATCTTGTTTAGTTTTATTTTGTAGCTCATACTGCAGGACAGACATGAGCTGCTAGAGTAAATGCAGAGGGGAGGAGTGGTCAGAAAAAAGGACGATCGAGTCTTACACGGCACTCGTGGGACGGGGATGTAGAAGTCTGTAATTATGTAAAAGATTGGGAAAGGAGGAAATTGTTCTGCATACATCAAGGAGAGGGAAAGAAATAATGAGCTGAAATTGCAAAAATGTTAGGCATAAATATACCTGAGTATTTTTATACCTGCTGGAGTAGCTTTCTTCAGGAGATATGCCAAGGCTGGAGCTGGCAGAGGTAAATGCACCTCTGAGATGGAGGGCTGAATTGAAAAAGCTTCCTACTGGTGTCCTGTGACTCTGGATGTGGGCACATCTGTGGCCAAAAAATGGGAAGATACAAAGCAATGCAAAACAAGGGAAACAAATGAGCCCTGTGAATGCTTTTTAGGTAGTGATTTTCTTTAAAGACAAATTGCATTTAAAGGACAAAAAACAAGCTACTTTATCAAACAGCTGAGAATTTTGCATTTTTCCCTCCATAAAGCTACGGTTGTTCATTTCTTATGACATCCACATAGAACCATCTTAAATAGAAACCATTTTTATTATGCCGTGCAATGACTTTAGCGCTGGCTGGTTCTGTAATCACCCTCTCTGCTGCTCCTCATCCCTGCTCCTGGATGGGGGCTGAAATCTGATCCAGTTCTCGCTCTTCCTGTGCTCAGTGGCCAGAGCTGCTCCTCCTGCCCCCGCTTCCTGAGCCGGCAGGAACCTCCTCAGTCCTCTCTGCTGCTGCTTTCGGAGCAGGAACTTCACTCCGGAAAAGCAGGGACAAGTGAAGAGGCAAATGGGAAAATGAAGCCCAGGAAGCTTGCGGTGGGAATAAAGTGAAATCCAGCTAGCAGCTGAATATGCAGCTAGCAGTTGATTTCCTAGTGGTGTGAAATGCTGCAGGTGTTCACCCAAACAGCCTAAAGATGTTGACAAAGAATGTTCAGGGAGTCACGTACTGCTGCTTGTGCTTTAATGCCTCACGAGGGACCTGACCAGGGAAACCCGCAAAAGGGAGGAAGACCAAGGTAGTGGAGCGTTTCCGGAGATAAGGAGCTAGGCACCAAGGCTGTGACAAAGGCCACAGCCAAGACTTCAATGCTTCTGCAGTGCCCAAGTCAGTTACAGTTTGCATAAAGGATATTAATGCTTCTCCTAGTGGTTCTGAAACTTGGTTTTTTAGAGCTCTGGGAGGAAAGAACTATGGACAGGATGGGTAGCCTTTTGACTTGGAGGTTTGTCTCTGGTTCAGACTTGTTTTTGTGCTGGACCAGAGATTGGCATGAGTTATCTGAAGCAGTAAAAAAGCTCATTGAACTCAGTAACCTATGAGGGATGAGGGAATGAGAGATGAGGGAATAATTCACACCAATCTATTTAGTTGTGAATTTGTTTTTATTTTTTTTACCCTTCCTTGAAGACTTAGGAGTTTTTTGACTTCTGTTTCCAGTTGGCCCCAAACCATGGTGGTGCTCTGACTTTAGAGCTCTGAGGGTATTCTTGACTTAAGTAGTTCCCCTTGGTCTAAATTATCCTTTGTGACCACAAATAGGATAGTCTCTTAATACTTTCACGGATGGCTGGTGTATTTACTATCCTGAAGGGTTTCTACAAAGCAGCTCAGTGTGCTGAGGTGTCTTGGTGTCCAGTTCTCCCTGCCATGGTCAATTGAGGAAGATGCTGTCCCTCATGGTCCTTCACTGCAGCTGGAGTCCTGGTTATCCTGGGCTCTTCATCCTGATGCCCTCCAGGTGAAATGGGAAATGCTTCAGTTAAAATGATACTTTCCTTTCTCCTCCTGTTTGTATTACTATTCCCTGTGCTGTAGCTTTCAGCACTCATCTTCAATCAACTTTCCTCATACCAGAGAGCAAGAATAACCGCTCTTCCCTACAGGTGTTTTCCTTTGGAGCTCCCTGTGTATTTGGTGTCTAAATATTTCTCTCTTTTCAAGTAGTCGTTTCCTTTTTGAAGGAGACCGAAGAGGCTACGTGTAGGGGAAAAACAAATACAAATATTGCTGTGTCCTGAACTCTTCCATACCTAAATGTTAACTTAAAGAAAATTTCTTTCAGGATATTCTTTGACTTTTGATGTATCTCGCTGACAGTCTGGAGGACTTTTTTGTTCATGATATTGTCAGTTGTCTTTGCCTTCATCCTTTAGATTAACCTTGGTAATGCACATAGTATCTCAGGAGGTGTTTCTTTTCCTATAAGCCAGAATATTTACTCTTCCTTGCAGCAATAAAGTGTTTTTTCACTCATTTTTTGCTGAACAAAAGGCTTAACCAGCATTAAGTATAGGTTATACTGGACACTTAAGCCTAGTGTCTGTTACTGTGAAGTCACTAAGGGTCTGCAGGGTCATGTCCTTGAGTGTTCAGTAATCAAAAACCAATTGCATTTTATTGACTGTCACATTGCAAGACTGTTGATCTAGTAGCTTTTGATACTCGATGTCCAGCTCTGGAGTGTGCACCTTTTTTCTCTCAAATCACTGTTGCCATCTCCTCTCACTGGCAATGCCAGCTACTAACAGCTGTGTTATTTCCTATGCTGTTCCAGCTTGGAAAAACTACAGTCATTTCCTTTGGTAGAACTAAGCACAACCGAGGGCAGTAATGAGAGAGGGTGATTGCCCTCCTGTCTTGCAGATGGGAATGGAGAGTGTTATTTGAACAGAGAAGTACATTTAGGCCACAGATCATGAGGCCTCCCCATTGAAGTGCTCATTGCAAGAATGACTTTGCCTCTTGGTGCTGCTCTAGCAGGAAGCCATGGAGAGCTCTTGAGCCAGGCGAGGTCTTGACCTGCGTGTGGAAGGCAAGGAACAGGTTTCAGAGCAGCAGCCAACTCCAATGTGTCTTGTCATGCAATGATTTTGGAGCATGGATGCTGGATGATTGGGTAGTGTTGCAGAGTTATGTGACTGACAAGACCTTTGAGCTTGCAGTGGGAATGCCCTTCTGACCTGCCTCTAAATCCTCCCTGTCTCTGCACAGCAGAGCTCCCAGCAGCACGAGGTGTTTGACTTCAGGGCGCTCTCGCTGGGCTCGGGGCCTGTAGTTCCAAGTTGTTTTCTAGCTTTTTCTCCCAAAACTGCTGATGGAGAGAGCTCTGCTGGGTAGCAGGTCAGGCCTTTCCCTGATGAATCCTGATAAAATGCGTGTTTTGAAATGAGTTGCTGAACTCTTCCTAGCAAAAGCAAATTGAAAATGAAAAGATGTCTTGTTGCAAAGACAGTAATTTTGGTAGGATGAGGTTAATTATTTTTTTTCCTGTCTTTATGGAAATACAGGAATGATTAATAATCAACACATTTCTGTAGCCTCTTTTGTACTGTCTTCTTTGAACCTGTTTGGCTGTCATCTATTCATTTTAAAACTCTGAAGGAGCAAATACAGAAATAGTGCAGTAATCCAGCAACTTTTGAGAAGCAGAAAATTATCTGTGATGGAATAAATGCATTTTTTATTATTCTAGGTTCTTCATGCATGAAAACATTATACTTTCATGGAAAGAATGTCGTTGTTGGTCTCAAACTATCTCTTCGTCAATGTGATGTTTTACCATCTCTGAGTGTACTAAACTTAGGAAAACTTGATAAGCATAAGTTTAAAAACTTCTATTTAATACTTATAATATATCCATCACTGTTGACTCCATTACTGCTTTGTTGCTGTTTTGATATTGGAAAAAAATCCTATTTTTTTTTTTAGTATGAGCAGGGTTTGATGTTGGGGAATTATCAGGTATCTAAATATAGAAAAACCTGAAGAGAACCTGCTAAATTTCAATGGGAAACCATTAATTTTCTTTTAAATTTAGTAATTCCCTAGAAAAAGGAGTTTTTATCAAGAGGAAGAAAGAGCTGTGTTGGTGTTAAATGTTCAGCAGGTTTTTAAAGTGACTTATTTAAATATCTTCATCTGTATAGATTTCTCATAGCTTTTCCCTTGCTGTTTTGTAGAGTACAGGTCTGTATTAAAAAAACCTTTGCCATTTTTGACAGCTCTTACATTATTTTGTAACAGTCTTGTTAGCATACTACCTAAATGCTGCTTACATTCCCACGCAACTTTTAATCGAGTGGCTAAAAAATGATAGTGTGATTTGAATGTAGATTTATCTTTCCTTGGTGATTTGAGGGAATTTGACTGGAAAAAATGAAAATATAGTAGCTCTTCAGCAACTGTTTTGCTGGCTTCTCTCTTCCTTTTGCAAATTGTGGAAGGAATGTCATGCCTTCAGGGTGTGCATTTTGAATGTGTGGTTGCTCTCCTAGAATTTTTCTGAAGAACCTTTGTTCTTCATGAACAAATGAATGCCTTATGACCTATGTTGTGTGTAAATGCTTGTCATTGATTTTAATGATAATGGCAGATCTACCAAAGAGGTCAAATGTGCTTATTTAGTAACAAATTTTCTGTTTTTTGGGTCATCGAGATGTGAAAGACCTGTTTTGTCACCAGTAACTTGTCTGGTTTAGAAGTACTCATCAACACAGGAAGAAGAGAAGAAATTGAACTCTCTTTCCCCAGCTGATGTTTAAGTTCCTGTGAGATTTTTTGAGTGCAGTAAAAACCAAAGCGCAATATTCAGCAGATTTTTGCTGTTTTCAATTCCCTTTTCTCCCAGTCCCAAAACCTGAAGAAGTGCGAGGCCTGGAGTGCTGAGGCAATACTGGTAATTCAGACCCTTGTGCTACACTGGGCATTGTTTTTAGCCAACTTGCAATGTCTCTAAATCAGACTTGACTCCCGGGGTTGGAATTGAAGATTCCTGACTTCCCAACATGTCTGCTTGGGAACAAGACAGAATTTTTGTTGGCTGTGAAATGCTGCATCAAGTTTTCCAGTTGTGAGTTTGCTAGAAGATCAACGCTCTCTTCTATAACTGACCAAGTCAAAGTGTAATAGAAACTCAAGAGGGTCTAACAAGCCCTTAGACTGGACAGGACATGACAGCTCTATCTGCATCTTTCATTGAGAGGTATAATTTTAAACAGGCTCCATTTAAAGAAAAAGGTAGGTCTGGTTGGTTATGGGGTTTAGATGAAGCACAAGGGATTGCAGTTGGAGTAGTGGAGATGGCAAATGTGTCTTTTCACTGAATCCCAAGGCACTTGGGAATATGGAATTTTTGCATATTTCTAGTATCCTTGATTTTCGGCATTCCTCTGTACATCTGGTACATGCAGAGGGTGACCAAATGGAACTGTTGGGTATTTTTGAGTGTCAGGTGGCAGAAAGCTATGTGGGAATTTGAGTGTTGAAGCAGACAGAGCATCCACGCAGTGTATGGTGCAATTACTGTCTTATTCAGTGTGTTTTATTAGATGCCAAGCAATTGCTGACAGAAGTACAGAATTTAGCTTGGAAACATTGAAAAGCACATTTAAAACGTGTCCATATAACCTTCATTCATTATTCTTGTGCATATACATGATGAGGAAGTACACAATTTCACAATCACTGCATCTTTTTCCTGTAGGACCTTCACTTTGCTCAGTGTTGAGGCTTGATGATGGTTTGTGGTTTGTCATCACATCAGCAGTTACACAGCATTTTTTTTCCTCTATCTATTCAGTGTGTTTGCCTTTTGTTGGTTTGTTTTGTTGTTTTACAATATATGATGCAGATCTACAAACAAAATGTATTGATTCCTTCACAGATAAGCATATTCTTTACCATGAATATTTCAACGAGCTGTATAAGAGGGGTTCCTTTGCAGTAAGAGTTTATATTTCAGGAAAGCTTTCCTAGATGGATAAAGCTCTGTGAATGATTCATTTCTGCTATGGGAGCAGGCAGTGGTGTGTTTGCGGCTGCAGTGAGGTCCGAGAGCTGCCTCTCTGCGTTGCCTTCATTTTGGGGCTGTCAGGAATGACCCTGACTTGCCTGAGCGCCGCATCTGCTGGGCTGACTGCGTGTTCTGCACAGCCTGCGGTGCTGTGCTTGCGTTTGTGCAAGTTTAGCCGAAGAAGTGTCATTGACCCTCATGGTGTTCAACTTGCATGTTGAGTTTTGAGAAGGTATAAACCTATGGCATCGGGACATTAGAAGAGCTTTTAATCATGAATTTCATGTAGATTGATCCTATTGCTAGGTGGGTAAAATACATTCTGTGCTAACTGGAGCTCTGGTCAAATTAAGATGAATGACAAACAGGGCTAAGTTTATCTTTAATTGCCACTCAAGATTTCATAGAACAAGTATTAGAATTGTTGTGTATTTTTCATTGTTTGTTTTGGATTTGTAGCTTTTCAACTCGGAAGAAAAACTGAGGAAAAACATGCTGTGTTTTCCCTTATGACACTGACCATGGTCAAGCATTTTTAGACTTCTCCCTTATACTCCAGGGAAGAGAGGGGGTTGCTCGCGGTTATCTAGAAGTGAAGTCGAACTTGAAAACTTTCTTGGCTGAAAAGGCAGGGGGGAAAAAAAAGCCTGCTCGCACTGTGACTAAATCTAGCATACAATTAATTCCTCTATGCAGTTCTGCATTAATTGCTGTCATTGTGTGAACTGATGGCTTAAGCAAAAATAGAACATTTTCTAACTGATGTGTTGCTTACAATGCATAGTCTTAGCGTAAGGTGCCAGCCCGCAGTGGCTTGGAGTCCTTCTGTGCTGTCAAGCTCTAAATTGTTGTGTGTAAACACAAGGTGTCTTGCAGGGTGTATCCGAGGAGTGCGGCTCGTGCTGCCTCCCCACCTCACTTGTGTGGTCGGATGTTGGGAAATGGTCGTGTCTGAAGGAAGGTGAAGGGTGGATGGAGCCCCTTTCATGTGCCCTCAGCAGCAATGGCTCCCTTTGGGCTAACACCTACCTGATCCTCTCTGATAGCAGTGTAGAAGTTGTGCTTTTAAACCAGGAAGCCAAGGGAGCTCTCAGCTCCTGCTGCGCCAGCTGCAGGATGTGCTGGTGAGTGGGCACCGGGACTGTGGGATGTGCAGGTTGATGCCCGGTGTCCCCTCGTGGCCGGGGTGCTCGGGGGCCGCTTGGGGCCGGGCATGGAGTCTAAGCCGCGGGCTCGGCCTTTGCGCAGCCTCGTCTCGCTCTGCGTTGCCGGTTGCGTAGCAACACGCCGGGGGAAAACTAGTAAAAGTGGCCAATTTAGCTTCATTACCGATAAGTTAGCATCTTATTAACGTGAAAATATGCTTACAATGAGACCAACCGGCATGGTTCCCAAATCTGTGCAGGCAGAATGCGGGATACGCTGCACGGATGGGCTCGCTACAGAAGCTGGTCCCTGCAGGCGCTCGCTGATGTCTCTGAGCTGCACGTTGTCTGTCTGGCTTTGCCTTTTCTTGGTATTATTCTGGAGTGTTTTGTTCACTACTTTTCTTACGCAAGCATCTCTGACTTTCTTTGCCTGGTTTTCCCAGCAGTAGGAAAGATTTGAGGAAAAAAATCTAAATCTCATAAGCCTAATATTAACCATGTGAAGTAATGTTACTGCCAAGGGATAAAAGCTAAAAGTGGAAAATGTGTAAAAATGAATCTGCATGCTTGGGAAAGCTTTGAAATGTGTTTCCATTTTAGTATGGTAGGCTCTTTGACAGGGGCAAGTTACTTCTGAATTTCCTGATCTTGCATCAGAAGTTTGGCAGCGACGGTTAATTTTTATCATTCGTGGGGCAACATTCCTGTTGCCCAAAAAAGCGCTTGTCTGCTCGAGAACTCTGTGGAATTTGTTTATAATCCTTTCCTTGTTGCTGAAGTGTTCAGACAATTTAGCAATAAAAACGCAGATAATCATGAATGGCTGAAGCAAACTCTGTTTATTTTGTGTTTTTATAGATTGCCTGTTTAAACTATGTCCCATGAACCGGTACTCTGCTCAAAAGCAGTTCTGGAAAGCAGCAAAGCCAGGAGCTAACAGCACGACAGATGCAGTGCTGCTCAATAAACTGCATGTAAGTACAAGGTTACACTGCTCTTGATCATAACTTGCTCATCCGTACTGCTTAAAATAAGTACGTGCAGCCAACTCAGCATGGTTAGGTGGGGAATGCTAAAAAGGTGTGTATATATAAATCAGTATACAAAAATCTTCCTGAGAGGAGCACTCATGCTGAACACCCACTGCCTGATGTGCTGTTCAGGGGCAGTGTGTCCTGCTCTTGGTCTCTATGACTTTGGTTCGTGTTGGGGTGGCTACTTGCACTTTAGTCATAGGCCTACACTAACCTCAGTGCTGCTCCACACGGGCCTTTCGAGGACTAGCTATTAAAACACAACCCTTCAAACAAATGCACAGAAAAAAACAATTCTTACCAGTGTTATCTCAGGGTACCAGGTCATTGGAGCTCACTCAGCTGATGCCCATGCCCTGCGGAGCTTATCCAGTGGCTCTTTTGGGATTCCTCCTATAAATATTACAGCTACACTTAACCTATGTAAAGTTTTGGGGCTTAGAGCCAGAGCAACTTTTAGGCAACAAAATTCCTTCCATGTTAGCTTGCAAACTTTAATATTTTTTGTGGGTAAAGTTGGCATTCAGCAGTTGAAAACCCAGTAAGGAAGCTGATTGCTGTTTTTAGAATTCCTTAAAGAAAGGGAGGAGGGTAAGGAGAGAAAAAAAGCCAAGTAACTTAAATACCATCTGTTGAGTTTAGAGTTAAATAAACTACGTGTTTATCTTAAAATTACATAGTTAAAGTACTTCATGTCAAAATTACAATTTCAAATATTTTTAGTCTCCTAAAGCCTATATTAAGCTCATTGTAGACTGAAGTACAAAATGGGCCCTGTAGGAGAGTGCCATTTGCTGATTGCCATATGGCTGCCGTACTCTTGTGTTTCACAAAGACTGAGCGCTTGACTCATTTTGCTTTTGAAAACATAATTTTATAACCTAGAGGTATAAACTTGGTGAGGAGGAAGTTATTTTTGTACTGGCTGTAGCACAAAGGTTGCTCACTTACTTGTGCCTCATTTCTCCCATCTCCTTAATGTTTTTTATATAATATACATATATATATATATACACACACACACACCCCTATACACACACATATAGCTTCAAGCTTTAAGTATCAGATGATTCTGGCTTTGGGTGTTTCAGTGTATAAGGGAAGTAGAGACAAAAAGACAATTTACATTCACAAAATCTCTCTCTGCATTTATGTATTGTATGGAAACGTATGCTCCAAATATTGTCATATTGTCATGTCATGTTGAAGTAAAATAGCTTATGGTTGTGCTGGCTACAATGTCATTTAAAGTTCTCTTCTCTTTCCTCAGTAGTTTCCAGTTCAGGTGCTGGGACCTGTTCTTCCTCTTCTGCCTAGCAGTCTAATACTTTACCATTTCATGAAGGGGCCCTTCTCTTGGAAGTACAGGATTAGATTTTTCCACTGTTTAGTCACAGCTGACTAATGGTTACACAGGAGATGTGCCACCACGCATGAACAGCTTGCTTGGTTTGATGAAAGGCTTTGATTGCTTTACAGTTCTTTTGGAAATGGTGTAAGATGCATCATTCACATCAAAGTTAAGCTCTAGCATGTGCCCAATCGGGTCTGTGGCGACATGTGGTGTTTGCATGGCTTTAAAAGAGTTTAGTCCTGTGTACCTCATTCATAACTCAAAACCTCATTTCCTGCCAGTTATGTGGTCCATGTCTCATCTTTCCCATTTATTGGTGCATGAAACACACTAAAAAAAAAGTTTTGCACAATGTGTGTCCAGAGGGGTGAAGGGGAAGGCTGTGCTCAAAACATACGTGCAATTGCTGCCCTTGCCATGATCAGATTTCTCTATCAGTGCGTATAACTTTTAATGAAGTTGGTGATCCAAGATGTATCCCTCATCACTTGCCTTTTTTGGCATCTGTTTGTCTACTGGTGGAATTCATCCACTGTGGAGTGCTCCATGCTGAGGTCAGGTTATTTTAAGTTAATGCCATTTAAGGGATTTGAAATCTGGGACACTTGTCTGTCTTTGGAATCGGGAATCAATGCTGCTTGAGAAGCTGACATCTAGTGGCCAGAGAAATGCTGATTCCTTAAGTGACACAGGTGGCCCTGGCAGTTTCCTTATGTGCTTTTGAAACGAATCCAGAAGGCAAAAGAAAAAAATCTTTGGAATAAATTTGGCACCCAGTGCAGACATGGAAGTCCTCTCAAGTCTTTGCTGATGGTTGAGGGCTTCTAGTACTTACTTCAAGAAGTCCTTTCTTGACAGAGTATTTTAAACTTGATGTTTTATTTCAATAATAAAAAGGAATGATTTTGAATTATAATTGAGTGTATTTTGGAATTTAACAGAGGAGCTGTATTCCAGGTTTTCCTGGAAAAAAGAGCCAGCTGTCATACATAGCAGTTTCTAAAAATAGCAAATTATGTGTAAGCTGAAGATGACAAAACTTCCTAACAGTATACAGAAAGCTCTTCCTTTGCAGCAGCTACACTAAAATTCGTCTTCAAATTTATTTTCTCTGCAGTTAAGACAAGAAACTTTGCCCACCCTTCCTCCAAGGGGAAACTGGACCCAGCACAATCCTGGAAATCTGAGTGCCAGACCATAAGTGTTCATGCATAGCCTCCTAAAAGTCTATTTTAGATTGCTCTGTACCACTAGGTATCAGTTAAAGAAAATTTAGATCTTTTTGAATGAAAAAAACATCTTTCAGGTGAAAAGAGAATTTACAAAAAAGAGGTAAAACGTTTGACATAGAGAAGTTGGGAAATCAATTTTTGGAGCTCCAATGGATATATGTCAATGTCATCTAAATGATGATGGGAAGAGTTACTGTAAAGTGGAAGAATTGGGATATATCTTGGCAAATAAAGGCTCAAAGCTGAGGTCCTTTCCTTTTATTTCATATGTAATTCAATAGAAAGGAGCCTAGACTTCCTGGCTTGAATAATCACCCTTCTATCTTCCACACATTGGGATGTTTCTGTTTTTTCAGAGCTTGTCTTCTCATAGGAGCTTTTCATCTCATACTTTACTCAAAATGTGTCAAATTCAAGTTAGAAAAGAGATTTTCTTTGCCACTTTGTCTGTAGGATCTTTTAACAGTGCACGCTCTGTTTTCCTGAAAAGCTCAGGAAGGAAAATGGATAAGCAGCTTGACTTTTCCACTTTTTTTTTCTTGTTTTGTGACTTTTACAGAGCCTTGGGTATTGACCATGCTGTTGATAAAACAGCTAGTGATAGAAATGCTCTCCTCTCGTTTCAGCATGCAGCAGATTTGGAAAAGAAACAGAATGAAACTGAGAACAGAAAGCTGCTAGGAACAGTTATCCAGTATGGCAATGTCATCCAGGTAGGTTCTGGGCATCTGTGGAAGCTCTATAGGATTTTGAACAAAATCCCTTATTCAATTTGACTTTGAAGTTATGAAATTCATAAATGAGAGCACGTGGCTTTGTATGGTTGGACAGTGTCCTGAAGTATGATCTTGTCAAGCAAGAAGTGTGTTTCTGGTCATGAGCTGTGTGAAGACATTGAGGAAAGTTATTCTTCATTTATTTTGGTTTATTATAGGTGAATTGTGGCCTTTTTGAGGTCTCCATGTAGATGCTTTCTTCAGAAATATTTCTCTTCTGTGTCTTTCTTGCACTTGACCACTTGGAAGGTGGCACATACAGAACATAGTAGTTCCAGGTGTTATTTCAGATGGTCAAATCTTGAGATACTAGTAGCAAATCAGCAAAAGCACAAGAATCCAGCTATTGAAATAAGTCCACATAAGCAAAGAATTTGCTAGGTCCCAGGGAGTGAAAAGAAACTGAAATCACATATCAAAAGCAAAAAAAAAGGCAAATGCAATAGCTGCACAATGGAAGGAAAAGATGCCTTTAATAAAGGGGAAATACCACCTTTGCTGTGGGTGCTGGGTCACCTCGAAGGCAGAACACACTTGCCTCCACTGAGTACCTTTAGGCATATTATTGAGCATTTTGAGCCTTACATTACTGCACAATTGTCCTGCATATGTGAGGTAGGACATGTGCTTATAATTAGATAAAGAAAAAAGTTGGTAATATCCATTCTCTGTCAATATGACAGCAGGCACCAGAACTAAGAGGAATGCCAGATTTATGCCCATATTCCCTTGTAGTACAAGTGTGCTATGAGTAATCATGAGAATTCATCATAATGTTTGTTTCATGTCACTTAATTTTTGTCATAACTTCTGCATATTGTTGTGATTGTCATATATACACAGTATCTGTTGAGGGGAAGAAGTATGAGCATTCTTAGAACTGAACTCTAATTCTTATTCTAGCTGCTTCATTTAAAAAGTAACAAATACTTGACAGTAAATAAGAGGCTTCCAGCTCTATTAGAGAAGAATGCCATGAGGGTGACCTTGGATGAAGCTGGGAATGAAGGTTCCTGGTTCTACATACAGCCTTTCTACAAGCTGCGCTCCATTGGAGACAGTGTAAGTGCTAAGAAGCTGTTATCTTCCTGTACTGTTCTGTGCAAGCCTTGGGAAAGCCTGTTTCCGAAGCTCTTGCTTGCAATTAATGAAATGCACAGTTTTTTAAATTTCTTTTTTAGTCTGTAATGTTGCAGCAACAACCTTTTCCCTATGCTGTAGTGAGGAGGAGGAACATTGCTATGGTAACTAGTATTTTGGAAACGGAGTGATTTAATGTTGGAAGGAATAAGGGATGTAACTGCAGTAGCCTTTCAGAATTCCTTCCGCTTCAAGATGGTAGGAAATGCTGAGTTGCTTCAGTAGGTTTAGAATAGCATCTTGGTTTTCAGTGCTGTGAATTTTAAATCAAAATCCATCACGATTTTGTATTTGAGGAATGAGATAATAATGAGATGGAATGGCCTCGTTTTTGGTAATTCTGGAAAGTAATTACTTCTGAAGTGAATGCATTGCCACTGTAATCCCTTCATCTGTTTTACATGGATCTGAGGCACCTTGGTGGAGTTTCCTGCCTAAAAGCAGGAGAGGTCATAAAATTCAGTATGCTCTGTGATATTGCCCAGGCATATATTTGGCACCTAAACACAGAGGATCTTACAACAGAATAGGCTAGCCCCATAGGTTTTGGTGCAACTGTATAATATTATCATATTGATAATATGATATCCCATTGATTGGCAAATGTTTGGTCAAAAAACAGTTCCTGTCTATAGAAAAGGCTTCCCCCCACCTTTTGGCTGACCTTTTGCTTTAGGAATTATTTGGTAAATGGTAACCAGTGAAACAAGAGCGTGGAAAGTAACAGAGGAGTTACTTCACCAAACTGCAGGCTGTGTTCCTTCCTTCTCTGAGCTTCTGATGCTTTTGAGGCTCTTTGCCCCTCTTTTTCTTTTCCTGCCTGAGTGATCGAATGAAACTGAATTCTGGAGGCATCAGAATTCCAGTTTTCACACTCAGACTGGTGTTCCTCCAACCTGCAAGATGATGTCTTCCTCCTCATTCCCATTAAATAAATAAAGCTTTCCTTAGTTGCAAGTTTGTGTCTGACAATTGGTTATCTGCAGGTGGTCATTGGAGACAAAGTTGTCCTGAATCCTGTCAATGCGGGCCAGCCTCTTCATGCCAGTAGTCACCAGCTTGTGGATAATCCGGGATGCAACGAGGTAAGGGTGGAACCACTGAACTGGTAGTGCAGGAGCTCGCAACAACTGTGTGCTTCAGCTGAGCTGCTGGGACTTGTGCTTGATGAACATGAAGTCCTCAGTTAATAACTGATGGGTACCTGTGGCACCTCTTTGCAATGGTTATCCAGGATAAAGCTACTGGGATTTTCTCCTCCCTTTTGGGCCCTAGGCAAGGATTTGAGATTGATCTTTTCTGTTGCTTGGATAAAAATATTAGCTTTCAGATCTGATGGTCATGGTACAATGTTGTATAGCAAGTTGCTTCCTAATAAGTAAACTAGTTTTTTGGGAACTGAGTGTGGGAACGACTTCCTTTGCTAGCGTGATATAACAGGCTGCAGTGCTCATTTGAAAAAAATGTAAAAAGTTGTAATAAACAGGCAACGCGCACACTTTCAGTATGGCTAATAGTTTTAGTTCTTCTTTTAGGTCAACTCTGTGAATTGCAATACAAGCTGGAAAATAGTCCTGTTTATGAAATGGAGTGACAATAAAGATGACATTCTCAAAGGGGTAAGAGTCAAAGAAAAGTCATGCTTGTGCAGCAGTGCCTGATGCCTGTGCTGATCATGCTCTCTGGCTCTGGCAGGGGGACGTGGTGAGGCTCTTCCATGCAGAGCAGGAGAAGTTTCTGACCTGTGACGAGCACAGGAAGAAGCAGCATGTCTTCCTGAGGACTACAGGGAGGCAGTCGGCCACTTCTGCAACGAGTTCAAAAGCCCTGTGGGAAGTGGAGGTAAGAACTGTAACCGAGGCTGGGGGGAGCTGTGTCATAACGACTGCTGCTTCAGGTTGAACTCTCTGTTCTTGGATCTCTTTTTCAAGTGTAAGCCCTGCTGGCATTTTAAGTTTAATCTTAAATTCCTCTACCTATTGTGCTTTCAGTTGTCCTTTTGCAAAAAAAGAGTTCTAATGCCACAGCAGATTGCATTCAAATACAGGCTATTGACAACTAGGAAAAGAGGGCAGAGGCACGTACAAAATGATTTTCTTATTAGTCACTTAAATTTCAAACTAATTCTTTAACACATGAAAGGTCTTGGTGGGGACAGGGAGGAGATGTTTTGGCAATTCTCTATTTCTTCCTAACTGTTGAGGAAGCCCAACAGTGTTTGAAAAGGTCACTGGTGTCTAGTCAAAATCTACCTTCGTCCTTGCAGGTGGTGCAGCATGATCCTTGTCGTGGTGGCGCAGGTTACTGGAACAGCCTTTTTAGGTTCAAACATCTTGCTACTGGACACTACTTAGCAGCAGAGGTAGGTGTTGGAAGTTTCCTTTATGAACTCTGTCTTTCCTTCCACAGTATTTTCTTTCTTCCGTATTTTCTGAAAATTTATAATTTCCCAAGTTAAAAATAAACAGATGAGAGAAGGAGAGAGGTATTTGACCCCTTAGTTTTAATGCATAAGTAGATGACTAGAAATAGAAATCAAAAAGCAAAAACAAGAGTACTGCAGTGTAGAGACAGCTTTGAGATCATTGCACTTAGATGAATTCTAGATGCAAACTCTTCTCTTGCAAAGAATAAACCATAAATAGCATCCTGTCATGTGGGCAGTAGAAATAAAGATGAATTTATTAATAGATGAATAAATTGCAAAGCCTTTTGGTGGAAATGAATTTAACTACTATTAGTTTCTCTCAAATCAATGATTTCTAAAAGGAATTGTTGAGCTGACTGAACTGGAGATGCAGCTAAGGTTCAGATTACCTAACAAGAACTGTCAATAGTGCTTAGCTGTTGAAGTGCAAAGCAAACGAATCTGCTTTTCTCTCCTCAGTGGAGTTTCTTCTTTTCCCTGCCCATCCTCAAAATTTCAAGATGTATTAAAAATAAAAAAAGACTCATAGCAAATTGAAGGATGTAGCTTTTGATTTTACTGCTTAACACTTGTAAATATTTATTAAAACTGATTTTGTTTGATTTGGAGCATAGATGTATCAACATAACGATACACAACTCTGTTTAAGTAAAAGTTGCCCTGGATGTAAGAGAGCTTAGCCGGGTACAACAGCTGCCTTGGCCCATGCTCTTGACTTGAGAGCTTCAGTAGAAAAAGTCCAGATTAAACATCACATTTTATAGTCTTCTTATTTGCAGATTGTAAACCAATGACACTGTCACATGTGCACAGAAATTCTTTTCAGTAATGATCCATTATAGAGCTTTTTCAGTAAATCTTGGTTTCACTAATCAGCTAAAGCAAAACAAAACGATGGTCTTGCATCATACAAAAATGTAACCAAGGAGATTGCTTGGTTGATCCATGGTTACAGCAGTGTTTGTTCTAAGAGGTTTCTGCCACGTCATAGCAATTTTTAGAGCTAGTTTGAAATTTCATTTGAAATTGAAGTCCCACAAACTTCATAACTCCATGTCTTAGGGGTTATCCTGAATTAGTTAAATCTCTCTGCATGTTTGCAGATAACTTAATTGCTTAATTTCTGGACAGACAGTTGCCCAATTCAGAATGAATCGATTTGCATAGATACTGGTTTTACATGTCTGGTAGTTCTGTAGCAGTAGAAAAAAATTGCCTCTCTTACAACGTAATTTTAGATCTTGCTGAGGGTGTTTCCCACTTCCAGGTCTATCAGAGTTTTGACATGCCTGTGATTCTGTTTCATCAGGTAAACCCTGACTATGAGGAAGATGACCAGGAGTGTCAATCCTCAGTAAGTATAGGCAAGAGTCTGATCTTGCCCCTGATTGAGGAGGGCTTGACACAGGCCCTGTTATTTATTTGGCCAATGCATAGATGGGCCAGGATTTTTTTCTAATGAAGAAAAATGGGAGAAAAGAAAAAAATTATCTGAAGGCTTTTAAGGCCTTTCTAGAAAGAGTGTATATTGAGCTCTGGAGTAGGTCTTAGTGAAGAGCAATGCACTTTGAACAAATATTAAATGTTATTTGGACCTCCACCCCTGCTCTTTGTATCATCTCTCATTCTGTCTCCTTGTTTCATAAACTTTTGCTCTCTTGGAGAATCTTCTTTCCATAGGTCTGAAAAGCAAGTTTTTCAAGATGACCCAACATGGCAAGTATTCATGTAGTGCTGTGCCAGTCAGTCATCTGACCTCCTTAATACATGAATTCCTTCTCTCATTGTAACCTGTCACAGGAAAGCCTTGATTAAAGAACTAAAGAGCAAGAATGTGAGGGCGAGAATGATTTTAATGCTGTTCTTTTGGTTTTCCCATGAGAGCAAGTCTGGTCTGTGTCCTCTTCAGTCAATGTTGAGCTTGCTGCTGCTGCTTGATACTAATAGGGGCTTCTTGTTGATATCAGTAGGAAACAGCATTGCTTCTATCTGATAGCAGGTAGAATTGGAACAGCACTTTTCGTTCTGGATTAAATTTTTTAGTTGGATTAGATCGTAGATTTATGCAAAAGTCTATATTTGTTACTTGTAGTCTGTATTACAGAAGACTTGGCTCTATTTGGAAATGGAGAATGAACTACTCATCTCCTTTTAAAAAAGAAGATTACCACACTGTGATGCTTGAAAGTCCAGTAGGGAGGAATTTTCGCCTTAAAAGGCTTTGTCAGATAGCCAACCAATTAAAAAGCTAACTCTCATCCCCAGATAGTTAACTGTTACTGTGGTGATCTCGTGGAGTAGAGATTTTTTGAGTAGCAGTTTGCAGCAAACACTGATCTTTCAACAGCTTGACTCCAGTAAATGTATTGGAAAAA
>JAUBOD010000623.1:1517857-1533287 GCA_032353885.1 Nothura maculosa | reverse complement strand
TTGTTTTAATTACAAATCAAGTAGTAATATGAACATCTTCCCCTTTCATTGCTGGGTGTAGCATGCTGCCTTAGCCAGCAATAAATCAGCCGGAGCGTGCAGAGCAGTTCAGGGTTTGCTCCGGAGATTCCTGCTCCGAAGGAGTGGTGCCCTGTATGGACAGGGGCGGTTATTCCTCTTGGAAAGGAGTGTCCTCTCTTTAGAGAGAGGGTTCTAGGCTAGTTTGAATTGCTGAGAAAATTCCCAAAGGAAATGCTCGTGTTTCATTTTTCTTTTCCTTGTCCCCCTGGCAACTGTAAACACTTAGGTCAAAAGCATGCAGAAACCTCCATTATTAATAAAATTACTAACTTCCCTGCCTGTCCACCTCTGGATAGCTGAATTTTTCTGACAGCCTGAAACACTCTTCATTGCCTCAGGGTAAAACTAGTGCCCTCTGGCAGAGCTGAGCTCCGAGTTCACAGTCTCCAGGTGGGACCACATGCAGGGATGGATCCGTGCATCTTGCAGGCAACACGGGCAAATGTGCATTTCCTCAGGACCTGCGATGCCAAGGAGGTGCGGGGGGAAAGAAGAGAAGGAGTGAGCTACTTTAATCCCCTTGGCCTGGCATTGCCCTAATTTATTTGCTTTCTGTTGAGGGATTTGTGTTAAAGGCAGCTTTGGGTGTCGCTCGTGACAGGAGCGGCAGGAAGGAGCGGTGGTGTTTGCTGTCAACACCTATTAATGTGGTCTGAGCACCACGAACCTTCCTGGTAAAAATACAGGGATGGACTTAAGCTTTTTGCAGATGGTTTTCAAATTCCACGGCATATAGTTTTGAGGCACATAAAAGGTTTCTTCTGGGGACAGAAATTGGTGATTTCTTCTCAGTATTTCAGTGTTTCTGTGCACATTTTCGAGGCTTTTCGATAGGGTCTGTGATGACTGGTATTAAAATAAAGAGCTGAAAACATGTCTAGGAAGATGTAAGAAAAGCCTGCTTGGTTTTAACAGAAACCCCCAGCCCTGCTGCTTTGGGTGTGGGAGCTGCGGCCTTGGGAGCTGCGTGTTCAGAGCTCGGCTCTGCTTCCACCCTGAGCTGCAGCTCTGCAGAGTTTCCCAGCACAGCAGACTGATGTCATGAGCTGTGACTCTGCGAGCAGATGAAAATGCCAAGTGGGGACTTCTTAGCCACAGATCTTTTCAGTAAGAGAGGAAGAAAATCCTCAGGTAGCCTGGGAACCATATCTGTGAGAGCTCTTAGGCTGAATCTCTCTTGATTCACCCCTTACGCAGTAGCTTGTTTTGCTTGGTGAGGTCGTTACCACTGCCTGGCCTCCCCAAGGACAGACTCAGGACCAACCCGAATTTTTAGGTGCCATAAGGTATGAGTAGTGACCAAATGGTCACAGTTAACCCCGCTGCAGTCACATGGAGCAGCTGAGCTCATAAACCCCAGGCAATTGCAGCCAACCTCCCCAGGCTCCGGGGAGGTGCAGATGTAGCTGAGATGACTGCATGGGGTCGAGATGACAGCAGGAGCCGGGGGCTCCGGAATCACGACTCCCGGAGCCACGTGCTCCCACTTCAACACGTTTCTGCCTCCTTTGCCAGCTTCCTCATCCCCTCGCTGTAAATTCAGGCAGGTGCCAGGAGCCTTTATGTACAAAGATGCAGATGTCCCTGAGGAGGACGCCGCTCTTAGAGCGAGCCAGGAGGGGACATGTTAGCCGTCACCTGCAGGTGGCATTCTCATGATGCTGAATGAGCCTGGGAGATGTCCTACTTTTTTCTTTTTTTTTTTTCCCCTCCCTACATTGCAGTGAACTGCTCCATTGGGCACCTGCCAACATTCAAGCAGCAGTTACATAAGAGGAGCTTTTTTCCTGGAATTTAGGCCCGCTGCTGATGTGTGACCTTCAGCAGTAATTGCCAATAACCGTGGCGGGGCTGTTTACAGTCCCTGCGCCGCGCGGCTGCCAGCGGCCCGGCCGCAGCGGTAGCTGCCGCGGCGGCTGCTTCCTTCAGCATAATGCTGTTCCCATACCATTGGAGATGTGCTTTATTATTTTTTATCATCCAAACAGTTTGTCTCTGAGCCCTTGCTGCTCTGCGGAGCTGGCGGCCACGTGTCCCCAGAGCCATCTCTGCACGTTGCTGCAACAGCCCCCTGGTAGCCCCAGCCCAGGCGGCCTGGGCTTGCATTCCAGCTACATGGCTCGGACTGCTAGCATTTGCAGGAAATAACAAGTAAAAAGTCTATCAAAAGGCCATTTTGTAATTAAGTAAATGTCATCTGTTATCTTTTTATGCAGTTAATGACCCTGCAAAATCCACCTGCAGACCCCCTCGTTGCAGTTTGAGTTAGGGCAATCTTTGGTTTCAAGTAGGTGAAAAGAGAACTGAAAATCCTGGTTCAAAGGGCTTGAGTGAAAGAACCTTTTCAGTGACGTTTATGAATGAGAAACTGTGAAACTACTTGAGAACTGCTGAGTAAGGTGCAAAATCTGTATTATTTTAGGTCTCTTAATTGGATTTGGAAGGGTTTTTTTAACCCCCGAAGTGCCAGAGAGATGCACTTCAAAATTATTTTCCTGGGAAGGAGAGCTCGCACTCCAGCCATTTTTCATGTGCCCTTAGACAGTGCTTCACTTGTTATGTCTCAAGCAGAGGAAATGCAGAGGCTCATAAATTTTTGTGGGCTGCCTTACATTTTTTTTTTTTCTTTCACAAATCCTGCGATCTTCAGCCCACTTTCACTGCACAGGCTAGAGCTGGAATCCCTAAGCTCTTTGGAAGAGGAGACTGGGGCGTTCCCTGTAGTAATGTGTTAAGACGTTTGCAGCACGTTAAGGGCAGAGCAAAGCTGCTGGTGTGAAATGTGCAGCACTTTGTGCTCACTGTGCGGAGACCCCGGTGCCAGGCCGTGTGCCCTGCCATACCCAGCACTGCTGCTTAGTTTTTGCTGGTGCAAAATCCTCTGTTGCCTTCTAAAATTAGAACGCGTGGTGACTTTGGGGTCTGCTGCAGCGATAAACTGTAATGTGGGAAGTTTTTTCCAAGCAGGTTCAGTGCTTTTGGTTCCCTGCTCCCCTGAAACTTATGCACAGCAAGTCAAAGGCGTTTTTGACAAACACACCTACGTATCATCTGCAGAGGCTAAAATTTCCCATCCAATGCAGGATTTTCTCAGTTCTACAAGGTAGTAATACTGGCTTTACGAAGGAAGTTATTTTGCATGTAAATAACCTATATGGATGGATATTTCCCTTTTCATGGAGTTCTTGCTGAAGAATTATGAAGGACAGCCAACTAATTTGTTCTATGGTTGGTTCTTGTGAATCAGGACAGGTAGCAGCATGAGAACACGCTGCTTTATGGGGTGTTTTTGGTAAGAGTGAGAGCAAATCTAACCTATAAGGAAGAGGCCTAGAAGGGGAAAGGCTCTTCCAGGACTGTGTCTAAACAACCAGTGGTTACTTCCGTGCCAGCTGATACCAAAGATGATGGAGTAAGAAGTAAGGTAGATAAAGAAGTTTGCCAAGAGGGTTTATCCCATGTCTTTGTTCTTTACATCTGACTATACAATCTGACTGTCAAAAGCTTTATTTGCTTTATTTGATATTTGACTGGCTGACTGTGTAGCTGTGTTTTTTCCTCCCTTTTTTATTCTCTCTCCTCTGCAAATAGCCCTCCCTACCATCCAAATAATTAGATGACATATGATGGAAAATGGATCAGTTTGGGAATTCACATATTTCAAAGCCAGAAAGGACCATTAAGTAACTGAACTTGACTTCTGACCCAATGCTGGCATCTCTTTTCTCCAAATTGCTTCTGTGTTGAGCCAAATAAATGCAGTTGGACCAAGCTGCTTCAAACTAGGCAGTGTTGGTCTTGAAGATCTTCAAAAATGGAAGTCAGTTTATAGCAGACAGGCAAGAGCCCTCTGGGTCTCAGTGCTCAGATAGGAAGTGACCTTAAGAAGACAATAGAGTTTGGAAACTAGCATGAAATTGTGTAAGCTGAACAGCCTGAGTTTTTCTGTTTGCTTTGTCACTCGAGCTTAAAGATGATCTGAAATGGAAGAAATGGGTTTGAGCTTTATGTGCACTATTTTGTCCATTTTTATTTCAAAATTACAAAGTTTAGTGATGCTGAAGAGAAAAAGATGTGTTTTTTAAAGCATTTGTAAGCATGTGATGATGCAAATGCGCAGCTTTTCCCGATGGCATTATTTTCTACCTATTTTTTAATATTAAATATAAGACCTTTTATCCTGTTGTACTGAAACCATTTCTTGGAGGAGATCCAGTCCATTGGAACTGGAATCTCCATCTGCTTTGCAAATGCAAGTCAAGCTTCTTCATAGAGCTCGTTCTAGATGTTTACTGGATAGGTGAGTTTAAGAGAATTAACAAGAGAAGTAATCCAGAGGCTTTAAATCTAACTGAAAATCTTTCTGCATTTCCTCAACCCCTCTCTCAGTATATCTACATCACTAATTTATTTAAATTTTCCATGAAAGACAGGCTTATACAGTTTTATTTTAAAGCAAATGAAACTTAAACTTTCACACCTTCCTCAAAACTGTAAAAGACAAAGTCTCCCACAAATGTGCTCTGTAAGTGTTATGCCAAGAGGTCTTGAGCTCACAGGAGCCCTCACTGACTATGCAGGTTGTTGAGGTGGATGTAGCTGCGCTTTGAGTCGGATAAATACCATTCTGGGAAAAATACAGCTCTTCTGTGAGGGAAGCAAATGTCAGAAGTGTTCTAGTCACCAGGAGGTCAAAAAAATTTTAACTCTTCTATTATGGGTAATGATGAGAGGTCTATTCGCCAACCTGTGGGAATGGAAACTTCAAAGGAAGGAGAATTTTTGTACAGTAAGTAAAAAGGAACTTTTCCTACTGCTAACAAAAAGGAAAAGTGTTGCACTTTCCTCTGACCCTGCCACCCATTACATTTCAGTTTGAAAGCTGGTTGCTGTATGTGTGCCCTTCACTTGGCCTCCGTTAGCAAGGTGTCTTGGTCTTTTACAAACCTCAGTGTCCTATTTCCCCTTCCTCCGCTCTGCTGCTTTTTAACAAGGAGAGAACTGAGGTATGGGGAGACACAAAAAATTCAGCAGGATTTCTTACCCATTCGACTCTCATACCCTGCTTGCTCCTCTGATTCTAATACAAGCTAATACTAAAAACTTGCAGAAGAAGTGGTCCTGCAAAGCATAGCACAGCGGCTGTCACTGAATAATTTTGTGTTAGTTTAAATCCTTTTGACTCTCGATTTCAGTATTTGAAGTTTGCTCCTCCTGAAAGGCTGTGAAGGCCCTAGTAGGACGGAGCCTTCCTGCAGAGCGTGGCCCACTGGGGAGCTTGGTGCAGGGTTTTGATGTGCTGCTCCATCCACAGGTGCTCTGGCTGCCAAAGAGGGAGGCACAGGAATTTACTAATTAAAACACTTGCTTTTCCCTTCCTAATTTTAATTTGAAAAACTTAAACTAATTTCATGCTCGTTCTTCATCTCTGCCTGTTTTCAACTTCCCAGATTTTTATGTACTTCATAAGCATGGGAATAAGAGTGCTCTTCCATTTGAAATCCAAATCCCAACGTGTTCCCTTGTCCTGTTGTATCCCTTGGGCCTTTCTGCTTCCACTGCCCTGGAAGGGAAGTCACCTAATTTCCTTTAGAGCTATTGGCACCTTTTACATGCTGATGTAGGTGGGATGACTGTCATAAATAACCAAGGAATTTTTTGCTTTGTTCGGAAGCAAGTTGGCCTGTGCCTGCAATCCCAACTATGTGCCCAGACTAACTAATGGCTTGACGTGGCCTTTCCAATGTCCAAGCCACGAGCAACCAGGCTGTGCTCGGTAGCGTGCGCGCCGCAGGAACTGTGTGTTCCTCTGCGTAAATGAGGCTCTTCCTGTTCTCCTCTCTGGCTTAATACCCACTGTTCCAAGCTGACCGTGCGAGAAGCGGTTTCCATGCTTGAGAGGTTTCCAGGAGTGGTGACAATGTGAGGAAATGCTGTACCAGAGGCCGTGCGAGTCAGCCAGGAGGAAAGTCTATTAGGAGAAGGACAGAGGGCCGCTCTTCCTGACCATGCCCGTCTCCTGAGCCCCGCAGTGGAAAATGTTAGTTCCTCTGTCCTTGTGCTAGGTGAAATCTCTCCATATTTAGACTTTTAGATTCTTGTGGCCTTTTTTTCTTGTTGTGCTCTCTCCATGTATTTCCTAGGCTGCAGTGGAAATTGGGCTAGAACTCTCCCAGCCTCTGCTTGGTTTGTCTGTTCAGCTTGTATACTCTTTAGGCTGATATGGCCCATGACTTAATTTGATATTAGTGTATCATAATGATTTATTTCTTGGTGTCTGCTTCTGAGACATTAAATCAATTTACCCGTTGTTAAGTAGATACCTTCACATGAATGTCAAGATCTCTGTTGAATGTGTGAGTTCTGCTGTGTAGAAGTTGCTTGTCTTGATCTGTCTCAATATGATTATCAGCATTTTAAATTTGGAAAACTGTCACCGTTAAGCTGCTTATTTGATTGCTCCTGCTTGACATTATACTCCCTGCTTTTCATCTCAAAAGGAGAACGTTTATAAATGAGAATCAAATAAGAATCCAGATACCGTTCTAAATATGTTCCTTGGTGGATCCCAATGTTGGGTTCCCCAGCTATCCCCAGGGATACGTGTGGTACACTTGCCATGCCCAAGTCATGGTGCTGAGCAAGGGGTCTGGCAGGGCTGCTGTGCTGCAGGCTGGGTTGCAAGCACCTGCAGCTTCAGCCTGCAGTTCAGGCAACTGGCGCTGCCCAAACGATACCCGCTAAATTCAAGTGCAGCCTCTTTGGGAGCATGGTGCAGGGGTAAACAGTAATTATGCTGTAATTCATTTGTGATGATTCAGCTCAAGTCAAACAATTTCTAGCTCCCCATATGTTGACCACTAGATTTCTTTTGAGATGAAAGAATCTTGAAGAATGACTAATTTTTCTGCATTTTACTTTCAACTAGCTGCCGCAGCCTCCAGAAACGGAAAGCTCTGTAGAGGTGTGTCACCCACCTATATTTGTGCAACAGGCAAATATTGGTGTTTTGAAGTAGTCTTGGTGGAGTGTCTTGTCGGTCTAAAAAAAAGTGACTTGTGAAATGTGTGTTCTGCGTGGTGTAGACTATGTAGAATCAGTAGATTTGTTCAGGTGTTTCAGTCTAATACAGCATCAGACTGGTCACTGAAATACTTTGTGATAAAACATGTAAACCAAACGTAAATCTGTATTCCTAGAGAAAATAAAGGACCCCAAGGACTGATGGTTTAGTCAATTCAGGATAGAGTTGTTCAGAAAATGAAGGTTGGTGGAAATTTCCACAACTCCAGAAATGTTGGGTGACCCATTGAAAATGACAGGATGACTTGACTTCATTGAGGTAAATAGCTCTTCTCTGGACTGGGAATTTAGGCATGTTTCATTGGAGATAACCCAAAATCAGTTCACTTAAATTATTTGCCAAAAAGAAAAAAAGAAGGATTTATAAAAATCATGAATTATCTTGGAATTAATGGAACATCCAGAGGTAGTGTTGGTAGATTACACTCTTGGGTAATATATTCCTGAAAATCTAATGAAAAGTACATGGAAGCCCAAGTCTAAAAGACTATTTGAGTTTATTTTGAAGTCAAAAAGAAAAAAAAAAGCAGTTTACAGTATTTTGGACCTCTTTATTAGTAATTTTTGTGGAAGACCATTTAAATGTAAACTGAAACGCTTGGTCGTCACTGAATGACTTTGATGTGTATTGGGGATGACAGTTGGTTGGGCAAAGTCCCCTGGGCAGGGCAATGGTTTCAGACCATTTTCTGAGTGATGAGAACATTTCAGTTATTGAATATCCGAAAGGAGCAAACTTTCAGAAATTCAGCACAGGTTAGAACTTGCACTTTGTAAACCTCAAGTAGGGCAAGTTCTCATTGCTCAGAGAGATTTGATTTGGCCATGTGACCATGCTGTGGGACATTGGTAAATCAGAGTAAAGCCTCCCTGTACTTATGGGATGCAACTATGGCATTGGAATAAAAACTTTTGGGTTTTGGCAGAGGCCCCCCCAGTCCTCAGAGAGCTTCGTTGACCACAGCTGGATCTGATCAAGTGTGACTCTCCCTCCAGAAGAGCGTGTGCAGTGGGCAGGGGTGCTGTGTGTGTACGTGTGTGTACACGTGTCTATGTATGCATGGACGTAGTGCATGGTCTCAACCCTTGGAAACCTTTGTGTTCCCGGTGACTGTAAAATTAGATAGACTTTGTGTTTTCCTTAAATCCCTGGGAATGTGTTGGCATACTTGCATGCCATGTGTGGTCTGCTGGAGAGAGTCAAAGCAGACTGGTTAAGTCCTGCTAGAGCTAATAAAGGCCTGATGTTATGTTTAGACAGCTTGCCAGTTGATCTTCCTTATCTCCCCCTTGCTTTCAGCTGTGACTTTCCTTAATATTTTCCATGAGTGCAAAGATGTTAGTGTCTCTGTAGTGTTGCTCTGCTTTAAAATGACATTTCTGCCTGCGCAGCAGGAGCTTGATCAAAGTCTACCACAGAGGCAACTGGAGGATCATAGAAGGGTATGTACAGCAGCCAAGCGCACTTAAAGCTAATCCCCTACCTTTTCCTTTTAAATGGCGAAGTGCAAACCGTGTAGGAAACTTGTGTGCTTGTTGCCAGTCTCCTAGAAAGTCTAAAACTAGCAGCTCTGTTTATGAAACAAGATACTCGAGCAACTTGTCTGGCGTTTAAAGGGAAGGGGAGGGTGCTGGGTCACGCAGGATTAAACCTCAGTGCCTGCCCTAGTCTCTTTCCAAGTCTAAAGCTCTTGAATTGCACCAAGATTCACACGATGAGATTAATTGGGCCTTGGGAGTTTGCTTGTCCCTTCTGCACCTCCCAAAAATAATATAACCAGAAAAGAGAAAACCCTTCCTCTTTCATAAACAGTCAAACTGCAGAACCACCACTGCTGAAATGTGCTGCTACCTGTAGCGTTTCTCACTTTCTTCTGCTCTTGTCAGGAGCAGAAAAACATCAGCTTACAGTCTTTTAAGTTGGATTAAATGCTCTCTGTAACACAGTTTTAATGCTTCTAACAGGTTTTTGGTAACAACTAAACTGAATTGTTTGTATTTCTTCCATTGATGCGTGTGGAATGATGTTTGTTTACTACTTGCTATCAGTTTCCCTTGATGACGAATGCAGCAGAAAATGAGGGCTGCTGGATTTTCTAGGTAGCATGCTTGTTTTTTCTTAATGCCGCCAAGCATCTGATATTTGTTTGCATACTGAACGCATCAAAGTGATGTATGAGAGTAACACGATGGTTAAAGAACTGTTCTGAAGCCAAGCGCTGCAGCTGAATTAATTATAACATTGCTTAAGTAACACATTTTTTTTTTCTCCCCTATATTTCAGTTACATTCCCATGCACTTATTAGCTAACACAGTACTTTGGGTAACTAAATAGGAAATTAAGGTTTTCTTCCCCAGCTGGAATTGCAAATGCCCTTGGATGTGGCTGGCTGGACCTCTAAACCTGCGCGCTTCCCTTGCTGCAAGCTGCAGGTGCTCCGTACCTGTTCCCACTCGTATTTTCTGGTTAGCTTGCCCTGCCTTGGAGACAGCCCAGCAAGAAAGCAGGTGTGCTGCAGGCCTGTCCCAAGGGCAGGAACTCCCTATGAGCTCTGTACTCTTTTGGCCACAAAATCAAAATGGTCTTCTGCTCCACAGTGGACTGGAAAAAAAAGACTAGAGACAGCCCAGCAAGCTCTGAGTAACCATCTGGATTTGGGAAGAGGTAGAGTTCCTTGGGCAGCAGCTCTTGTAGCTGAATGTATGTTAAAATCTTTAGAGTAAGTTGTAAAAAATTGCCATTTTTAAATGCCAGTTGCTGTGACAACTGCTAGTTACCTTAATGGATGAGAAGAGTAATGTGAAAACTCCCATCATATCTTGATATTTGGAATAAGGTTCTATGAATAAAACAAATTTCCTTTCTAATCGGTAGCAGACAGACACCTTGCTCACTACCTGCCAAAGCAAGAATGGGGAGAGTCATTAAAGCACTGGGTTTTGTACCAAACAGTGGCTGTAGAACCAGCTCTCCTGAGACAAGAGTTTACTTGAACTGCTGAGATAGTCTCCTGTGTCTTCTACATTGGCGGTTTGACCACAAACCTTGGAAAAGTACTGCATTTTTCTTATACTGTTGCTTCAAAGTTTTGTTATTTATCTGGGCTTTTGGAAGGGCCTCACTGTAATGTTCTTCTGGTGACTTGGACCTTGTCCCTCTCTCTCTTCCCATTCTTCCTCTGCTCTCTGTAAAATGCAGCTCCTGTGCACCTGCTTTCCTGCCACAATCTCTAGAAGAAATTGTAATCTGCTAATCTGCAGTGAGAGGAACAGAAATCCATAGCCTTGATGCTAGAAAAAGACATGTTTTCTGACCAACTCCAAGGAGTTGTCTAGCTTTAGTTTAGAAGTAATTTTTCAATTTTTTTGGAAGTTTTTTTTTTTTTTAGTTTCCACACAAGAGTCCTTCTGTGACAGAGAAGAGATTTCTCAAACCCTGGAGACTTGCAATGCACCAGGGTATCAGAAGATCCATCTTTGCCTTATGTGTGCTAGCTCGGGGATTAAAAGCACTCCAGCCTAGTGGTTCTGGAGTTGTGTGCGTTCTAGTGAACACCTTTATGTGGACCTTTATGTGGATATACTTAAGTATTTGTGTCTGAAAGACCACTTGTGAAAATATTAGAAGTCTCTACTTCTGTAACACCTAATATTAAAGTAGGTAGTCAATGACACTTGCAATCTATAGCTGCACAACTGATGTGAGATGAAATACAGTTGGAAAGCAATGTTGAGCACTGTTGTGACTGGAGATCAAGACACCCTAGTTGGTGTGAAACCATTGGTGTCCAGCTTTGTTTTTTTTCTAATTTCCAGAAGTTTCAGATCCTCTCTTGAGTCCTGCAATCATGGTCCATGTCTGTTAGCAGAGTGCTGGCCCAGGGCTCATAACCAGCAGTGTTTAGGTCCAAAGCCCCTACAGAGATCAGTCTGCTAATGGTGCTTCACTCCTTGCTGGAGTGCCAGCTTCTCCATACCTTAAATATCCAGGAATTCATCTTAATCTTAGTGGGAACCAGCACAAAATAGTGGGGATGGCAGGAGACGGAATGGGTCTCACCAAATCATTCCTAGTGTTATTCTTTCTGTCCTCTTCCTCTTGTGCTGGTGGTGTACACGCTCCAGTTCTTTATATTTAAGACAGTAGTTTCTCTTACCATTTTTTTTGTAAAGAAAAGCTCTTTCAGACCAAAAAGCCCAAGGACCTTGAGCGCAGCCCTTGAGCTGTGGCCCTTGGAGCATCGTGCGATGCCGAGCGGGCGCCTCTGTGTGCTTTCCCCTCGCCCCTCAACATCGCTAGCGTCGTTATCCGTGCAATGCAAATGGTGACTTCGTTGTCCTCTTTGAATCAAGGGTGAGGCACTCAGGCAAGTTCTGGTCAACCGTTACTACGGCAACGTGCGAGCGGCGGGAAGACGAGAGAGCCTCACGAGCTTTGGCAATGGCCCGCTCTCCGCTGGAGGCCCTAGTAAAGCCGGGGCAGGAGGTAGGACTGCGGCCTGCTCTAGTGACTGTGTGACTCTGCCCTGCCCACTTGTCTGTGTTCCTGCATGACAAAGCAAGTGTCTTACAGGTGAAGTGGCCTTTCTTCTGCCCTCCTCCTCCTCCTCTGTTCTGTGCAAAACCACCACCCCCAGAAGCAGCTTTGCACGGTGGCTGGTGAAGAAGTGTCACCTGCATGCGGGTCCTGTCCCGGAAACCTCCCTCTGCTCGAACCCTCCTGGAGGGGTTTCGTGATAGACCAAGGGGAGTTCTCCTGGCCCTAAATGTGCCAACAGCTTTTTATTTGTGCAGATGAGGACTGTTACTTTTTTTTTTTCTTACAGCATTTGAGAAAATTCTTGAAAATGAAAACAGGCAGAGCTTTTTATTCTTTGCAGAGACTTTGTTGGTCTGGCTTGAATTTTTTTTTTGTGTGTGGTTTTGTTTTGAATGAGATTGCTTAAGAAATCTGATCAATTTAGTAGTGTTTGCAGTACTACTGGGGAAATGTGCTCTTAGGGAAGTCAGAATGACCATAACCGAAATGCCAGTATTTCATTGTATTACAAAGATATTGCAGAGTAGGATGGGCAAATATTACATTTGATGTCAACTGCAAAGTGCAGTTTACTTAATTTGAGACCATTTGGGAAAAAAAAAAAAAGCCAGTAATGTCATCCACATTTATCAAGAGATAATTCAGTGGGGTTTGCCTCTTCAGTATAAAGACTGTCAGTAATCCTGTTGCAAGCAGGCTTGATCAGGAATGTTAAATATATTTCCCTCTTGCCTATTTCGAAACTGGTACGTATCGCATTTGTCCTCTTGTAATGCTGCCGTCTGTCATACTATTCCACTTACTAGATCAGTTTTCCTTAATTCTGGTTCTTCCCACCTCTTCCACAGGTTCTTTTGCTCCAGTCTATATATCCATGGATACAGTTCTGCACAGTGCTTTGACATCCGCTGGCATTTGTCTAGTCTCTTCTCTACCAGTTTGTTGCTCTTGCCAAGTCTTTGCTTTCTCTTGCCTCCTTGAATCCATGCTGTTCCCAGAATGATCTTCCAGTGCATTAGTCCCCTTTGCAACCCCTGCTCCTGGGGAAGCGGTGGTTGCAGTAGCTGTTCCTTGCTGTTGACTTGGGCTGTCCTCAGGTGGTAATGTCCCTCACACTTGCACGTGTTAAGAGAGTGTGAGGCGCCCACCTTGCAGCCTGTCCTGTGCTCCAAGCTGCCAGCTTTCGCTTGCGGAATTGCTGTGTGTTGAGCTCATGGCCACTGGCAAACATGCACACCGTTCGGGAAAGGTTAATTATTTAAATTAGAAGAGAGATCCCATCACATTAGTGTGGAAGGATTTGAATCTCAGGCTGTTTGTCCTGATCACCTTTATAGGAGGAAGCTCCGGATCAAGTTCAATGAGCCGAGGTGAGATGAGTTTGGCAGATGTCCAGTGTCATCTGGATAAAGAAGGTGCGTCCAACCTGGTTATAGACCTCATCATGAATGCCACCAGTGACAGAGTCTTTCATGAGAGCATTCTACTAGCCATTGCCCTTCTGGAAGGTGGGAACACGACCATACAGGTAGGAATATGGAAAACATCAAGCTTATAACTAGGGCATGTTGGAAAGGGAAATGTTTTATGAGATCCTAGAAGTTTCAGGAGATGGGGAGGGGAATGACTAAATAATATATTTGACCTGTAATTAAGGGAAATGTGAGTCCTTACCATGCAAAAAGTAGCTTATTAAATGTCTGCATGGGAACTAGTATTTTTATTTCCCAAGGCCATACAAGGAGGACGTATAACAAAATAGCTCTGCAGCTTAAGTTGGTGTTTCACTGCTTTCATGAATAAGCAACCATAAGTTGCTCTGAGACTTTTACTACATCTAAGATTTCAGAACGAAATTTAAAATAAGCTTATGGTAAATTCCACATAATCACCTTTCTGCTGTGATCTTGCTGTTCTTGGTTTCTGTGTTTTAAAAGACCATTTGATTTCTCTGGGTGAGGATTGCAACACTTAGATCAGCCTGGGGTTTGAATGGACTTTTATAGATACAGAGCAAGTAGCTGTATCTCAGAACTATCTTATTCTGTTACAAACTTCATACAAATATCTTGCAATAGTCAAAAGAATATTTTCTAACAGTCTGTTTCCATCTTGGGCAGTTCAGAGACAGGCTGGGCTTTATGCATAGATGTTACCCTCTTTGCTGCTGCTGCCATGTGTCTGCCATGTGTTTCACATGCCTGAACAAAACAGTCAGTGATTGGTTTAGTAGGGTCATTTTCTCAGGCAGCTCTTTGAGAAGTGATGTTTCTGAGCGCTTGATATTTGTTACTAGTTTAGGCTTATAATTTGGTGTCATTTGTACTACATCCTAATTATAAGTTGTTGCTAGAATGGATGGTGCTGTTCTGACCAGCTCTGTCCCCTCCGTTGTCACTTGTAACATTGTGAAGAGCATTGAGTTGAGTTGCTAAAGCGACAGAAGATGAGCCCAACAGTGGAAATGGGTGTGCTCCCCTAGCAGAGGTGTTGCTACAACTGGGCTAGAGCTGTGGAAGAGCAGGACTGTACTGGACAGCAGTGCGGGATGAGATTTGCTGCCATGTAGCACAGAGCTGCATCCGGGCTTGCAATAAGTGGGGATGTTTGTTAAGGCTTGCACAGGATCTCAGCAGCACCACTGCTGTTGCTCGTCTTTTCAGGACATGGAGGATTTTGTTGGGAAGAGAGGAAGTTTTGGTGTTCCTTGCTCAGTCTCTGAATATGTAGGTATTATTTTTTTCTCCTGTATCTGTACTCTGGAGTGCAGCTTCTTTGCAAGAGACAAAAGTGAGACTACAGCATTGAAAGTCTCACATCACCCTAAAGTGTAATGACAGGGTTAATGTTCCTTGGGGGTAGTCACTCCTTTAAATCTCCTCAAATGCGAGGGAATCTGAGCGTTCATCTCCCAGGCTCACGGGTAGCCTCAGGTAACCTCACACACTGTCACGCTGGAAGGAAAAACAAATTCTGCACCAGCCTGACGTGGAGAGATCCTTTGCTTATCCTGGAACAAGGACTAATGGACTGAAGGGAGGCATTTCCCTGCTGTATGCAAACCTCAGGAGCGTTGGAGACGGGCTTTTCAGCTCATCTGGTCAGAACAGGCAGGGAAGTGTCCGATCCTTATCCGCAGACGCTCTGCTCTCAAAAAAGAGGAGACTGCTCTGTTTGCATTTGTAGTCAAGAGCTGCAGGCTGGGAGATGGTGAAATAACTGTGTGGTTAGAAAAGAGCTGCTGGCATAAGGTGGTTATAGCAAATCACATGACGCTTCAACATCCGTGCCGTGCGATCCTGCCAATTTCGGTTGTGCTCTTGCTGCCTTAGCTATTACTTCCGGCAAACCAGAATAACTGTTTTCCATCCTTTCCTACCCCAGGGTGAGTGCTTAGTGGTCGTCTTTACCTTGAGAAATATGTTCTGGGCAGGCAGCAATTCCACGCGTCCGTGTGTACGTGCTCCAACACAGCAGTGGAGGGGTTGGCAGGGAAGTCTCAGCTTGCTTTTAAGCACAGAATATTTTATGAACCAAATCTTTTGCTGATGCCTACAGCTAACGCCGCAAAATTGCGAGGTCCTGGGCGCACCTCAGAGCTCCAGCTCGTGCCTGCGGAGTTTAGGTGAAACTTTGCTGAAATCTCTTCTAAAGAGATGGTCATGGCAGTTCAACAGCCTAGCAGGCAAAAGGCAGAACAGGTTTGTTAATGTACAGATATAGCC
>JAUBOD010000623.1:1479213-1489958 GCA_032353885.1 Nothura maculosa | reverse complement strand
TGTAGCAGGTAAGTGCAAGGGAGTTTTCCCTCTGCTGGTGGCGGCATCGAGGACCTGGTCCAAGGGCGAATTGCCGAGGCACTTGGAGCACTCAATAACAAGCAGCAGCTGCTGCAGCCCAAGAGACTGCTCAGCTGCAGGAGCGTCAGGACTCATAGCTGTTGAGCACTTATTTAATGAGGATTCCCATTCACACTAGGGTTGTGGTGGTATTTTATTCTCTAAATCTTCAAATGTGGATGCCATGAGACAAAAAGCTGAAGATAAGCATCAGGGCACATGTTTTACTAGAGATCTGTGGTTTTAGCTTGGGCTCTGTCGGAGCTGTGTAGAAAATGCAACAAAAAGCAGTTTGCTACTCTATGCAGAAAGATGGCAAGTAACCAGCACTATAGCATAGCTGTTGAAGCCATCATGTAGCTGAGTTATCACCAACTCGAAGAAATTGCTTTATTTTTGTGAAGCTAATATATGGCTGATCTGCCCTTAGGTTTGTAACAAAATCATTTTTCTGATGAGCTTTGTGGGTAACTGTGGGACCTTCACTAGAGGATACAAGGCAATGATCATGGATGTGGAATTCCTCTATCACCTGCTGTACCTTTTGATTTGTGCTCTGGGCCTCTTCGTACATGAATTTTTTTATAGCTTGTTGGTAAGTATTCATTCTGTCAAGGACTTTTTTTAAAACATCTTCACAAAAAAAAGTATTTTCTTGCCAGTGTTAATTTGGTGAAAAATATCGCTCACTTTAGTTACATATTTGATAAATTAATTTTGAATTATGCTATTTTAATTTTTTTTAAAGACAAGGCAGATAATGCCAAAGGAAAAACTGCAGCAGAACCTGTTAGCAGTTGTTTATTGAAGCAAGCCCTGCACACGTAGCATTTAAGCACATAATGATCCCAGGTGCTTGCTTAGATTACCCAGCATAACCCCTCAAGTCGTGTTGGTGACGGATGCACCAAAAAGCCCCTGTGGTTTCACCACAGCTACCAAGTGCAGATGAGGAAGCGGAGGATGCAGCTGCCTTGAAGTATGTGGGGCAAGTAAGGGGCAGTGAGGTGCATGACCCCCAAGCCTCCCACTCAATCCTCCTTTGCTGTATAACTCCTAAAAAAAGATATTAGTAATAACAATAAAAAGTTGTATTGCTAATAGGCCATGGCATGTTATGCAAGCATCTAACATGCCACCAGTTTTATTGGTGACACACTGGTGAAACAGCCTTTGCTTTTGCCTTTCTCCACAGCTCTTCGACCTGGTCTACAGAGAGGAGACCTTGCTGAACGTCATTAAGAGCGTGACTCGCAACGGGCGCTCCATCATCCTGACTGCCGTGCTCGCCCTCATCCTGGTCTACCTGTTCTCCATCGTGGGATACCTGTTCTTCAAAGATGACTTCATCCTGGAAGTAGATAAGCTCCCGAATGAAACACTTCTGCCAGGTGGGTGGGTGCTTGGACTGCTCCAGGGCTGAGGAAAGTGATGATTGTCTGTCTTGATTCTTCAAGACTGCAGTGCGTGCTGGTTACCTCCTGAATTCATTCTTGCAAGGAACACTATTTGCATCAAATAAAACAAAAAATGAAGCTTGGCGCAAATGGATGCCCTGGGTTGTCTATAAACCCCTGTGATCTGCTGCAGTGTGAGGAGGGAGAGGGTGGAGAAACCCCTGTTCTGCACAGATTTGAGATTTGTCTCTTGCTGTTTGCTAAAGCAGCTGAGATTATCTAATTCTACTGCACCTCTTCCCTCCCCAGTCTAATTTCAAGCAGGCTTTAGGTAGGCCATTGTGGTGAAGATTCTGCCCTCACAGAGCTTGCTTGCCAAATGCTTGGGTTTTTAATGGTGGGATTTGCTTTCAGCATAACTAAAAACATATTTTCTGTCAAATAACTGAATGGCTATGAGGGGAAGAGGCACCAGAAATGATTCTGAGAACTAGAGCTTTCCATCTCTATCTTTAGTTTGCTTGTAGCTTCTCTAGAATGTACTAATTTCCTTCAAGTACTTTCTGTAGTTTAAATTCCTTTAATTTTCTGTGCTGAATTTAATTTTCTTATTGTAAGATAAAAGCCGGGGATTTCTTTCCACTGACTGGGTAGCAAATTGAGAGAAGAAACTTGTTGCTGGAAGGATTTGGGTTTTGCCTTATTCCAACTGTTTCTTTGGTTTTTAATCTGACCTTTGAGGAAGTGTTACTTGACATTTCCAGTATTTTTTTGCTGTCACTGTCAAGCCTGCAACAGGCCCAAACCTGCCTGTCCCGCTCGTGACACGTTCACGTGCAGCTGGAGAAGCACCAGGGCCGCGCAGCGACGTGGCTCCGCGCTTGCTTGAACCCCAGCAAGGCTGCAAGGGCAAGTGCCCAAGGCAGCTTGGAAATGTGTGCCCTGGAACAAGCGTTTAGAACAGTATCAGTTGCTTTTTCACCTTTGGAGCCAATGCAAGATAAATGGCCAGCTTCCATTTTAACTCTTAGAAATAATAGGAATTTTTCCTTTGAACTCCCAAGCTCCAGGAGAACACGTGGTTTGGGTCTGCCTAGTAGCTGTGCAGGGTCTATGGTAGGATACCTTGGTGTCTGGGGACTAATTCATGAAAATATTAAAGGCTTTGATTCATTAACTTGTGTTTTAGATCGCATGGAGTCGGGCGAGACCATGACGGGGGAGTTTCTTTATTCAGATGTGTGTAAAGCAGGTAGTGGTGAAAACTGCTCTTCAGTCATTCCGTCTGAGCGTGAGTATCTGTCGAATTCCTATGCCATACATTGAGGTTTTGCACTTTTTCTAGTGAAGCTCGTTAAATTGAAACAAAGAAGAGGTCTTATGCAATCAGATCAGGGAACCAACCTATCATGGCACTAATCAGCTTGAAACTGCTGCAGCTTCATTTAAGCCGGTAACATAAATGACGTGTGGTACCTGAAGCATTTAAAATGGAGGAACATTTTAAATAATGGAGGAACCAGACCTAGACCATGCTTGCATAAAACACTGTCATAATTTAAGATTATCTGCTTTATCAATTTGAGGAGAAGGGGATACAGTTTACTACTTTGCAAAGTTCATTATTTTCAAACATTAGACTTTTAAGTGCAATCTCAGAGCATAACGTCCTGTGAAGGATGAAGCAGAACTTTGTCAGTGTTATTCTCCTTGGTTAACTAAGGAAACCGTTTTTATAGTGTCAGGCAGTACTCCAAGTCCAAGAAGACAGGGTAGGTATGGCTTTCTGGGTGTGTGGGGGTTTTGCATTTGGATTTTTGTTTTTTAATCAAGAACATGCATGTGAAATGAGACCCTGGTGTTTGGTGATGCCCAAGTCTTTCCCCTTCATTTGCTATTTTGGTTGAAGGATGTTTCTAGATTGCACAGGGAGATTGCCAAGGCTCCCCTTGGGAAGGGGGATCCACTTGTGAGCATACTTATCATGCTGTGAAACTCATGAGACCTTTAACAGGGGAGTATGTGAGATTAAGGGATTCTAGCAAAACAGCAGAATCACAGACTTCCACCAAATGTCTGGGGTCAGAAACAGTGCTTTGCTCAAGTGCTGTTTCCCCAGGCAGAGCAATTAGCCCTTTGCAGCCCCGTGGCTGTGCAGGCTGCAGGGCAGGAGGCCTGGAGCAGCTGGAGCGCTCCAGCTTGGCATGAGCAGGCAGCTGCTGAGCTGGACCCTGAGTGCCCTCGGCACAGCAGGGCCCACAGCCCAGCCCGAGCGCGGCCCGGAGCCCACGGGATGCAGAGAACCCGTTGGAGATGCCCGTTCCCAGGCTCCACTCCACGCCAGTTCCGGCACGCGGCGGGTGTGCACGGGAGCAAGCGCATTCCCAGCGGGGCAGGGGGAGCTGCTCAGAGGCGCGCGGGCTCCTCAGCGTGCCTGTGCTTGCCATGTTCGCAGAAGCCATCGCCGAGGAGGCGGAGGAGGAGAACAAGGAGCATACGTGCGAGACGCTGCTCATGTGCATCGTCACGGTGCTGAGTCACGGGCTGCGCAGCGGGGGCGGCGTGGGGGACGTGCTCCGGAAGCCCTCCAAGGAGGTAAAGCCCCGCGGCGCGCACGTGCGGCGCCTTCCCCCTCTGCAGTTCAGCCGCATCTCTGCAGCGGCCCGTGAAGCTGCAGGCTGCCCGAGCAAGACCCTGCAGCTCCTTATCTTCAGAGCGAATGAGGCTTTTTTTTAGCTTAAGGACTGGCCAAAGTGGGGCCTGGATGAGGCAGCTGTTACAGCCAGCAGGCTGCACTTTGCAGGTGTAGCTCAGAAGAGCTTCTTCTGGGAAGCAAGAGAGTCCTTCCCTCAGGAAGGAAGGACTTTGCTTGGAGCCCTTGTGGCAGCACAGCTGAAGCAGTGAGACCTTCCCCTTTACGCCTTGCAGCTGAGGACAACGTGGTGCTCAGTCCCTCCCCCTTCACTGCCCCTCTGCCAGCAGCTTGGGGCTGCTTTGCTCTCCCCAGCTAACAGGAGGTTGAGCAGTACATGTGGCCTGCAGCTTCAAGCTGTTTTGTAAAATGTGGCCTGATTTCTGCTTAAGATGATTTAAAAGTTGCATAATTCTTGAAAGAACTTTGGCAAAATGGGGCTTAGGCACATGGGCCTCTAGTGACTATGAAATGGGCTCTGCTGAGGGCAGCCAAGCTTCAGGTCTCATCTAAGAGGATACATGGCTGTTAATATAAATGAATTAATCTACTATGAAATTCCAGTCAAAGACTGTAGGCAGTACTGAGCTGTGTGGGCATACACTGTGGGGACATACAAGCAGATTAATAAGGAGTTACAATGAGGAGTAACCTGCAGGGAGAAGATATGGGAAGAGCCCATTTAAGTGTGGGAGGAGGAAGGACTTGTGTGTGGCCACCAAAAAGAACAACTTCGCAGTGGCTTTGTGCTCTCAGCTACGTAATTTGACTCCTTTTTTGAGTTTCATTCCATGTTTTAAGTCCTAAGTTATCACTGGAAAGCATCAGAAACAGCGACTCAAGGCAGGCTGGGGGTGGCACATGTGGTTCTTGTGAGGAAGGAAGTTTGAGGTGTTTGAGTTGCTAAACATTAAACTCTGTCTTGCAGGAGCCTCTCTTTGCTGCCAGGGTGATATACGACCTCTTATTCTTCTTCATGGTCATCATTATTGTTCTTAACCTGATTTTTGGTGTCATCATTGATACTTTTGCTGATTTAAGGAGTGAAAAGCAGAAGAAAGAAGAAATTTTAAAAACCACGTGCTTTATCTGTGGTAAGTGCAGGAGCATGCCCTTAAGGACCAGTGCACCATTTTTTTCAAATCCTTACATTCTCCTGTGTGTCAGAACAGCTCCATAGTAGAGCAGGAGAGGGTTTATGAGCAGATAATGGCCGCGAGGATGCAGAGCAGTGAGCCAAGCGCTGCGCCTGCGCGGCTAGCACGCTCAGGTGGCACGGAGTTACATAACACTCATGCTGCCAGAATTACCATTGCAGGCTTGCTGCAAAGCACGTGTTGCATTTCGGTTCTGTTTTGCCTGGAAGGAGATGTGTCAGGAAGTCCAAAAGATTGGCTACTTATTTATTGGTTAAGAGAAGTTTTCCATTAGGTGCCATAAACATAACCACTGCCCCTAATGCCACTTATTCGCTCTCCTCTTCCCGCTGCATTGTGACCATTTCTTACGGATTTTTATTCCTGTTATCCAGAGTTCATTTCAGAATGACCTCTGACTGTAGGGAAGCACAAGATGCCACCAAGCAAGTTTGTTCATAGGACTTAACAGCTCTCTACAAGTGCTGAGGATTGTGTCTGTGTCTCTCTTGCAGGTCTGGAAAGAGATAAGTTTGACAACAAGACAGTCACTTTCGAAGAGCATATTAAAGAAGAGCACAATATGTGGCACTACTTATGCTTTATTGTGTTAGTAAAAGTGAAGGATTCGACAGAATATACAGGACCGGAAAGTTACGTGGCAGAAATGATCAAGGTGAGTTTGGGTGGTGGTGGTGGTGGGAGAGGGAGAGTGGTTCTTGTTTCATTATCTTTTTCCCTCTAAACTAGACTGGTCAGCTGGGCTACTTGCTTGGTAAATGCAGTGCTTGTGGGAGAGACTCTGGAGCCTCTGCAGATGCAGCGGGAGCCTCCAGGGTCCTGGACTGGTCCTGGAGGATGAGAAGGTTGCTCAGTCCTCAAAGCTGCTGTGCTTTGCAGGCCGGTAGATGAAGTATGAAGTGCAGGTTATAACCTGTCCCAGGATAAATACCTTAAACTGACTGCAAAGATTTGTTGTCATAAGATTTTAGCTTATTGCTGTAAGAAACTCCAATTAGTATCTGCTCAATGGTGAAGCCTTGTAATGAGAGAATTAAGAGGCTTGTCTGCCAAATGGCAAGTTCGGAGCTCCTGGAATTAGACCCTTTGTTTCCAAACCCCAGTTACTAATTTGTGTCTCCTGGCTGGGTAGCAAAAGCTCTCTGTGACTTGGAACATTTCAATTAGTTATTTCTCTATTTGCTTTCAGCCTCAGGAGCTATACTCATGTAAAAAGCAGAATACTTAATGTCTTATCTCTGATTTTTCACCGTGGAGGTGCAGCAGGCCTCTGTGGGGGCAATTTGTCTTGACCTGCTCAGAATGTAAATCCCCCTGAGACCTCGTAGAGGTTGAACATGTTACTTTGGGGTCACTGAAGTGCTCGCCCTGGTTCTGGATTTCTGCCTCTGTAATGAGGGCTTAAGGAAATCTTGTGAACAGTCACCTGACAGAGGATTAGCGCGGGGAGACAGCCAAGTGCATCACTGCTGCTCTCTGCACAACGCGATGAGACTGCTGCCTGGTTTATCCCCTCTGGAAGTGCTGCTGGGAGAGGCGGGATCACACACTGCTCTGCTGCTGCTGCTTGTGCAGGGGGATTTCTGCTGTGCTCAAACTTGGTTTAAAAAATGTTTCAAATTAGCTAATAACATCTTAATTATAATTTCAGATTAGTAGTTCCAATTAGATAGGAAACAAAGTGCAGCCCTGGAACGTGATTGCAGGAAACGTGGGAAGTGGGAACTTGTGCCAGAAGTGCAGGATTCCCGCTCGTGGAGCTGGCACCAGTGTGTCCAGGGGGACCAGACAGGAGCTGTGCCCAGGCCAAGGGCCTCTCGCAGGTGCCATCTTACACAGCTGAGCATTTAGGGTGGGGGTTTCCCTGTGTCTCGTAGCTTTTGTGCCTCAGGAAGCAGCTCTTGTGCTCGTGGGGGTGCCCGACTGTGCTGCCTGGGGCAGGACACGGGTTTGTGCCTTGCCCATCATCCATCTCCCACCGCACAGTGCAGTGTGACAGGCCCTGCAGCTCACATCCTCCTCGAGACCCATCTGGCAAATGCTCCTCTGAAACCCCACAGCGGTTTCTTTCCATTGCCCTTTGATACTAGAAACCTCCTCTTGCTCTTTTCTGCCTCAGAAGATCTGAACTGAAAATACTTCAGATCTGTTTCTGTGCCAGACCTGTTCTGAATTCTTCAGTAGGAGTCAGAAGATCTGTCTTCTGCTCGAGGTGATCTAGGAATTGTGAATCAAACCTAACCATGCACTGAACATCATCTTGTCTTCATCCCATAAACAAAAATGTAGGTAAAAACTAAAGGAAAGCCCGAATGCGTCAGTGGTCCCAGTGTTTCAGGTTCCCTCACTGGATTTAATGGGTTTGCATGGAGCGAGAGGGAACCGGTGGTTGATCAGTGCCTGCAGCTGCTTCACTCCTCCAAAGCCCAGTTGCTTCTGCTCAGCTTTAAAGGGATTTTTCCAACTCAAGGTGGCACTGTAACATCTTTGGTAGTGACACAGATGGGGCAGCTGGGGCAGCTCTTTCTCCATCGCCTGTTATGCAGCACCATTGCTCAATGAAAATAGAGACACGTTTTAATAGTTACGGGTAGGAAGCATCATGTGCTCTAGATCATGCTGTGATTATAAAAGGCACCTCAGTTATGTTTCACCTTTACTCTGACTCCCACCAGAATATCTTATAGAAACCTCCTGGACTTCTGCCTTTTGGCAACAATCAAAATTTGTATTTTTTTTCCACAAACATCACAGAACATTTGAAACAATTTTAGGATACTGAAATTATATTCAGTATCAGCTTGAGAGTTGCCTGCAGTGCTTTAAAAGTATTTAAGTACTTTGATATCAAGTGAAACTGTCCACATTTTTTGTTAGTGAATATTCACAACTCTTAAGAATGATCTTCAAATTTAATCTTTTCTTATTGAACAATAATGTACGCAGAGAGGTGATTTTTGGGCTGCCCCATGCTGTACTGAATGAAGCAGAGCCAAATCTTGCTCATGAAACGCAGCCTGCAGGACTCTGACCCAGCATAAAAAGAAACTAGCCATGAAAATCAACGATTAATTACAATTTAGTGCATTTCTGGCTCTTCAAGGATAGAGGCTAATGAAGTGAATGTCTCGATGCAGAGAAAAGTCAATAATTAAACTCTGAAACCAAGTTTAAGATTTAATCCTCATCAACAGCAAAAGACAACAGTGATCTGGCAAAACCTAACCTGCCGTATCTGTGTTCTCAAGTTTGCTTCCATGCAATTTCTGGCCTAGGAGAAGAACGTGGGTCTGTCTTGGTTGTTTATAGTTCTCAAGATATTTTTGTTGGGTAGTATTTTTTTGTGGAATTCCCATTTGTTTGTGCACTGTAACATTGGAACCATGCTAATGTTGCCCTGTCCTTACATGGTTTTGGTAGTGAGATGAACAGGTGATGTCTGGCTCCAAGTCTGTGAGACATCCTGATATTCCTAGTTAGGAGTGCTAGAGAAAGGCAAGGGGAAAAGTGGAATTGCTGCCTCTGTTTGATGTGAAAGGGACGCTTATCCACGCCCTGGCTGTTCAAGTGAATCATCTGCTCTCTTGAAGTTCCTACCAGTGCTTCCAAGGTTGATAACTTTATGGATCTGGGGAGATGGCTTGGCATGAAGCAGGTTACCTTCCCAAAGCTTTCTTGAATGATCTTATACGACGTATTTAATATCAAAGAAAGAGCCATGAGAAATGAGGAAACAGCTAGTGATGCTAGAATTGGCCTTTAATTCCTAGAGTTAATCAAGCCCTTCTGATGACCTAGCACATGTGCATTCAGCTGAGCCGCTGCAGATGCTCATCTAAGATAGCAAGGCCTCAGGATGGATCGATGCCTTCAGAGGAGGCTCCTCTGGGAGCTTTGCTGATGGCACTGCGGGCCGGCGCTCGGGTTTCCCAGGAACAAAGGCGTGTGGCTCGGTTGCTATATTGCTTTGTAGTCACCAGGGAAGATCAGGTGATGTCTGAATAATGCTGTGTGTGTGGGAGGTGGGGGGATCCACTTATCGTGTTGGCCAGACACCGACATCCACACCCAAATGACTAATGTGAACTCGGTGCAACTCCCTTCAGATTAATTCATTTAAATGCCTTCTCTGCCCATCCTCGCAGGCGTGTGCGCTCGCTCCCAAGGTCTGCTGGGCGCTGCAGCAGGCCGGGCTGCAGCCGGGGCGCCGCGGCAAGCGTCTTGCTGGTTGCAGGAGGCAGCAGGTCACAGGAGCACGTGCCCATGCCGAGGATTGGCCTGGCCACCTGCAGCAGCCACCTTGGATCCGTGCCGCTCCTCCCTGCATGGGGGCTGCTCCATGCACAGGGTGGGCAGCTTCCCAGCCGGTGCTCCGCTTCCTGCGGATCTGCGGCCTCGTGCTGCGCCCCGGGCACGTCGCACAGCCTCTCTTGTTGCAAAAGGGAGGCAGCGCAGGGTGAGGGATTGCCCAAGCTCACGTGTCCTCAGCTGCGGCTCTTGCTCCCACGTCTTAAGGTGGGTTGTGTCACCTTTGGAAAACAAGCCAACCATATAGGGAAGGGACGGTGCAGGTGCTCTTTTAGAAAGGAAATGAAGATTTAAAAGTTTTCTTTTGTGCCCAAATTAACTTCACATAAATTGGACATCATGCTAGCTGTCACATGGCTTCTGTTTGCTTTTTGAGCTAAGTGCCATAGCAGAGGTGGAAAATATTAGCTGTTTCTACTCGATGGGTATTCAATGTAGCCCTTCTGCCAGGCCCCTGGTAAGCAAAGCCCGTGTTTCACCGGTCTCGTGAGCTTTGAAACATGCCTCCTTCCCAAAGCGCACGGCTGACTTGAAAGGAATTCCAGCGGGATTAAGCTCCCGGCTGGGCTGCCACGTGCTCCGCGGCGGGGGCGCAGGGCGTGCGTGACGCTCAGCAGCAGCAGCAGCCTCAAGGGGCTCCGGCTTCCCCGGGCCCGGCTGAGCAAAACCCCTTCGGTGATGACCGGGCAGAGGAGCTAAACCAGGGCACCGACGACGGCGACAAGTGACAGGCCAGGATGCTTCCCTAAAGTGTTTGGATGGGCGCTTACTGATCCCAGCATTGGAGAAAGATATGGAAATCACTGCACTTGCAGTTTCAGAAAAATTAGAAACTTGGTTACATGCATGTGTAACTGGTCCCTGGAAATCCTGCAGTTTTGGACAAAATCACCTGCTAAACAAGCAGCACCTTGCAATGCCTGAGTTGACCAGCACAGTTATGGGAGTAAACACTAAGTGATGGCAGAGGCGAGTGAAGGGGTGAGTTTGGCTGCCTGAAACAGTGTCCCAGCCCTGTTCCAGACCCGGGATGCAGCTCCAAAGCTATCTGCATGGAGGGGCCAGGCATCTGGATGCTCCCTGTGTGGTTCCCCTGGCAGTGCCTGCAGTGGGAGGCTCTGCAGCCCATTT
>JAUBOD010000623.1:1456437-1479113 GCA_032353885.1 Nothura maculosa | reverse complement strand
GGAGGGGCCAGGCATCTGGATGCTCCCTGTGTGGTTCCCCTGGCAGTGCCTGCAGTGGGAGGCTCTGCAGCCCATTTGGATCAAGCGCCAACTGCCGGTGCTGGCCTGGGAGGCCACGCTGGGGTGTCCCTGATCAGCACCTTGGAGGACAGCCTGGTGCAGGGCTTTTTCCAGGGAAAGGGAGAAAGCAGCAGGAGCAGCTCGTCCTGTCTGCCTTGCCTGGGGTCGGGCACCGGGCACAGCCTGTGCGCTCAGTGCCACGGTGGCCACCGAGCCCTTTCTTAGAATAAACCTTGGGCAGAAGCGAGGCAGAGCGGGCGCTTCTCAGAATGAATCGCATCTGCATCACCCAGCGCCGCTTCCTCTTTCTTTTTATTTCTTTAATTTCCAATCATGGACACGTTTGAGAGGCTGGTCAACATCGCCCCCGTGTCTGAGATTTAATGATACTTGCTTTGCGAGAGGGACTTTTCCAACTTTACCTGGAAGAGCGCTAACCCGAAAGGCTGCGCTTGCGGTTAGCCAACTTCCGCCGGCGGCTGCGCTCGCTCCGTCTGCTCGCGCGGAGGAAGCGGCCGCGGTGCCGGGAAGGGGCAGCCGGGGGTGCGCGGGACACGGCTCCGGCCGCGTCCCAGCGCTCCGGGCTCCCCTTCCCGCTGCTGCAGCCCCCACGTGGATCCCCGTGCAGCTGCCCTGGCCGGAGGGGCCCCGCTCGGCGGTGCAGCCGCGATGCCCCTGCGCGCCGCCCCGCAGCCTCCGGCCCCCGCGTGAGTCACGTCCTCGGCGCACGAGACTTTTATGGAAGCAGCCAGTCTCGTTTCCTTTTCGGCAGCCTTCTCCTTTCGCGGCCCTCCACGTTTGCACGATTGTTGGTATTTTTGATCTTTCTGCACTGCCCTGAGAACTAGAGAGGCGCTTTTTGTTTATTTTTCCTGAGATGAAAGCCAAGATTTCCCAGCCCAAAAAACCTCCCAGAACAGGGGCTTCTATGCAGCTGCTGGACATGAATCTCCTGACAAAGCTGCCCAAGCCGGGGCTGCTGTTGCAGGCACTGCCGTGCCCTGCAGCAGCTTGCACAGCTGCTTGTGCTGACAGGGAGCATCAGGAGGCACCAGGCTGAGGCCCTGGGAGCACCTGAGAAGCCCCCCTGTTTGGGGAAAAGTAAAACAGAAGTATTTCCATAGAAAGGCCTGGCCTGGAGCAGGGCAGGAGCTTCAGAGCTCTGGGTTGCGTCCACATAAGAGCTCAAGCATGAGGAAGAGGGCATTTTAGCCTGATGACATTTCGGTCTCACTTGCTTAGTCTTTGAAGCTGCTTGGTCACCGGGAGCAGTTTCGGTTTGTCTTGCCTGGGGGAAACCTGAGTCTGGAGCTGTCCTCTACTCTGGGAGCAGCTCCACTGCCCACGGGCACCACCATCCAGCACTGCTTGTGGGACCCTCTGTCCCTTATCTCCAAAACGTGCATGAGCAAAACCCAACCTGTGCCCCCCAAAACTCCTCTAACTGGAAACTCTAACTCACAAGCACAAACTTTGCTTGACCCAAAACGTCAAATCAGCTTGTCAGCAGAAAATATCCAGAAAAGACACCTAGAAAGCTGGGACGTGTGGAGCTGGGATTGCATCTTGCATGTTCAAAGCCATGATAAGCTCTGAAATCATTCTCCATTGGGGTGTTCTTTAATAAAACCAGGGCACATATACAGCTTCTGGATTTTTGAAATATTTGATTTTTTTTCCCTTGTGGCTTGGACTTAAACCTTCCATTGGGCTTAAAGCTACCTTAAAGCTGTTCAAGAAAAAACAAATATTCTGACAGGGTTATCCCAAGCTATTTTCTACCTGATTCTTTGTACCAGACTCCTAGTGCTCCAACATGCTTGTCAAGACATCAGATCTGGGCTATTTTATTGTGCAGTGTTCATGTATTACACTGAAGCATGTCTGAAAACAAGAAAAGGTGGCTGGAGAGAATGAGTTGCTAGGAAAGGAAAAGCCAGCAACAAGAAGCTTCAATTTTCTGCAGTTACGTCTGCAGTGCCTCATTGCCTCTAGTGGGCAATTTTGCAAACTTTCCAGTAAAATGCAAATAAAACTACCACAAAGCTTGCATAGTTGAAGAATGTCCCAGTGTAGCGCTGAAGATTTCTCTGCGCTCACATACAGGTTTTTCTCTAGCAAACACTAATTACTGGCTTGTGTCTGCTTTTCAGGAGAGAAACCTGGACTGGTTCCCCCGGATGCGAGCCATGTCGCTGGTGAGCAGCGACTCAGAAGGAGAGCAGAACGAGCTGAGGAACCTGCAGGAGAAGCTGGAGTCCACCATGAAGCTGGTGTCCAATCTCTCTGGGCAGCTGTCAGAGCTTAAAGATCAGGTAAGGGCGCCGTGCCTGGGAATGCACCGTCACGTGCTGATGCCGTGCGGTGCAAAGGTCTTTCCAGCCTCTCTTGCATACTGGTGTTTACAGCCTCGCGGAGCCTGCAAACGATACCCAGAGCTTGCCTGAAGTAGCCACTTCCTATGGAAGAAAAGTTAACACACAACACTTATCGCCCCTGCCCTGGAGCCCCACACCAGTGTTGAGCTGCCTGTCAGTGCCAGCTGAACCCAAAATACTCCGAATTGGCCACCTCTTGAGCACAAAATTTGCATGAAAGAAAGTTGAAGTTAATTTAAAACTTGATAGGTGGAGGGCATGTGGAGGTATATATTTTGGGAGTTGTCATAGCTTTTTTTAACCCTGGCATGAATCAGAGGGTGTGATATTGATAGTGCTGTGGTGCTGCTTGGACCTTAAAACCCCTGGAGAGCCCGGATAAATTTGAGCAGTTACTTTGCACCGGTCTCTGCTGTAGGCACCCTGTTTGCTAATGCAGATACAACTTTGCTGCTCTCACTTTTGCCTGCAGCACAGACATACCCACAGTAATGTTATGCTTTGTGCTGTTTTGCTTCTGCTTAACAAATGCACTGGGGAGAGAAAGCTTTGGGTTGGGTGGGTTTTTTGCTTTTATTTTTTTTAATGCAGCAGGTCTTGCTGCAGCAAGAGCTTGAGGACTCGCTCTAACTTTGTTTTGGTCCAGTTCTCTCCTGTGTGTATTTAAGATCAACAGCTGTAAGCATTTGAGCTTGTGCTTCTCATAGAAACTTTATTCTTTTCTGGGAGAGGCTAGCAAAATTGTACTTGTGATACATGGAGGTGAAATAATAGCAGACCAGAAAACTGCTTCTCAGCCCAGCGAGGGGGTTGAGAAACATCCGGGGCTCCGTTTGGCGCTGCTGATGGGACCTGCGGCCTAGCTGGAAGCCAAAGGGAAGACGTTGCCGCCTGCCCTGCGAGCTCTTTGAGACAGGAAAGCACCTGGTCACGTATCTTTATGGATTAATAACCTAACCAGGTGGTTATATTAACCCAATTTGCGTATCTAGCCCCTTGGATGAACGTGATTGCAGAATAGCTGGCACAGCTGCCTTCAGTGCTAACCCGATTCCTGCCTCCCGTCCCTCCTCCTTCGACCTGTTTTCTGTGCGGGTTAGCTTTTTGAAGTCCCTGCAAGGTGGTATTGACTGAGGCCCTGAAGCTCTCTGGCTTCCAGTGGTGCTCTACTTTTCTGATAGACTTGGGCCCTCTTACCCCGTACCCTGTGGAGCACAGGAGCTGATTAGAAGTGCAGGATTGAGAACAGGAAATCTTGCTGCTCTTGGCTGCAATTGATTTTTGGATGCTGTGCTGTGGGCTTGCTCACTTCAGCTGCTTTAGAGAACTGAGGGTGGAAACAGTCGCTCCTTTATCTGTGCTTCAGTATTGGTTGTGTAGCATTTTTGCTATTTTGCCTGGAAATAATTATCTTAGAGCATGTCTTGCGTCTTCCTGTTGAAGAGTGAGTCAAAAGTGGTCGGCAGTCAACAGGAGTCTTTCCATGTGCTTTAGCCAGCCTTGGATCCGAGCACATTTGATTCTGAAGCTTGCAGTAGTCGGCTGATGAAACACTAAAAAAAAACCATCTCCTTTCTGAAAATAAGAATGAAGGATTTAGTTTTTAGAGATCTATTTGACTGTGAAAGCTAAAGAGGAAACTGGCTTCGTTAATGTTGTGATCACTTTTAGGAATTCCCCTAAGTGCTGTTGAGTGAACCCTGGTTAAGTTGCAGGATGCTCTGGTTAGGTGGCACAACCAGTGTATTCCTCGCCTGATCAAGAGCTGTCTCCAGGAAAAGGAACCAACTCGGGGAACTTTGCTTTGCATCTATTTGTAACTAGACGCAGGGCAAGTCTCTCTGTTGGATGTTCTTCAAGCTCATTAGTTTTCTGGAGACTGTGTTTGTTAAAACCTGCCATTCAGCATACTATCAAAAAAAAAAAAATCAGCAGAAGGTGTTTAAAACCTTGATCGCTCCAGTTCTGTGCAAAAAGGTGACAACAAAGCTGCCTGGGGTGGCGGGGTTGGCTCTCATCCCCACAGGCCGTCCCCAGGGCCGTGTCCCAGTGCCGGTAACTGGGATGCCTGTGCAATAGGAAGGTTGCTGCTCTTTGAAGGCTCCCTCCCGTCAGCTGGGGACCCTTGGCCTCCCTGACCACAGCCTTGACTCACGCCCGGCTCCGGTGCCCGGCCTTCCTCTCCGGAGCGGCGGGGGGTTTGTGCACACAGCCAGGATCCTGATCATGCCTTTGGCACATGCCTGGCGCTCCTCTCCGCAGCCAATTCCAACTCACAAGCAACCTTTGAAACTAGGCAGAGTGCGTCTGTGTAATTATATACGACTATCTGAGAGTGCAGCTTGACTCAGTTGAACTTCAGGCCCCTTGGTTTTGTTTTTGTTTTCTTTAATCCTCCTGGTGTTACTCACCTGCGATGGGGCCGCTCCTGCGGCGCAGCGCGATGGGACGGGCGCTGCGCATGGCCCTGGCTGTCTGCACGGCCAGGTGCAGAGCTGCTGCTGCTGGGGAGCTTGGCAGGAGATTCTCCCCCTGCTTCAATGTGGTAAAGACTAAAACCATTTCCCCTCTTAGGCCTATGCCTCATGCACAAGAACTGTACACCTTCCAGTATTAATTGCATTCTGTTTGTTGCATTTCTGTCAACTTCATTTTTTTTCTTTTTAAAAATGCAATTCTCCTGCAAACATCCTTTTTTTTTTTTTTTTTTTTTTTTGGGATTTTGAGGAATGCAAACTCTTTTAAACATAAATACCTATTGTGGTCTTTTTCTCACTTCTTTATTTGCATTCTCTGAAATAGTCTGTTAGTTTTGTCCAATTGTGGTTCTTAATCTGTCCAGAGACACTCATTCACATAAAGAGGCATTTCCCAAGTGAAGTATTTGCTGTCTCTGTATGTTTCCAATTTGAGGACTATTTTAAAAATAGGAAGGGGGAAACATCCAGCTGATAGAGCAGGGGGATGGCTGTTATCATGAGCGTGTCGGTAAAGCAGAGAGGTGCAAAGACTCCCCTCTTTCTGTTACCCTCTTTTTGACCATTGATCTCTGCAAGGCTTTATGAGAAGACTTGCAAGAGGGCTGTGAAGGAGAACGTGGAGTATGACCTGTCCTTGTGGGACAGTTTTCTTAAGTAACCTAGCAGTTCTGCCTCCCCTTTGGTGACGTATTGGGCAAGGCACCAGGCTGTAATCCAGCATAATTATGGTTTCGAGAGGAATACTGGATTTGAGCCCTTTCCCTGGGGATTGACTGAGCATGGTGGTCTGTTCCTGTTGTACTTGAGCGGGTGGCTCTCATGGTGTGCACAGAGCTGTGGGGGAATGAGGAGACTTCTGAATATCCCCCGAGAAGGAGGGGGATTTCTTCACCATCTCTAATGTGACCTTTTATTGTATGGGAGTTTGCTTTATTTAAGTTTCCAAACCTTGGAAAGTATTTAACAAGAAAGAGAACAGTGAAAAGAATGAACTATGGTCATTTTTCAATATCACAGTAATAAAAGATGATCTGTTTTCAAGTTGTAATGGCAGCAACCTGCTTGGTGGCGCCGAACATTTTTATAATGGCACCAACATTATTTTATCTGTTGGGAAGTATTGACAAAGGTTTGTCTTTCTGGCACTAAGGTTATGGAAAGTAGTTGGACTTATATCACTGCTTTGCACTTTGGCTTTGGCAAATCTAGAGGGATGATTGCGTCCTCTGAAAGGGTTGGAGTGTTCCAGTCTATTCCAGCAAACAAGGGTATTCCCAGCTTGACTTGAGGGCTCTCCCCCTTCAGTCAGTTTTGTATGTTGGATGAGCTACAAAGAACTTTCAGCAGGAAGTTTCTGTACGTTACTCTCTGTATTAATTCCTGCCAGCCATTTGGTTCTCATGATCTGTTTTCTTGCAAAACAGTAGCCAGTCACACGAGCAGGTTCACAGGTTTCCCTGATGAGTTCACAGAACAGGTTTGGAGTTGCCTTTTTAATCTATTAGCGCTTGGCATGGCAAGCAGAAGAGGAGCATTATTTGTAGAAAGTGGATTTCGGAATAAACCCTAACCACAGAACGCAGCGCTGGTTCGTTCTGCAGGCTGACGTACAGGAAGCGTCTAGGTCCTAATGAGCAAACTTTTTAATTTTCCAGATGACAGAACAGAGGAAGCAGAAACAGCGCATTGGTCTCCTAGGACACCCTCCTCCCATGAATGTGAACCCACAGCAACCAGCATAAAGGAGAAGGGGTCACTTCTCCCCCTTGCAACCATAGGAATAATGCGAAACGAGAGGTCAGATTCAACCACTGAGGCTGCTTCCGTGTATGTTTAGTTCATTTTGTAAATACCATGTTTTTATACTATATGTATATGACTGCTACTATATAAAGTTTGGGGCATATGTATTGTAATTAGAACTGTTGGCACACGATGGAGGTTGTGCTTGTGCCAAAACCTATCAAAATTGCCTTTTTATTGGAAGGACTAAAGAGAGCACCTGAATTGCACTTGAAAAGAATATTTGACTATGTGACATGTATTTTGTATTTAAAAAAGATAGAGTAGCTAGTATTTATGTTTTTATACAATTGTGCAATATGAATTATGCAATCACAATATATTTGTAACTCCTGAATGTCCTAAAGGGAGTGCACATCTTTGAATCTGGTGTGTTAGTACAATGTAATAAATGGTATAAAATTACAAGTGTAAATGAGGCTGCTGCAAAATAGTGTTACTGGTGATTTTTCATACCCCTGGACATTTTTGTACCATGTGTGTAAATATCCTGCAATGCCATATCTGTTGCCTCTTCCTCTCAGAAATAACTCTGGGAACTCATGAGCTGTTAAATTGGTATCAATTAAGGCGAAACATTACTTTGAAGCTTCCAAATCAGGAAAGCAGGAGGTATTTTTCAAGTGTTTTCCTCAAAATACTGAGGCTAGAAGAGCTCAGATACTGGGTTTTTTAAATGGTAAAATTTCTTAAAGGGAACTTTTTATGCAAAATAAGAGTTTGGGATGAGTATGCACCACTGGTCAATCAGTGCAGTCTCCTACAGGTGTTTGTGCCGTGACACTTAGAAACCTATTCCGAGGCTGTCCAGGCTCTGCCTGCTCGGTGTAGGACTCCTCCCGTTTATTTTTTCATTAGAAACCTATGTGCCTGCTCAAGTTGGAACAAACAGGCGTTGCACCAATTGAAATATGAACTATCCCAATAGGACTGTAGTTGAGCACTGATGTATGTAATGCTTGTGAGAGAGCCACTTGTTTTGAGATTTTTGTCCCATTCCGTTCTCTCCCTCTCCATTTGGGCACTCTTCCTTTGGTTTCTGCTTCCAGAGAGTAGGAGAGAAACCTTTTTTTTCCCCCCTTTTCCTTCTCCCTTTCCCCTCCAATCCATTGCGTAGTTTTATACATGGACCTCATTTTACAAAAGCTAATTTCTCTGCAATACTGTCTACAAAGAAAAGCTACAGAGCTATGAAAAATTTGTAAATGCATAAATATAGGTATTTAAATAAATGATGCAAAACACTCTACGGCGAGAGGCTGCTGGTGGTTTGTCCCGCCCCGCACGGCCCTGCGCTGCTCTCGGCCGTCGCCTGCCCTGCCCGCCGGGCTGGACGTGCCTGGTGCCCGCCGGCGCCACGGATCTCACACGTGGAGCCTCCTGCCCTTCCCTGCCGCCTCCGGAGCCCGGGGAGGGGCAAGAGGTGGGTCTGTTATCAGCCAGTGCTCCCCTGATAACGGAGAGCACTATTGCCCTGGCGAGAGAGCGGGTTTGGATGCTTCGGCCTGTCCCATGCTTGTTTTAGGCTTGCCATCCTGTGTGAGCGTTTAGAAGCTGCTCCAGTTTGAGGTGCTGCGTGCTCGGGAGCATTGGCCGATTATGTGTATTTGAATAAGATGTAGCAGGAACTACCTGGTACCATTAATCATCCTTAATCTGATAAGCGCGTGCAACTGTCTGAACAGGGTGGGTCTCACTACTGTAGGTCACTGCGAAGTGTCAGATGGGCTGCGTCCTCTGGGGGAAGGGAATCCGGGCGCCGGGATCCGAGGGCAACCTGCAAGGGCTCCAGCTGGAAAGGTGCACCCTTTCCAAAACATGTCCTGCTGCATCTGTCTTGTCACCTCCCCGGCCGCTGGCTCCCAGCAAGGGTTTGCATAGGAAACGTGACGGATGTGCCTGCTGTCAGGAGTTGTGCAATAAAAGGAGCCGGATTTCATTTTCTCTGAGTAGTGGAGACACATCTGACTCATTTCTTCCCTTCACTCCATTTGGGAATAAACAGCCGCTCGGCTCTGCCAGGCAGCCTGGTTCCCCTGCAGTCAGGTGAGGGAGGAGGCGCTGCGTGGCCGTGCTGGAGGCAGCAGCTTTGGGAAGGCACCTCTGCAGGCTGCAGGGATGTGAGTGCTCCACGCTTGCCTAAAAAGGCAAAATGCCGGGACCGGCAAAAAGTGCAAACCCAAATCCGGTGTGAAAATCAGCCTCATTATATTTTACTGGTATTTCCACATGTGATTGTCTTTTTCCAGATATGATGCGATGCAAAAAGTGATATATATGTGTGCATTTTTTTCCCCCTCCTGTGGTACAGCTGCAGCACTGACTGAAGTGAAGCAAAACCCCCTCCCTGACCCCTGAGCTGTGGCCAGGGCAGGTGGCGGCTGCTCCCGGTTCACCTTCAATGGTACAGGGTGAGTTTGCCGGGTGGCTGCGAGAGGGTTAACGTGGTCATTCCTTTCCCTTCCCTGCTGAGTGTCTTGGGTGTAGCCTGTAACCGCTTCTGGGGAAGAGAGGAAGGCTGCTCCTTCCTCCCATCCGTCAGCAAACACATGCCATTCGCTTTGGAAACTTGTTACTACAGTGAAACAACATGCATAACAGCCATAGGTATTTCACTTTTTTTCTTCTTGCCTTGTTTCCCAAGGCCACCAACAGTTTGTGTTTTCTGCCCCTAAAACTCCTTCATTACACTGCAACTATCTGATTTACCATTTGTTTGTATAAATGCTAAGAGCGAAGTTGCTGTGCAGTGCAATTAGCCATTCTGTTCTTGTAGCCATCTCCCCAGCAGCTCCCTGAGCTGTTGGTGCAGTCAGCCTAGGCCGCTTTGATTTGTCTTTTTTCTTTTTGGTTCATGGCTTGCTCTAGGTGGCGTGCCCTGAACTCCCCCTGCGTGTCGTGGCAGGGGAGGAATCTTTTGGTTTGCAGAGTTTTTGACCTTGCAACTATTGAAGTTAATGCTTGTGTAAGGGATATTCAGATTTTTAACTGAGATCCTGCGTACTGTGTCAATTTGTAATAGGTCTCAAGGAGGAATCTGTATTTAAATACCACACTTGCTCTTTTCTACAAAAGCTGAATAGCTCTTAAAGTCACAAAAGAGCTTCATTCACAACTTGTGGACTCTAAGCAAAGAATTATTGAATTAGAACCTGTAATTATTACTTTCTGCAAGTTATCCTTTGGTGTTCAGGACCTTGGAGGTTAAGTGATACTGCTTGAGACATGCCCATTCTGCAGAGTTGGGTTTTCTGTGTGTTTGTTTGTTTTTGCAGAAGCAGCTCTTAGAGATACCGAGATTGAACCTGGCATGTGGAATCCTTTCTATGTGGTGAGTTTGGTGTGTCCTGTTAAGTCAGTGGAATAACTACAAATGTCAAAAGACAACTTCAGGGAACAAAGCCAGATGTCCAGGGGAAAGTAGAAAGGATTATGAGATTGGGAAAACGTGATTCATTAGGAATTTAAACTGTGTAGTCTGGAAAAGAGGACTGAGAAAGGAAATAACCTTTCCGATTCATTATCAGAGAGAACACGATGACAGTTTGTTCTTAGTGTTCCCTGTGGATATAAGGGGAATAAGCTGTTCAGTTTAGAGCCTGGAGACTTAGGTCCTATAATGGAGAAAACTTTTTGATTGTGACCAATAAAATTAATGATTGAGTGACCCTTGAAGATGAGAGTCAGACTCAGACTTAGATTAAAACTTCAGAGTTTCTACCACTGTCTTGCATGCATCTCACATTTCTCAGTTTGGAGGAAAAAAAAGATTTTTTTTAAGCAGGATTCCAATATTTTAAAGTTTGGGAATATGATTATTCAGGCTTTTAAGTGACAGATTTCATTCTGAGGTGAAAATGAAAGTGACCTTCAGAAGAGGAAGGAATAAAAAAAATCTACCAATTTTACTAATAATGGAAAGTCCTAGAGGGGAAGGATCTCCGTGTATTTTCAATTTGCATGAATGGCTGAGTCTGTGGATGAGGATTTTCTTCACTAATGAAGCAGGTGACATGCTAATCAAGGCAATGCAAATAACAGTTCAGAAAGCACAGCTGTAGCACTGTGGTCGTGAGGCTGTTACAATGACAAATTCCAGCCTTGTCCTCAATTTCACAGCAAATTGGCACAGGGCAGGACAAAGGAGCCGGGATTGCAGTCGACACGCTCGTGGCAGGGACTCTCAATAGGACGCGTGTGATGGATACCTCGTTACATAATGGAGCCCTGATTGATACTTTGTCAGGAAAGTCATAATATAGCTCTGTATAACAATTCAACTCGCCTCCCAGAATGGGAAATGCTCCTACACACATACTTAATAGTTTTTTTAAAATTGCCTATTGTATTCCTGAACAAGAGAAACTTATTTGGAGTACTTTCCCTTCTACGCTTTCAACATAAGCATCTGAAGACAGTGCCATGTGTGTTCCTTGTGCTCCTGCAGACCTACTTACAGCTTCTTGCCAGGCAGCCATATGATAACCCAAAGTGGGTCCTAAAATGATGCCTAGGAAGTCTAGCTGTGCAAAAATTCCCAAAGTTTTGCATTTGAGGAGCTGCTGCTGTAGAACACAAAATTGTCATAAGCCTAACAGGGAATTTTAGAGGGGGTCTCTGTTTTAACTGGACACCTTTTTTGCGCACCCAGGGCTGGATTCCCAAAGGCTGTGGTGGAAGGTCGCCAGTTTCATGGCTTGGAAACTGCCAGTTTCATGGCTTGGAATGGTTAACAGCGTAAGCTTTATGGGTAAGGTGGTGTATTTGCTTTTACAGACAGAATGACCCTGTCTTGTTAATCTTTTAACTTGGTTAGTGGATGCTGTTGAAATTTGGCATAAAACCGGGACAAATCCTCCACCTACGTGAAGCTGCCGTTTCAACCGAGGTAAGTGGTAACTTCAAGAGAGGTGCGGTGCTTCGGTGTCTAGTTTTTTATTTACTACCCGTTCAACCTTCTTCCAGACTAAACATTTTAATTTGAATGTCAAAACCACCCACAAGTAAACTGAATTGTCCCATCCACTAGGGTAATGTTGATTTGTTTTTAGTAACCAGCAAGGATGCTGGAAAACCCCTCTAAAGATTTCATTTTTCACAAAAAGTACCAAAAACTCCACCAGTTTTGCATCACAAAGTAGTGGTTAAAGTAAAGGTTTGAGTAAAGCAGCATGTCTGTGGTTTTTGTGGGTGGGTGCATCTCGGAATGACTCTCAATCAGTCAGAGGGGAGATCTGCATGTCATCTCTGCATATGACAAGCAAAATCTACAGTGACAAATATCTTTCCAATATGAGGCGAAGTTGTGAGCTACACAACTTTATTACCATGCATAGTATTTGTCTTGTCAGCATGTCACCTATAAACCCCCTTTCTTCTTTTTTTACTCAGAGTTTACAACCACTGAAGATGAAGCGAGGAAGGAAGTCAACTGTGGTGCCCTAAGGTACAGTCCAACCCCACAGCCGAGGTGCGTTGGTCCAGCCTGCTCTTGGTGTGTTCCAATGATGACTTAGGATGGTTCAGTGCTCCAGGTACATCTGTGAGTGGGACTTCTGGGAAAAAAAAATACGCAAAACTCTAAGGAAAAATACGATCAGAACAATTCTTCATCAAATCAAAGCAACGGGAGAGCAAAATAAGGAAAATTCAAATACGGATGCAGTTGGAATCACAACTAGCTAACTTTGCTGAAAACAAACGAATGCCAATTGATTTAAGCTTTACCAGCTCACAGGAAAATAGACAAAACCTACAGTGGTTTTGCTGAGCACGTTCTGAATCTATAGTTGCAGAGCGTGGGGCAGAGCGGCCTCGCTGTGACGCTGCTGGACGCCTTAGGCTCAGCTCATCTCCGTGCTCAGCTTGTCTCTTCTGCCCCATGCTCAGTTCTCAGTGGGGAAAGATAGAAAATGTTTGTCCCAGTGCAACATGGGAAAAACTTCAGAAATTTCAAAAATAATCATGAGATGGGAAAACTGTCCTGTGCCCGGCTGAAGTCACAATCCCAGGATGCATTTATTGTCTGTGTGAACACAACCTGACAGCTGGATAAATTGCCTTAAGCCAGGTGCTTCCCCAGGAGCTCCGCAGAGCAGGAACAGCCTGAATTATTTCAAGTCATTCTTTTCATCCAGAAGAGCGATCATCCTTCAGAGTCTTCTCTTTAGCTTTCTCTCGCCCATTATTTCTCCTATTCCTCCTCTGCTGTCTGTTCCCACCCTGGCACTCGGTCTTTTTTTCTTTTTTTTCTCCTTCCTTCTCTTCTGTCTCATTTAGGGAATGACTTTGCAGCTTGGCTGCACAGACTGCTTCCTTTGCCTGGAAATGGTGCTCAGTCCTAGGGGAAAAAGTAGAATCTAAGCTGTTTACCTGTGTTTCTTGAAAGAGTGATTTTGATTTTGTCTTCCATCCGTAGCAGTAAGTAAATATATGAAGTGCTGATTGTGAAGACAACAAGGAATGGAATTTCTGTATCTGCTCTTCATTTATTTCAATGACTCTTTTAAAGAGTTGAGATTATATGTTTTGAGTTACATTTCATTTGTGTCCATAACACTGTTTTTACACCACAAACTGAAACAGAACCTGTTAACTCTATAAGAAACACTTTATGAATGACAAGAACAACACAGTGCATATTTAAATTACAGTAAAGAAAATTATATTCCCTCACATTAGCATAGCTGAAAGTGGTTTTGTCTCTATTTGTGCATCATGTGAGTTTTCATAGTGATATAATCATGGGATGATTCATTATGCATAAACCAGAAGAACCATTATAATCAAGCACAACTTACCTGCACAAAGCAAACCAGAGAATATCACCCAGATTCTGGTGTCCGATCCCGTAACTGGTGGATTTACTGCCCCACTTCTTCAAGAACAGCTCCTGGTTCTGATAAATTTAGTGCAGACCTTCGTAATGTGTCCCAATGACTAACACCCTTTACTGATAATTGGTACTTCTGGTCTTCAGTTTGAAATTTTTTGCAACCACCAAATCTCATTCTGTCAATACTAAATATCAACTCTTTGGCTTGGTAAAGGTTTTGCAAGAGCAATATGGATTGTGTCTTCCTAGACCTAGAGTTGACAAAAGAATTAGGCTGTCTAAACCTGAATGCACATCCTTGAATTCTAAACTCACCCTGAAGATATTCCAAAACCAATAGCTACTACCTGTAAGCTATTGGATAAGCTTAGACCAGAGCTGGTGAGACTAGAGACTAGAGCTGGTGAAAACCTCAGGTGCCTCAAAGCTCCAAATAGCACCACAGAGGCATCGGTGTTTGAAGCGGTGCAATCTGTGCCAGGTGGATAAGCCCCTGTGCAGTGCCCAGTGACTGTGCCATTGGCATGAGGTCTAAAATGAGTAGCAATACGAACTAGCAATACAGACTACCATGTCCCTAAGAGAGACATGGTAGAGAGCAGGGCAGAAGAGTCTGAAGGAAAATGCTGCTGATGGGCTGCTCCTAAATGTGTCCCAGATATCCCGTCCGCTATGCCAGGGAGCCTTTCTCCTGAGGATATGTGTTTATGATTGGTGACAAGGACCTATTCATTTCTTCTCAAATTAAGAAATGGGAAGAGCAGCAGAGGAAAATGGTAGGACTCAAAGCCAGCCTAATGGAAATGTTGGGAAGAGAGACTGAAATGCAAGTTCTTCACAGTGCCTTTGATGCTAATGCCCTCATGGCCACTCTTCATTTTCTCAGTAGCCCAATGAAGACTTTCTGCAGAGCCCCTCAGTCCTGTCTTGTCTATGGGAGCCAACCAAGTATGTGTTTGTTTTTTATAGAAGAGATGTTGATCAAGCCTGTTAAAATGATACGACAGTATAACCCTGAGCAGAGCATTTCTCTAGAAATGTAAAATTTTCAGGCTCAAATCTTGCTTCTGATCGTGTCTCATACCTTCCAAGTAAATATTTCCACAATCATATTTGGGAGAGCACCACTTTCTCCTTTTGAAACTGTTCCATTTTGCATCTAATAGCATTTACTGGGCTGAAAGGAGTGACAAGAAAATTGTTAACACGCTCTGCAGACCTGACTGCAGTTGCTATTTTAGTGGACATGTCATAAAAACAACTACTGTCTGGAGCAGGCACTGAAAGATCCCAGAGCAATGTGTTAACAACCTCCTCACTTGGTGGATAATTACGGAGTACACAAAGCAGAAAAAGCCCCTATCTCAGGGATATTTGATATCTTGATATTTAGAGCTTCCACACAGAAAAATAGATTGGCGTGAAGAGCCCTGCACCTGGCTCTCGCTTCCTGGGTGCTCTCCTGCCTGGCATCTGGGCAGCTCCTCTGTGCTGCTGCTCAGCGCGTGGGGATTTATCAGCTCTCATGCCTCTGCATGGGGCTCAGGAAGAAGAGCAGCGCCGAGGCTGATGCCTGCTCAGCAAGGGCACCCCCTGCCCTTCCAGCACCCCAACCAGCTGCTGCAGGAGCTCTGCGCCCCCAGGTTCCTAGTGTGGATCCTGGGCACAACCACCCGCCTCTGCCCGCCCACCCTCCCGAAAACTGAGGCCCTGATCTCATGGCTTGAGTTGGTGCTAACAGGTATAGCTGAAATCTTCACATTTTTACCTCAGTCCTTTGTGGGTCTAATCCTCAGTCCAGACTTTTGAGGGGGTCTGGTACTCAGTCTTACAGGGCAGCAGTGCGAAGCCTCACTCCTTACCCATATGTAAAGCACAAGGGAAGATTATATGCTTGTAAAATACCTAAGCTCTCTCTTTAGGAGAGCAGGGCTACCTCAGCCTGAGCCAAAACCCAGTTTTATAAAGTGGAACAATAATTAGGCAGAACATGAGATTTTCCTGAACCAGATAAGCAGAGGTGGCGCACGAAACTGCAGCAGCAAGCCAGGCAGCCAGAGTGGACGGGGAGAAGCAGTGAGAACATGGAGGAGGAAAGCCCTGCTGGCACCGTGCCCCGCGCAGCAAGAATGCCTTTCGCGTGCATTCCAGCAGCGTCCTGCCCGCCCGGCCTGGCAAAACCTCTCCGTCAATAAGGAATAACAGCAGGAAGCCTGTGACCAAAGTGCTTCATCTGGCGGCTCAGCTGTCTCACCTGGGGTGAATATTAAACACGCCATCTGAAAGCGAACCGCTCTTGAGGTTCTCTGGTTACCACATTTTGGCTTGCGTGGGTTAGAGCCGTGATTGAAGTGTATCATGTATGAATAGGAAGTAGTATGATGCATAATCATGTATTAATAGGGGAGAAATATAAAGCTGTCCTCCCCAGGAAGGAAAAGCAGCTGTTTTCATTTCTAAATGCATTCTGAGTATGCAGGTCAGCTGCTAATAAGAAGCAAGGACAGGAGAGAATGCAGCTCCTTGCTGCTGCAGTACACAAACCTCTGCACTCCCCTTTTCTATTTGCAGGTTAAATTCAGCTGCCTCCCTCCGCTGAATTGCTTACGCTGTGCACGGCTGCTAACCTGACTGTTACCCTTTGTACAGCTTATTTACTACACATGCAGGATGGCTGATGTCTATAAATTATTGTACTTTTGTTATCTTCATTTGTTATTACACAATTTTTAGAACATCCTTCATTTTTAACTCAAAATCAATTCAGAAATCCTGCTTAAATTAATATACGCCCCTCTTGTAATATGTATTCTGATAGGTGCACGTTTTACGTTGTGAAAGAAGAGGATCTTTTCTGCTGTTCCCGCTATCAGAATGCCAGGCCTGGCCGCAGGACACCGAGGCTGTGACCTGCTGCAGGGCTGTCCCTCGGCGGCAGCGCTCGCTGCAGAGGTTACGGCTGCCACGGGCTGCGGGCCCGCGGCCCTGCTTGGCTGGGCTCTGCATTCTGATTGCCGCTGACCCTGTGACAATGAGGTAATGTCTCTGACTCTCGGGTCACATAAATACCACTCATTTTAGAACCAGCAGACACGTTACTGAAAAACAGATAGGAAACAACCGAAAGTCCCGTGATCAGTCAAATATAAACGCTACTTACTCCTCCAGCCCTTAGTTTGAATGCCCACGTTTTTTCTGCTTGCTGTTCATTAACATGTGTGTTGAACTGCAGAACCTGGTCGGACTCCTATGGGGGATGCTTCACCTCTCTCCAGTTTTGTATTGGATGGGTTCAGAGCACATATGTTCACTGTTAATAGGAGAGAAAGGTCAGAAAACTGTCAGGAAAATCCACTAAGAGTGGAAGGATATAACACTTAAGAAACAACATCACTGAATATTATTCACAAAGCGATCTTTAAATCCTGATAACTTTTGGACTGCGTGCTGCTTTTCAACCACCAGAACAAGGAGGATGAGAGTTTGAGCAAGAACCGTTTCTCAGTTTGTTTCCTCACGGGGATTAACTAGCAACACAGGAGCTGTGGAGGCCGCTTCAACCAGAAATGAAAGTCCTGGGTTCGCTGTGCTGCTGGCAGCATTCCTAGCCGTGCCAGCACGGCCACGGTGCCCTGCCTTCACCTCCGCTCTGTGTCAACAGCATCTTTGATGATCAGATAACACAAGGCTGATGACCTTGCATCCCTCTTGAAACTAAAGGCAGCAGCGATTTGCAAACGGAGAGCTCTAGCCGTGTGAGCACAGGCCCGAGATGAAGGAGGGCGGCAGCGCCGTTCGGTCCACGGGCACCCTGGTGCCGCAGGTTGAGCTTGGTCCTGCCTGTAAAGAGGTGGCTCTGCTCGCAAAGCCACACGCGGGAGGGGAGCAGCACCGAAAGTGAAAAGTTGTCTTTCTGGAACAGTAATGCAGCGTTTCCCAACTAGCTTTACCTTCCCGACAGCGTTATTCACACCTGCTCCCCGACTGCAGCGCTGCCACACCGGCACGACTGCCCTGCTTCCCGTCCCGCAAGGACGCGCAAGCCTTTCCAGGTCCTCTGGTGGGGAATGCAGTCTGTGCATTATTTTACAATTTTTAATTAGAACTTTTGTAGAATAAAACAAAAAATATTTAGAAAAATATATCCAAACTAACTTAAAAAATTATTCTGTTCACTGATACATTCTTATTTTACATGAAATAAACATAATATTGCTAGCTGGCTTTGCTGCTCTTCTGGCTTCTTACTTGCTGGTCTGCTTTTGTTGCAGCTTTGATTTGAAACATTTTAGAACTAGATTTTAAGATTTTGAAAGCTGCTGAGATTAAAAACACTTATGCTGTCCCTTACATGATATTTAAAATAATTTTGTAATTTAGTGTTTGATTTAAATTGTTAATCAATATTTCTCATACCTCGACATACTGTCCCTTGTGCACACCATGGTGTTCCACACAGTTCAAAAGCTGCAGGATGGCTTTTTGTTCTTTCCTTCCCGTTAAATGGCAGGTTCGCTCTTTTTTTGCTTTTTTCCCCCAACTCTAGCAGCATTAATTTGCATTGGTCTGACACTTTGCATATAAGTTTCATAAAAGCTGTTTAAACAGGAAATGGTCAGATACTTTCTAGACCTTCTCTTATACTCCTGTGCTACCAAGAATTTTTTTCACTTTTTTCACTTTTTTTTTGGTAGGAAAGGAGAATCCTGGCTTATGATGTGACAATATAAACCTTCGCGATATGTGTGCACATTATCACTAGCCCTCTACTAGCGCTATTATTATTTGGTGCTGTTTATTGCAATAGCAAATAAATAAATAAATAAAATCCAATACAATGAGGCACAAATTATCCTCTTTTTATGCATTTAATAGTTTTATCTGTTTGCCTTATATAGAAGCCAACAGTTCTAGAGGAGATTTATGTTCTTGTGCACATATCAAGTAATTTTTGTTCTATTTTTCTACCATTGTTGACTATTAGTTATTTCTTTTTTTGTAAGGATGGGGAGTACCAGCTGGAGTAAAAATGTGCTAGTTCTGCTTTTCATCATCATTTAAGCCTCTTTTGCAGGAGTTGCCAATTCTAGTCCCCAAAACCAGTGGACTCTAAAAAAATGGCTATCAAATGGAAAGACTGGTGCAAATAAATTTAAAAGCATTTGGAAAAGTCACTGTTATCTGTAGTGACTATTTGCTGAAGCATGTTAAAAGAAAGCTCTAAAATAAGTAGCCTCATGTGTAGCACTAAACATTCCTTTTCCATGTTAGGCATTTAAGACCTTTCCTCCAAAAGCAGATTTCTTAAATATAAGTTTGAATTGCCTATAGTAAAAAAGAAACAAAACAGTGCAGCATTCCCAGCTCTACTTATGTTACTTACCTTCCTTTATCAACAAGTCAAATACAGTTTTATATATACCAGTGCAATATTAAATAGCAAGTCTAGAAATTTGCCAACCCTCAAAAATTCCTGCCACCTGCCAATGCCAAGCAGGATGCAAGAAGAAACTCCCAGGATTGGCCTTCCCCTAGTTCCTCATTAATTAATCTGACATGGGAAACCTGCCCATAAGAAAAAGAGTTTTAGTACTTAGATAATGATTCTGAATGGGATAGACAGACAGTGGCAATTTCTTCAAAACCTCTTGACATCCCAATCATGTGAAAATACATAAACGACAGAAAACAAGTGTGCTGTTTGCTTTATCATCATCTTCCCCACTACTGGAGAAACATGAACATATTTGTACTACATGGCTACTGTTTTAAAAAGCTATAGTTTCAAATGCATTTACTATACACTCTCCATGTTAATGAAGGTTTAAGAGTGGCATCAGTGTATATATATATATAGTAAGTATATAATTTTTTAAGAGATGAAACAACTTTATTTTCTAGCATGATACTGGAAGATAAAACTACAGCAGGTGAGGGAGAAATAAATTCAAAGCTGCCAGGCTGCTTTCTTAAAGAAAACAGGACTGTGAGCAAGCAAAGGTGCTAAATACATATTTCTGCTGAACCCAGCGAGTGCATCAATGGGGCAGAAGAAGCATTTACAGCCAGCACAGACTGTTACTAACCGACACTGGGGCATCAGTCCCGACACTCTGGTCATGAAGCCCCCGTGATGCTGGAGGTAAATAAACCAAATCAACCCTGCAGCCACACGGTGTCTGGCAACCTGCATCACCCCGGTCTGGCCGGAGCAGGGGGAGCAGGTAGAGCTCCAAGTTAGTGCATTTCTGCTCTCCTGTGCAACAAGCTGCAAGAGAAGGGCCCAAGAAAACACCCTTTTTTATGCAGAACTTAAAAACTTTCAAGTGAAATATTGAATACAGCTCATTAAATATTTAAGCATGAAGATTTGTTTCTGACAAGTGGATCCTAACTGAACATTTCTCTTTTTTTGCTGTTTTAATTGTGGGAAGCAGCACTTTGCAACATAATTATGAGGCTAATATCCGCGCATTTGCTAGAGGGTGCCCAGGCCCTCTCGGGAGGTCTCTATGAGGGCCTGGCCACAGCTCTGCTGGGCATCCACCCGCTCCTGATCAGTGCCCAGGGAGGCTCCCAGGGCCATCCTGGGATGAACTGGGATTTTATCTCTAAGAGAACACTAAGGTGACAGCTAGAAGTGGGTTTTAGTGTACAGGAGTAGCTACCTATTCCATTGCTGGATTGCTGCTATTCTTTTTTCTTTTTTCCCCCCCTTTTCTCCACTTTTTTTCATAATCTTTCTCTTTGTTTCCCTTGATTTTCTTTTTTGCCCTTCTTTTTTTTCTCTTTTTTCCTTTCCTTTGGTCTTGATTTTCCTTTCTTCCCTTTTTTTTTTCCTCTTTTCCTTTTTCTTTTTTCCCTCGATTTTCTGCCTTTCTTTTTTCCTCGGTTTTCAGTTCTTCCCCTTCTCTTTCCTTCTCCGTCCCGCTGCGGTGCAGCCGCCTCCTCCCGTCCCGTCCCGCCCGGTCCAGTCCCGCTCGGCTGGGCTCCGCACGCGCGGGGCGGGCGGGCGCGGTGCTCCGGGACGGGCCGGGCCTGGAAAGCCCCGCCGGGCTTGGGGAGGCGGCGGGAGGCGCAGGAAGGAGCCCTGGCCACCGGCCCGGCCGGTGACGCGTCTGGCGGGCGGCCCGGCCCGGCCTCGCACCGACCCCGGCCTCGCTCTTGCAACTGCCAGTTCCCTAAATTCGTGGGCAGACGGACCTCATGAACCCACGGTTCACCCACCTGCTCATCAGTAAAGCAGAAAAAATATGCATTTAATATATGTGTAAAAACAACAGAGCATGTGCGCAGAGCTTAAGACTTGTACTCAACTAGGAGTTGCGTTTGAGTAACTCCAAGGGCTGGTTTATGCCCAGAGATGAGCTCCGCATTGGCCTGGAGGCCTGGCAGGTGGGTCTGCACATGTGTAACAGTCCCAGTATGATGGAGGAGACACATCTCACCATCACCAACCATGTCTATTGGTGGTATGAGGGTGAGATACATCTACATACACCATCATCTCCAGATAGAGCCGCTTCTCTGTGTCCAGCTATGGAGAATCTTCTTGTTTGGGAAAAATTGCACCCTTTGAATGTCTGTCTTGCAGCAAACCGCCTAAGTCTGAGTCAAAATTGTATATCCTTTATTATTAGTGTGCTTCCTGCACCAAAATAAATGTGACAGGCAATTGCCTTGCTAATAAGAGCAATTAAGCGATATGGGGGAGGTTAGTTTTATCAGACTTTACTTGCAAAATTGCAGAATATTTTATGAAGCTTGTTCCACACTAATGAGATAATTGATACTTTTGTAGAGAAAATCTTTTGTTTCTTGGCTCAAAAAAAAGGTTTTTTTTTTTACTAGCATGACAGAATTCATTTGGCTTTTCCATCTCATTTTACTTGTCTTACAATTATTTACCTTGTAAACTGTTCACCTCAGAGACCTCGGTGTGGCTGCTCCCCGCCAGGAACCTCCCCAGTGAGTCAGATGGAGGACACAGTAAAGCCATGCAGAATATAGCTATTTCTTAGGAACACAGTAAAAAATCACAGAGTCACTCAATGGCTGAGGTTGGAAGGGACCTCTAGAAATCATCTAGTCCAGCCCCCTGCTCCAGCAGGGACACCCAGAGCACGGGGCACACGGTCGCATCCAGGCAGGTTTGGAAGATCTCCAGAGACAGAGACTCCACAGCCTCCCTGGGCAGCCTGTTCCAGGGCTCTGGCACCCTCACAGCAAAGAAGTTCTTCCTCACATGGAAATGGAACTTCCCGTCAAGTTAAACTACCCATCCATCTTGAACAATAAAGTCTGCAAATGCTGCAGCTCCATATTTGCTGCTGCTTCCAGAGCAGTTGGGAAGTTGTTGAGATGCTACAGAAGTACTTCCTTTGATTTCTGCCCTGGCTCATGCTCTGCTCCTCAGGAGCAGATTTGGGTCTCTTCCTGCCATCTTCATGTTTCATGTTGATGAAATTTTATAGGGACTTCAGCAAGTTATTTCCTGGGCATGATTTCCACTAAAAGCAAATGTGCTGCTGGAAATATACTTAGGAAATAATTTGGAGATAGTTTTGAAGATACAGGGGACCCGTAAGTTGTTTTTGATTCATTTCTGCACAGCAGTTGAGAATTTTGAGTAATTGGTGTAAAAAGGCCTACAGCTCTTGTGAATATTCAGTGAAGAAAATTGTGAATAAACAGTATGAATTCTTGAGACCTTGATGAGGGCAACAGGAAAAAAAGAGGGATGTTATGCAGGTCGTGGACTTAGCAGAGAGCACAGCATGAAGAGGACTACAAAAGTACTACCAGAATGGTCAGATCAATATTGACCTACATGGTGAGAGGGAGTGAGTCTGTCCTTGCACAAAAGGAAGCAGAAGAACCAGCAGAGAGAAACATCAGCCATATGGACTAGGATTAGGTTGTTTTTCAGGAAAAGAAAACTTGATCTTGTGAAAAGGTTGTAAAATCCCAGAGTCTGGGCTTTGGAAGGGCTTTGATAAATATTAACTCACAGGCTTTTAAAGACCAAATAACAGGTGGACGGTAAGGCCCTGGAGGAAGTCAGGGAGAGCCTGTACAGAGATTGAAATGGCTTTAGGTCACGTCTGCAGCGGGTGCTGC